>JAANYP010001951.1:126832-547572 GCA_020465985.1 Centrapalus pauciflorus | reverse complement strand
ATCTCAAATTCTTTCCATGAAGATCCATCAACGGGATGACGCATCATACCTTCTTCTAATCGTCCGGTACTGTGCCAAATAATATTTTTTGCCGTGTATCTTGAACAGTACAAACGTTGTAGTCTGGGGTCAAAGGAAAGTATCGTAACACTTTGTGAGGTACTAGCTTACCCTTTGTGTCTTTATCAACCCAACGACTCTCATTACAAACAGGACAATACTGTAACGATTCATATTCTTTCCAGAAAAGAAAACAATCGTTTTTGCACACGTGTATCGACTCATAACCCAAACCAATCTTTTGTAATTTCTTTTTAGCTACATAATGTGTTGTGGGAACCCTATTTTCTTTCGGAAATGCAGATTGCAACAATGCAAGGAGCTGATCAAACGAATTATTAGTCCATTTATTGTTCACCTTGACATGCATCAGTTTTGCTAAAAAGTCGAGGGAAGAAAACCAAGTACAGCCAGGATATAATTCGGTATTGACTTCTTCTAACAACTTAAGAAATCCTTCATCGACACTCATGTCCTCTGTATCTGAGTTCCCTTCTTCGTGGTTAGTATCGTTCCCCCTGAACTCGCCCATAATATCGTCGATAACACTAGCCATCTCGTTAGTTGGAGGTACGTCATCTACAACCGGAGGCAGAATTCTACTTTCACCATGATAGACCCATGTAATATAAGATCGAAAGAAACCATTTATATGTATATGAGATCTCATTATCGAAATTCTTGTGAACTTATTGTTCCCACATTTTCTACACGGGCATCTAATTTGACCTCTATCGTTGACGTGTGCTTTGGATCTCTCAACAAAAGATTCGAGTCCTTGTTGGAACTCAGGAGAATTACGGTTTTCAATAGTAGTCCAGGTTTTATCGATAGACATTATGCAACAGAAACATAAGTTAGAGTTTAAGGTTTACTCTAGGAGAATCAAAATTCGACGATTCGAAAAGCAACCTCGAAATGAGTTTAAAAATCAAACACAGATAAAGTATTTACACGGGTAGGCTTCTAAACCCACTTTTCGAATACCTTACTTCATATGTGAATGCACATTACACGATTGCTTGTTTAAGAAAAATTCGGCCGCATTTCCCCTTAGCTTTCAAGTATATATATATATATATATATATATATATATATATATATATATATATATATATATATATATATATATATATATATATATATATATATATATATATATATTTATAAATAATCGGTTTTTAAACGGGTATCTTAAACGGGTAATCGGGCCGGGTAATCGGTTATTTAACTAATACCGGCCCCGGCACCATCCCCGTTTAAATCCTAGCGGTTTTCCCCGAAACCGTCCCCGTCCCCGATTAGTGTCCCCGAACCCGGCCCGTTTACGTCGGTTTTCGGTTTTCCCCGTCGGTTTCGGTTTTTTTTGCCATCCCTATATATACCCGAGAAGCAAAGAGAAAATGGCAACTGAATCTTTCTTAAACAAACAATCATGTAATACATATTCACATCCTAAATGAGATAAGGTATTCAAAAAGCAGTCCCAAAACGGGGACAGCCCGAAATTAATTACTAAATCAATTTCGGACGGGCATGTATTCTAAGCTCAAACACACACCTAACACATTTCACTATTTTAAGAGTATATATTCTCATTTCTTATAGAAATAAACAATTCATATCTCTAATAAAATAGTTACACATTAATACATACAAATACACACAAATATAAACATCAACTCATATTATATGTTATTATAAACTTTTATACAAATAATTACACAATAAATCTACAAACATATAATTGCATCTTAAAATAAATAACGATAATATAATTATACAAAAAAAACAACAAATATACTAAATTAACAAAATTTTAAATTATTTAAATAAACATACACCTAGTTTAACAAATACATCGTATTTTTTTACCTAAAACAATCACACACACATTAATAAACTAATAGACACTAAAGTTATACAAAATAGACACCAAATATACACAATACAAGTACATTGCTTTCTATAAACTTTTATCATAAAAATTTTAGTAAATCTACATTATTTTACCATAAACATATACAAAATACACATAAATACACACACTAATATATAAAACACATATAAATACACACACTAATACACAAAATACATATAAATACACACACAATAATATACTAAATACATATAAAACGTTTATAAATACTTAAAAAAACACAATAATTCCAAAAATATTTTAACAAATTCTAAAAAAACCTAACTTTGATAAATCTAAAACTTTTATCCAAGAAAATAATTTAAACAAACCTACAAATAATTTTTACAATTCAATATAAATAATAACCTAATTTTGATCAATCTAAAACTTTTATCCAAAAACAAATACACACAAATACATACATTAATATAATAAATACACAAAAGACAAACAAATACACATTTTAGCACTCAAAATACATAAATATACAAACACTAACACTAATACACAAACTACATACAAATTAAAAACACACACTAACACTCAAAATACATACAAATACACACTAATTTAATACATTACAAACAAAATACATACCTTGCACAGAGAGAGAGCCGGCGGCGAGAGAGAAAGCCGGCGGCGAGAGGCAGCACCGGCGAGAGACAGCACAGCGGCGAGAGACAGCACCGGCGGCGAGAGAGCAAGAGAGATGAGATCTGAGACACCAAACACATCAATACCCACACATTACATATATTTATGTAAAAAATACACAAAACACAAAGAAAAACCCAAAAAATCGGTGCTTACCGGTGGGAGGAAGCTAAATCGCAGAATGGAGAAGAAGAAGCCGTAAGGGTGAAAAAGTGAAAGAGAGAGAGGTGGAAAAGGGAGAAAAGGGGGCGGCAAGTCAGGCGCCATTTTTTTGGGTATTAGCGGCGACAGTATGTCGCTGCTAAAGGCTTTAGCGGCGACATGTGTCCGCGTATTTTGGGTGTCGCTGCTAAAGAGTTTGTCGCTGCTAAAGGTGTCGCCGCTATTGACCCTTTTTCTTGTAGTGATAGGCAACAATGATATTATATTATAAAACAAAAACAGATATACAAACATAAACTCCAAGAAATTAAGAACCCAAGAATCCCCTAACAGAAATAGAAAAAGGAGCTATCTTAATTCGTATCTAAAGATTAAAAATCTTCATTCCATGTAAAATTAATCGGCATACTTACTTTGATTTTGCATCCACAAAATAGGTATACATTCTAATTACACCACATAAATTGAAGATTGTGCGCAGATTGAGTTGTCGCAGAATGCATGTAGCAAGAGGTAGTTAATTTCATGTCTAGTGATACATGAAAAAGGTTTAAACCGTGGATCCTTTTTGGCTTCGATCTAGATGTAAAGTGGACTAATATTATGTCAGATACAAGTAATACAAATTTTGGTCCTGCCATCCATATCACAAACGGTGGTGGCAATGCGTGAGAAATTTTGATGGTCCGAGTGATCAAGACTAGCTATAAGAGGATGTGTCGGTAAAGGAGAAAATGGAACGAAAAACGTTCTATATATGTTGTCGTGTGGAGAGAAGGAAAGACATACGGTTTTAGGATTTTAATTTTTACATGATTTTTAACCCTTTCTTTTATTTACCTTTGATGATAGACAATAGCATCACAATTCAATTCGCAATGGTGAGTGATGAAAGAGATCTCTTTATCCTATTCATCTCCCTTTCAATTTCTTTAGTGTTTGATACGATGGAATCAAAAGATTAAAATTGTGTATGATTTATAAATTTTCTTTTAGGTTGGAATTTGTGCAAGTAAAATAACGGTATATCAAGCTATCAAGCTTTCTTCAGTTTTTGTTATTTCTCTATTTAATGAAAAGAATCAAATGGATGAAATGAGAATGGAGTTTTCCTTTTTTTTTTTTATATCAATCTTTTTTACTATTATCAAAAACATAGAAAAGAAGTAAAGAATTAAGCTTAAAATCCTAAACTACCCATTTTATAGATTACATCATACCAAACACACATTCCCTTAGATAGTGTTTGCTTTTCATAAGGTATTAGATTTGGTCAAAGAATTAGTATAATGTATAAATTAAAATTGGATTCATTCCCCCTTTATTATTCCAGATTTTTCTCACTGTAAAAAAGTAAGTAAATTATAAACAAATTAGTGTAACAATTTGAGCCTTATACATGTAAAGAGTTAAAATTAATATTTGAAGTATAGCAAAAGAATGTTATAAATAAATTATATATGTTTATAACATATAACAAAGTACAAAACATTTAAGTCTGTATTCTTAAATCATACATATAGATCATTAAAATATTTTATATAGAATACTTATTATTTTATATCATAAATATTAATTATTAATTTATATTAGTACATTATATGTTTTCATGTTTGGAATCGAGATCAAATAGTTCACATCCCATCCTCAGTTAACTTTGGATTTAATTGACATCATATTTCATATTGTCATTGGGGGATTGTTTTTTCCAACCCTATTATTGGCTGGATTTACATTTTGATTTTTTCGATCTTAGATAATCAAGCAACGCAAATATAATTAAGATTAAGAACGATAACAATATCAATATCCGAATAAACCTTGGATGAAAACACGAAGAACACAAATGTTATTCTCTCTAAGAGCACGACAGTCACATACGTTCCTAGCACCTTAATTCACGCACTAAAACCTAAATAACCTTATTTATAGCTAGATAAACTATAAAAACCCTAATAGGCCAAAGTAGATGGACCTAACTAATAAACCCTCAAATAGGATGCGTTTGACTATAAACTTTTGGGAGCTTCAGCTTTTGATTCTTGGAAACTCAAGTTCAAAAGCTCCGTTTGGTTTATAGGAGCTTAAACTTTTGATTCGAATTTGAATGTCTCAAAAACTTTTTCACGAGAAGTAGCTTTTCAAAACGAGCTTGAATTTATTTTCAACAAACTTACCTTTTTACCCTCTATATATTTATGAACTACAACTTTTAATTAATATCAATGTCTTTTTATATCATTTAATACTAAAAAATACAACTAATTTTACTAATACGTAATTTATAAAAACAAAAAACTCCTGCTCTTTTAATAAATTCAGTGTCGGTCCTATCATTTTTTAGGCCCGGGGCATATACTTAAAAAGGGTCCTCTATATATATAAGCAATATTCGTATAAAAAAGTTACAATTAAATAATATTGATTTTGTTGCACTATTGTCAATGTCATGTCTTTAAAAACTTCACAATCTGTCATTGTGTAATGGTTTCATTGGTGTTTCTCTGAATTTTTCCTCAATCCAAAAAACCGCAAAAAAAAAAAAATTAATATTAACATCGTACGATTATAAATTGGGTAAAAATTGCATACAATATTAAATTATATTATTTTTATTAGTAAATTGAAAAAAAAATTCAAATTTTAAATGATTCATAATATAAATAGTAACAAATGTGTCAAAAATAAAAAACATATCAATAAATAAATACATATTTCATTAGTATTTTTAATAATCGTATAATAAATAACATAAATCACGTAATAAACAAAAATTAAAAAATCAAACTCATTGAAAAACAAAAGTATGAATTTGAATTTGATGGACTGTATAATGACATTGATAGGAATACTACTATATTAGAAGATTATTCTAGAAAGGGTATTCTAGTAATAATATTAGGAGTTAGTTAGTGGAGCAAATCTATAAATAAGAGGGTGAGAAGGGGTGATAGCTGTCCAGAATTATTGTTAGGAATTTGTTACTCTCGGTTTGTAAGTGTGAGAGGGGCTCCAGTCATTTGATTGAGAGAGAGGGATTTCCTTGGGCAACCATTTGGTTGAAGTTGTTTCTCATTCTATTTTGTAATTCATCTTCATCAATATCAGATTTAATAGCTTATATCCTCTGTTTTTATCAATTACCAGTTTCTGTTCTTCATCATTGGTCCGACCTGCCCATTTTGTCTCTACCATTTCGCTTCTGAGCTGTTATTCATCTGAATTTTCTAATGGAGACTCGTTTATCTTCCCTCCAATCTCGTCTGGATCAGCATGACGATCAGATTCGTCAAATCCAATATGATGTCACAGAAATCAAGTCCACTCTGAAATCCTTAGAAGCAGAGAGGGTGGAGTCTGCTGAATTTCGCAAAGTGGTTATGGGTTTTATCAAACAGCAAGGTAAGCAACCAGAATCAGATGGTGAAGGTGCTTCTGGAGTCCTTTTCGAGTCTGGTGGTCGTTCTGGGGGTGGCCAAACTCCTCCTGCTGGTGCTTCAATTTTACCATGGGCAGTGAAGAAAATCAAGCTTCCAGAATTTTCTGGGTTTGATCCACAAGGGTGGATTCAGAAAGCTATTCTCTATTTCGACATCAATGGTACGCCTCCTAGTCTTCGAATCCGTTTGGCTCAATTGAGAATGGTTGGGGTTGCCCAACATTGGTTTACTATCGTTCAACAAATTCATGACTCACTTACTTGGGATCAATTTCAAATTGAACCACTCCAGCGTTTTAGTGGCCTTGAAATTCAGAATCCATATGAACAATTGGCCACAATCAAGCAATCTTCATCAATTCATGATTATATTGATGATTTTGAGTATTTGCTATCCCTCGTTCCTAAATTGCCAGAATCTCAGGCTTTGGTTTACTTCATTGCTGGCTTGCGTGATGAGGTAAAGCGCTGGGTTCGGCTCCATCGCCCTCAATCACGTCTGGACGCCATGTACTTGGCTAAGGATGTAGAAGAAATGCTTAACCCATCAGATACGCTGATTTCTCATTCCCGCTACCGTTATTATTCTCATAGTGGATTGGGTTTTGATTTCAGTGTGGACCGTGGATCCTTAATGGGCTAACCTCAGTTCCGTGGGTCTCATAATATTTCAGAGCTGGATCGACCCAATCAATTGGGCCAATTTCAATTGAAACACCCATACAACAATAATACATATTTTAGTGTAATTAACAATAATTTATACATCAATACTTGCGGAATTAGGGTAGAATTAAAACTTTTACAATTAATGCATCATAAGTGATGCGTCCGAATAAACAACTATTGAATCTACAAGGTTACAGGTCATGATCCTGCAAACGAATAGTCAAGGCCAAGAGGTCGACTAACCCAAACCCAACACAATCACCAAAGCATACCGTTAGTCTCGAGTCTACACTTTGAATAACGAGGAAGAATATACTCTTCCCGCTCGATAGCTCAAACCTGCAAAAGGTTAACAACTAAAGGGGTAAACAACAAAAGTTGTTTAGTGAATTCCAGGATTAATATAAATAACAATTAACATGCTAACCATGTATATCCAACACATAATTTCAATCAACTAAAGATATAGGGGCCAAGGATGGCCAATGCCAAGATAGAATGGGATCACCTCTTCCTCGTTGAGGACTATCGGTGTCCCACACCAATTATTTACCTATTCGAATTCTCAACAAGATGACTCATCTCACTAAGGACTATTAGCATTCACGATATTTACCAATGTCACATATTCCACCGTCACCGCCCGGCCTAGCCGAGTCAAGGTGAGGACCAACTCAACTCTTGGAATCCACTACACCGCTAGACATAGTCGAGCCAAAGTGGGGATTCCAACGCGTGTCATAGTAGCACGTTGTAACGTTTTTGCAAAGATGCCTTACCAAATCGGCACGTTACATTACCACAGTACGTACTACTAATAACTCCAATTCAAAGGTGCGAACAAACATGCTTGCGGCCCAACGTGTCATAATCATCGCCACGAAGGCGGCCCGTTGCCGTCCTCACATGATGTCAACACCGCCACTAGGATATAACTCATGCTTGCAGCCCAACGTGTCAAAATCATCGCCCGCAGGCGGCCCGTTGCTGTCCTCACACGAGATAATCCCATCCAAATCCAAATACCACATACCCCATGGTCGTCTAGGGTTCCCTGTCAAAGTCGGGAGTGGTATTGCCTCTAGCAAGTACGAGGCTGTCCCTAGCAAGTACGGGACTGTCCCTAGCAAGTACGGGACTTCCGACGGTGCAAGTATGTCGGCATCTGGCATCCAAAGGGGCCAGGAATATTTCATGGATATCCAAAGGAGTCCAAAACGCATTCCACAATAATTTAAGGTTCAATATTACTCATGAGAGTCTATAACGGTCCATAAGACCAAAAGGAAACCATCTATGTGATTCTACTAACCCTTCTTTATTAGCAAGTCTAATACATCATCGGGGCCGAATGATTATTCTAGTAAACTTACTGATTAAATAGCCCCTTATCGCCACGCATAATCAATTAGGTTGTCACGAAGGGTGACCCAATATATAACTCATGATGCATCATGTTTACAACTCAACTATTATTAATCAATCACAAAAATGAGTAGTCCAACCTACTAGATCAACCAACACAAATTGCCATCTTCCAATTATTATTATTCATACATATAAACAGTTAAGCATACCATATGAGATGCATGGCAAATCAATCCACAACAATGTCAACTAGCATGACAATTCACTTTTCAATTCATGATGCATGACAAAGCGATCCACAACAATGTCAACTCGCATGACAATTCACTTTTCAATTCATGATGCATGACAACATGTTCTATAAGGCTATAATGAATCTATCTATAGCTTGTGAATATGCATGATCAAGTAGCATGTTATCAACGAATGCATAACAACAATTAACATGTAATCATTCATCTACATTAGTCCTAGAACTCACAGTGATTGGTTAAGAAGATTCCAAAGCCTTCCAATAAAGCCACAATAGCCCGGAGAATGGCTAAAGCTTGCAATCAAACTCCTTTCGAGTCAATTCACCTAGAAGCATTCATAACGCGTACACGTAAGCCCCCGAACACAAGATAAGCCCCCAAGAGTGGGCTAAGGGTATTGGGTTATCAAACCGAAAGTACTAAGTTCATATGAGGCCTTAGGAGTTCCGGAATGGATCAAAGGCCCTCAAACCCTTAAAACACTTAATTTAGAGGTGCAACGAACGCATAAGACCCAAACACCGACCCCCGACCAACCAAAACACAAATGTGGGGCAGCAAGGTGGTCATGGCGCGACCCAGGGGAGGGTAGCGCCGCGACCAGGCTTCTGGTCTGGTCCAACTGCACCATTCAAGCCCCCAATGCTCACCAAAGCCCCTAAAACCTTCGTAACTGATTTTGTAACTTTGGAGCGACTTTACTAACAATAGTTATAGCATATTAAGGTCAATTAGACACCTACAAACATATTAGAATGATTTCATAACCTTCCATGATTCCATGGAGCTCATACGGGCTCCGAACGAGTCCGAAAATGACCGACAACTCCAACCGGCGACACAAAGCTCCAATTGAGCTTGAATTCAATTCTAATCAATTCCATAGCAATATTTGACATATTTAGGCTATGTTTAGACATTCATAACATATTCAAACATTAAACCCAAACCAACATGGATTAAGAACCCATTGTGGCATTTCACCGAACACTTGGCGTTCGGTTTCGACTTAAAACACCAACTTGAGCATTTGCTCGATTTTTAACCCCAACCAATACTTGAAATCAATAATCTAACATATCTAGACCATTTTATACCCTTTCCACACATTTAAATCATAAATATTCATCAATTGGTTCATATGAACTCTTTTGAGTTCATAAATGGGTTAAAACCCAAATCATCCATTCAAAGCTCCAAATGAGCTTCTACTAACTTCCATACGATTCTATATCAATATTTAACATATATGAATCACTATTTAGCATATTTATCTTACTAGAACATCAAACTCAAATGCATAACCCATTGGAGCTCATTTGAGCCCTAGATTGGGTTTCAACCAAAACTAACTCAAACTACCGATGTAGTTGTATATTATGACTCCATTTTGATCATATAAGAACATACTAAAAGATTGGAGCCTTTACAAAACATTTCAACATAAACCCATTTAGGGTTATGTTCTTCCAAAATGAAGAACACCATGAAAATGGAGAATCAACAAGATGAAGAATGTTAGGGGGGGGGTTTCATACCTTGGATATGGCTTCAAATACTCAAACACTACCTTAAATCTTCACACTTTTGATCACCCAACCCAAACCCTAGAAATCTTCTTCTTCTTTCTCTATTTTCTCTTTGAAGATAAGAGTTGTGTGGGTGTGTGTCCATATGGACGATTTTAGAAGGGAGGGGAGGAGAAGTTTGGTCATTGATCAACTTTGCCCCTCCCACTTAACTCACTTACCCAAAAACCTCCTTCCTACACATCCATTCAATTTTATTTAAATAATACAAACCAAAGTATATTACCCATTCTTGTTAATGAAATACTAACCACATTATATTTCATTTTTGTCATACAAATCCCAATAATAGCAAATGTCATAAATTATTGGCAACTAACTCAGAATATGACCTTTAAGTTCACCATTTCAATCGTTGAGCAAAGTTAATTACCTCGTTAGTCAATATTACTAATATCTCCAGTTAATAATAATTATTTCAACAACTATATTGACTCAACATTATTAGGAATATAATTACCTCCTAATTATTTGGGGTGTTACAATTCTTCCCCCGTTAAAAGATTCCGTCCTCGGAATCCTAAGACTCAACCCAATACTAGGTGTTTTAGTGACCACATGTCTTAATACACCGCAAGGCTAATTTGCCATTTTCCACAATGCACGCGCTTAGGTGACACATAGAGACTGTCACATATTATCGACATTGATTTAAACAATTTACTACTTTATTTTTGATAATGAGACAATTCATGTTGCACCAGGCAACATACTTCCACTAGTCCAACTATACAATTCGTTGTCTAAACCAACATTACAAGATCCTATACACATAGCATTACCACCGGACCACGTGGTATTCAAGCATTTGTCCATGAACATAATCTAGTAACATTAAATGACTTTATCATTCTAAATCAACATATTGGTTCAATTGTTCTCTAAGAACAATGATTCATCCGCTAAGTAGCTTCAATATGCCATTTTTATTCATTTCAATATTTTATCACATTACCGACATGTTAGTAAACAAAATTTTTGTTGTATCAAGCGAACAACGATCAATTAAGTGCTCAATTGGGACTTAGAGCTAGTCCACAATAGTTTGCTCAATTTCAACTTAGAGCTCATCCACCCTTACTCACAAATTAAGGGTTTATTACCAAATATTCAATTTCTTTGGACAAGTTGGTTCTTATATTTTAAGCCAATATACTCCCCTTTCACAATGTAGGAGTACACGCAAATTTTCACGTTTAACTTCAATGTGATGAAACATGTCATCTATTCAACCACACTCATTGACAAAACAATTGCCGCCAAACCCCAAAAATCATTATTGGTTTAACCTCATTTATAGTCATTTGACTAATCTTGGAGGCACAAATTGTCTACTTCCCCCGTTGCGCTAACGCAACTCCTAAATTTTCCAGGAATTTACCATTAAACGTCAAATTTTTTTTTTTTTCCATTTTCAAATACAAAATTAGTTCTATTGGGGATAATTTCCCAGGCGTTGCCATCAAATTTGACACCACCTAATGCTACTCATAGCAACTAAAATTTTACAAGGAACTTTTGCATCTTAAAGTTCATTTAGGTTTTGGCTTATCAACCGGGTGGTAGTTAAAATGTCACTTATTTACCCGGATTATCAATTTTTAATCAACATTAGATATTGCTTACTAGCAATAAAATTCATTACTTATATAAAGTCGGGGTGCTATCAGCACCATTTGACTAGACCTCACGTCTACCATTACATAATTATGTCATACTACCACAAGATTGAGGTTGGCTCCCTAATTAAACCAACTTAATAAACATGCCTTAATTCCATCTTAACGACAATTTGTCAAAATGATTCAAATAGAACGCAACAACGACATAAAAACGTCTCAAGGAAACGTTATGGATATCATAATTGGAAGACAATGCTTCCATTACGAAGATTCATACTCGGCTGTAGCTCCAGCCTCGTCAAAATTAGCCTTCCATCAAAGGCATTCGCGAATCATGTGGCCCACATAACCACGTTCCCGACAACTAAACACCACATTGGACATCTTAGGTCAAATATGTCATATCTCTCCACATTTATGACACACTAGGTCGTCCTTCAAACACTCTCATTTATGAAACTTTATACGCTTCGAAAATCAATGTCGAGATTTAAATCTCGAATATTGAGGCAGAAATGACACCTCAACGAAGAGTGACCTAAGAACGTACATAGGGATCAACTTCCCTCGGTTAAACCACCCATAATGGTCAAACTAATTCATTAGGAACTATATTCATAGATCCCATTGGAAAATGGACCTCGCGGTCCTGACAAGACAAATCACACTCGCGGAGTCGAGTACACTTTACAACACACCTGAAGGAAGGAATATCACAATTTTCTTTTACAATATTAGATGACCTTAATGTCATAAATCACACAATAAGCATATTTCATTATAGCCCAAGCGACATTAAGCCTATATGGCTAACACAAGACTCTCATGTCAAGCTTCTTATCCTCAATCGATCCAATCGGTCGCTACGCCTATACATTCAAGGTTCAATACATGACGTGGGTACACACGTCTTCAAATTATTTTATACCCAACAACTAGGGTACATTTATTCATATTTCACTCTCAAATCTCCTCCATAAAATTACCATTTTAAAACTGACAATGTCGAACCCAATGTCGACTATAGATAATATATATATACTTCAATTGTACATATCATCACGCAAAATTTGCATAAGTCTACCCAAAGTATCCCCATCCTAGGCCAGAGTTCAAACCTATGTTTGTTGTCATAATATTTGCCTAGGTGGGTCAATATAAGCATCATCCAAGGGTTCAAGGGTGAGTATCGTGCACTATACTCAGTCGATGAACCACGGCTCTGATACCAAATTGAAACACCCATACAACAATAATACATATTTTAGTGTAATTAACAATAATTTATACATCAATACTTGCGGAATTAGGGTAGAATTAAAACTTTTACAATTAATGCATCATAAGTGATGCATCCGAATAAACAACTATTGAATCTACAAGGTTACAGGTCATGATCCTGCAAACGAATAGTCAAGGCCAAGAGGTCGACTAACCCAAACCCAACACAATCACCAAAGCATACCGTTAGTCTCGAGTCTACACTTTGAATAACGAGGAAGAATATACTCTTCCCGCTCGATAGCTCAAACCTGCAAAAGGTTAACAACTAAAGGGGTAAACAACAAAAGTTGTTTAGTGAATTCCAGGATTAATATAAATAACAATTAACATGCTAACCATGTATATCCAACACATAATTTCAATCAACTAAAGATATAGGGGCCAAGGATGGCCAATGCCAAGATAGAATGGGATCACCTCTTCCTCGTTGAGGACTATCGGTGTCCCACACCAATTATTTACCTATTCGAATTCTCAACAAGATGACTCATCTCACTAAGGACTATTAGCATTCACGATATTTACCAATGTCACATATTCCACCGTCACCGCCCGGCCTAGCCGAGTCAAGGTGAGGACCAACTCAACTCTTGGAATCCACTACACCGCTAGACATAGTCGAGCCAAAGTGGGGATTCCAACGCGTGTCATAGTAGCACGTTGTAACGTTTTTGCAAAGATGCCTTACCAAATCGGCACGTTACATTACCACAGTACGTACTACTAATAACTCCAATTCAAAGGTGCGAACAAACATGCTTGCGGCCCAACGTGTCATAATCATCGCCACGAAGGCGGCCCGTTGCCGTCCTCACATGATGTCAACACCGCCACTAGGATATAACTCATGCTTGCAGCCCAACGTGTCAAAATCATCGCCCGCAGGCGGCCCGTTGCTGTCCTCACACGAGATAATCCCATCCAAATCCAAATACCACATACCCCATGGTCGTCTAGGGTTCCCTGTCAAAGTCGGGAGTGGTATTGCCTCTAGCAAGTACGAGGCTGTCCCTAGCAAGTACGGGACTGTCCCTAGCAAGTACGGGACTTCCGACGGTGCAAGTATGTCGGCATCTGGCATCCAAAGGGGCCAGGAATATTTCATGGATATCCAAAGGAGTCCAAAACGCATTCCACAATAATTTAAGGTTCAATATTACTCATGAGAGTCTATAACGGTCCATAAGACCAAAAGGAAACCATCTATGTGATTCTACTAACCCTTCTTTATTAGCAAGTCTAATACATCATCGGGGCCGAATGATTATTCTAGTAAACTTACTGATTAAATAGCCCCTTATCGCCACGCATAATCAATTAGGTTGTCACGAAGGGTGACCCAATATATAACTCATGATGCATCATGTTTACAACTCAACTATTATTAATCAATCACAAAAATGAGTAGTCCAACCTACTAGATCAACCAACACAAATTGCCATCTTCCAATTATTATTATTCATACATATAAACAGTTAAGCATACCATATGAGATGCATGGCAAATCAATCCACAACAATGTCAACTAGCATGACAATTCACTTTTCAATTCATGATGCATGACAAAGCGATCCACAACAATGTCAACTCGCATGACAATTCACTTTTCAATTCATGATGCATGACAACATGTTCTATAAGGCTATAATGAATCTATCTATAGCTTGTGAATATGCATGATCAAGTAGCATGTTATCAACGAATGCATAACAACAATTAACATGTAATCATTCATCTACATTAGTCCTAGAACTCACAGTGATTGGTTAAGAAGATTCCAAAGCCTTCCAATAAAGCCACAATAGCCCGGAGAATGGCTAAAGCTTGCAATCAAACTCCTTTCGAGTCAATTCACCTAGAAGCATTCATAACGCGTACACGTAAGCCCCCGAACACAAGATAAGCCCCCAAGAGTGGGCTAAGGGTATTGGGTTATCAAACCGAAAGTACTAAGTTCATATGAGGCCTTAGGAGTTCCGGAATGGATCAAAGGCCCTCAAACCCTTAAAACACTTAATTTAGAGGTGCAACGAACGCATAAGACCCAAACACCGACCCCCGACCAACCAAAACACAAATGTGGGGCAGCAAGGTGGTCATGGCGCGACCCAGGGGAGGGTAGCGCCGCGACCAGGCTTCTGGTCTGGTCCAACTGCACCATTCAAGCCCCCAATGCTCACCAAAGCCCCTAAAACCTTCGTAACTGATTTTGTAACTTTGGAGCGACTTTACTAACAATAGTTATAGCATATTAAGGTCAATTAGACACCTACAAACATATTAGAATGATTTCATAACCTTCCATGATTCCATGGAGCTCATACGGGCTCCGAACGAGTCCGAAAATGACCGACAACTCCAACCGGCGACACAAAGCTCCAATTGAGCTTGAATTCAATTCTAATCAATTCCATAGCAATATTTGACATATTTAGGCTATGTTTAGACATTCATAACATATTCAAACATTAAACCCAAACCAACATGGATTAAGAACCCATTGTGGCATTTCACCGAACACTTGGCGTGCGGTTTCGACTTAAAACACCAACTTGAGCATTTGCTCGATTTTTAACCCCAACCAATACTTGAAATCAATAATCTAACATATCTAGACCATTTTATACCCTTTCCACACATTTAAATCATAAATATTCATCAATTGGTTCATATGAACTCTTTTGAGTTCATAAATGGGTTAAAACCCAAATCATCCATTCAAAGCTCCAAATGAGCTTCTACTAACTTCCATACGATTCTATATCAATATTTAACATATATGAATCACTATTTAGCATATTTATCTTACTAGAACATCAAACTCAAATGCATAACCCATTGGAGCTCATTTGAGCCCTAGATTGGTTTTCAACCAAAACTAACTCAAACTACCGATGTAGTTGTATATTATGACTCCATTTTGATCATATAAGAACATACTAAAAGATTGGAGCCTTTACAAAACATTTCAACATAAACCCATTTAGGGTTATGTTCTTCCAAAATGAAGAACACCATGAAAATGGAGAATCAACAAGATGAAGAATGTTAGGGGGGGGGTTTCATACCTTGGATATGGCTTCAAATACTCAAACACTACCTTAAATCTTCACACTTTTGATCACCCAACCCAAACCCTAGAAATCTTCTTCTTCTTTCTCTATTTTCTCTTTGAAGATAAGAGTTGTGTGGGTGTGTGTCCATATGGACGATTTTAGAAGGGAGGGGAGGAGAAGTTTGGTCATTGATCAACTTTGCCCCTCCCACTTAACTCACTTACCCAAAAACCTCCTTCCTACACATCCATTCAATTTTATTTAAATAATACAAACCAAAGTATATTACCCATTCTTGTTAATGAAATACTAACCACATTATATTTCATTTTTGTCATACAAATCCCAATAATAGCAAATGTCATAAATTATTGGCAACTAACTCATAATATGACCTTTAAGTTCACCATTTCAATCGTTGAGCAAAGTTAATTACCTCGTTAGTCAATATTACTAATATCTCCAGTTAATAATAATTATTTCAACAACTATATTGACTCAACATTATTAGGAATATAATTACCTTCTAATTATTTGGGGTGTTACATCAATCGGAAGGCTCTAAGCCTATAATTTCTCACGGAGTCAAGGATCCCTCAAATCAGACCCCATCGTTGAACGCTCCTTCAAACGTCCCTTCAAAACTTCAACGTGATCGAGGGATCCGTTCTTTATCACGCTCGGAATGGGAGGATAGGCATAAGAAAGGGCTCTGTTTCAGATGTGGTAATCAATTTGGTCCTGCTCACAAGTGTCCTGAGGGTCAATTGTGAGTTCTGCTGTTGGGTGATGATGAAATTGTTGATGCTAATGGGACTTTGTGTCAATCTGAGGAGGTTTGGGGATTGGATTCTACTGCACCTCCAGATATGTGACAGAGCACCGGTAGAGATTGCAAAACTACAAGTCTTGAGGTCAAGACTTTCATAAGGGGGAAGTAATGATAGGAATACTACTATATTGAAAGATTATTCTAGAAAGGGTATTCTAGTAATAATATTAGGAGTTAGTTAATGGAGCAAATCTATAAATAAGAGGGTGAGAAGGGGTGATAGCTGTCCAGAATTATTGTTAGGAATTTGTTACTCTCGGTTTGTAAGTGTGAGAGGGGCTCCAATCATTTGATTGAGAGAGAGGGATTTCCCTACCATTTGGTTGAAGTTGTTTCTCATTCTATTTTGTAATTCATCTTCATCAATATCAGATTTAATAGCTTATATCCTCTGTTTTTATCAATTACGAGTTTCTATTCTTCATCAGACATAAAGCAAATAGACGATATATGTAGATGAAAATCCAAGTGATAGTGATGAGATATAATAAAATAAAAAAATGCACTCAATAGGAATCGATCACATGCCATTAGAGTTCCAAGGGGAGATTACTACCAGCTAAACCAACACATTTTCTATAATTTTTATCGCATAAAAAACATATAACCTAATACTGGACTGCTGAGCTATATTAACATATTAAAATTTTTTGTGCCCCTTAAAGTGAATTGGGCCCTGGTCGGTGGCCCAGGTGGACCAGGCCCAGGCCGGCCCTAAATAAATTACATCTTCCAAAAGCTGCAACCACTAAAAGCTTCCGCTCTAGCTCGAAACTAGAGCTAGTAGTACTAAACATACACCAATAAGAACATAAATATTTTAGTATTACAAATAAACCTCTAACATATTTTTTTAATCATTGATTTTGTTATATGCAAAATATACTCTTGAACATTTGAGTACAAAGAGTCATGGTAGATCAAGTTCTTACTTGGTAACTCAAACAAAATTTCTTGCATGTTAATTTGGAGTTCGTGCATCTTATTTGTACACAAACTCGATTGAGCACGACTGAAGTTTAAACTTGAATTCTAGAGCGCACAGATTCGTTTGCTGCAGACAAGTTGATCAGATTAAACGCCCACCCAGCACGCCACATTTAATCATCAATGAGCAATGAACTTTTGGAGAGGAAAGTTAATTTAATGTTCTGATCAAGTGATAAACAAATATGTATAAATTTACTCTATTTGAACAATTGAGAAACATGTATGGTATAAATCACCAAGTGCAACAATCCGCATTGGTGCGATTATCAATCTCTATTTTCTAACGAATTAATGGTTATTGATCGACGAATAGGACTACTTGTGATCGATTTAATAATGAACATTTTTTTCTTGTGTAGTTGATCCTTTAAATAAAGGATTTTCGCATCAACTCTAGATGAAAACCCGATATGGGTCGCCTTTCTTGAGCTTTGCTTCTCTCTTAACCACGTCTCGTCGTCTACAACAACTTTCCTTCCATACTTCATTTCCTGGATCACGTGATCATCCATTGGAAAATACAACCTCTGTATGGCCATGTAAATGAAGTACGGAAGGAGAGAAACAACAACAACTAATAACACGGTGATCCAGTAAGTGGGTGCAGGCCCCACGGCTTCTACGAGGAGTTTGAATTGTCTGTCTGAATGTTCGGGTGGAAGTCCACCATAGAACAGTAGGAGGATGTACCAAGAAAATATGCTTCCCCAGATGAAGATATGTTGGATCCAAGTGAAGTGAGTAATGATTAGAGCAATTTGACAATTAACAGTCCACACAACGACGGTGTACGTGATCACTCCTAGATGGGCGATGTCTACGACTTCTCCTCCTTGTCTGAAGGCTGAGGAAGAGAGAATGTTGACGTTTAGAATAAATATAGCTAGGGATGTAAGTATCCCGTTTCCCATCCATCCGATTATTCGTTTCCAACTAAAGAACATGCCCTTTTGGCCCTGTTGATAAAGGGCAGGAAACTGCCCATGGTAAGGAATGAAACAGGGTTAGAATTGGTATGATTATGATATGATGATCACATAACATACACCTGAAGGCAATTTGGTGATTTTGAAAGTTAGAAATAATGTAACAAGTATGTGTCAACATATACCTCAAGGCAGATATCAGAAGAAACATCTTGCTCCAGAACGCCTAACGATATGACAGGAAGGGATGTTAGAAAGAGATTGTACATAACCATATACCATCCATCATATAAGACATCCCCAGAAAATTTAGAGTAAAGTTCATAGTAGAATAAGGTAAGGCCGAATACGATGTTCTTGTATACAAAATAGAGAATCTGCAGCAAGAGACCATATAAAATGTAAGCGAGATATATATTCTAGAAAAAGGTAAATAAATAACTTTTGTTTTCTAAAGTTCGATAGAGACCATCTTGGAGATTCTCTTGTAACACCAATGCCCATGCACTATTAGTAACCGTTCCAAAAATCGAAATTGAGGCATTGAGAAATCACTTGCCATGACAGCCTGCAAGAAAAAACGTAGCATACGAAATAAATATATAAAAAAAAAGGAAAGAAGCATAGTTTTTAACTTTTTTCATCTAGCAATTGAACCAAATGATCATACCTGCATTCCTTCCATGCCACTGATCCCAACTCCGATATCAGCTGCTTGAATCATGCCAACATCATTCGCTCCATCTCCGATCGCCAATGTCATCTTGCCAGTATATTTCTTCACTAGTTGAGTAATCTAAGTTTGCACAGACAACACAAAGTTAGATCGCATCAAATTTGGTTTACAATTGTTGTTCTGTTTTGGCCATTAAGCAAGATGATTCCAGCTTACCAAGGCTTTCTGTTTTGGAGAGACACGACAACAAATAACAGAGGCACAATTAACTGCCAACTGCAAGAATTGGTCTCTTATGTCGTTCCTCAAAGCAATTTCAAGAGATTTCCCATCCACCACGAGAGCAAAAGGATCATCCTTGGTTTTTTCATTTACTGTCACTTGATAACAAGCCTCGATTTGATTTAATACGTCGTCTTTCATAGCCTGAAAAGCTACAAATTGTTGAATCATTACCCCTAACTCAGAAATTTTTTCCCTCTTGCAGTCTTGCTTTATAAATCATTAGTCGGTTTTCTCCCTTAAGTTGAATAAATTGATCACTCTATCCAAGTGCATGATATTCACCTTTAATTGATTTTTCGATTCAGCATCCCTACTCAAACTCAGATGAAACTGCTGCATATCATGCCTAAGCAAACTACAAGCAAATCTGACCAAAAATTGAGCGGAAAACAGTGTGAAACTTTATGGAACTTTAAAAACTGGATTGGGTATTCTGTATGCTTATTTAAAATTCTCACCCAATATTAACGGCTGTCTCCTTCTTATCCCCAGTGAGGAGCCATATTTTGAGTCCAGCTTGTGCAAGTTTATCGATGCATTCTGCAACCTGATATTGGCATTAAGAAGAGACCACTGTTTTTACAGAATTTAGAAAATGAGAGATTGAAATTTTACCCCATCTTGTAACTTGTCATCAACAGCCACGGCACCTAACAAAACCAAATCTTTCTCTATAGTTTCAGAAACATTCTCCAACAATTCCTCTCTTTCTGGCCCAATTGTGGCCTTAGCTTTCATGAAAGCTGAGCTCCATTCTTTATACTCACAATCTTCGATCTTTCGATAAGCAAACACCATTGTCCTCAACCCATCTTCGGCATAGTTTGCTAGATGCATCGTTGTAGCATGTTGGTATGTCCTACCACCATCGCCTAGCCTATCAAAGATGATGCTGTAGAATACAAACTTTCTTAGCTCCATTTTCAGATCGTTCACTACCATAAGAAATTTCATCTTTTTTTATATGATTTTGAAGTCATAGCATAATCAATCGAACCATCAAGAGACTTACTTGTCAGCGCCTTTACAAAGTAAGAAAATCTGACCAACTTCATCACGTACTATCACCGACATCCTCTTTCTGGCACTACTGAATTCTAATAAATTCAATAGCTTGTATTCCCTGAAATTTAACAAGTGTACCATACTTTTAACATGCTAATCTAAGATAACAAACGAACACCAGGAAAATTAAGAACAATGTGGAAAAAGCATCAACCTTTCGACCTCCCGTGCAGAATGATCAATCTCTTTGACAAACAATGAAGACTGAGTTCTTCTGAAAAATTGAAATCCAAACTCTTGGGCTGCAATCAAAAAGGTCACCTCTTCAGGGGACTCTGCTTCGTATTTGAGTTTGCAACCCTCTGATTGTTCCCCGTTTTCTATGGGTATCCCTGTGTGACATAGGGCCATGACTCTAAAGAACATTATTGTGTTCCAAACGTTCGATCCATGAAGCCACATTTTGTCCATCAATCTATCATCTCTAAAATTAAAACCTTTTATAGCAGCACCAAGATTCCGTATAGCCTGTTCACCATCCACTAGTCTCTTTCCTTCATTATTTCGATCAGAACAAATCTCGAGCATCTCCATGCTGTGACGGGGCGTGGAATCCGCATCATCTAGATTGAAACGAAAGCTCTTGATATCAATATTCATTCTTTGAGAAGCAGCACGAACAATCTCATTTACATCACCCCCATAAGAAATCCCTTCAATAGAGCATTTCCGGAACTCCATTTGATTACAAGTCAAGGTTCCGGTTTTATCAGATAAAATCATCTCAACCTGACCAAGCTCCTCGTTCAAATTCGAAGTCCGGGCTTCAACTGATTTTCCAGACATTTCATCAAACAGCTGTAGATCATTGTTTATGAGGATTGCTTGCAGGAACTTGACTACTTCAATGGAGACATAAAGAGAAATTGGGATCAAGTAACCATACAATATGAGTGCCCTCAAGAACTGAAGGAACCCCGATCTTAACGGTGTAGTTGGATTGAAAGATTCCGATTCATTCTTATCATCTGGTAATTGAAGGTACCACCATTCTTTAGCTGCCTGATCCTGATCTGTATATAGAACCGAACCAATGGAAGAAATCAAAGATATTAAAAGCAACATGAAGAACAGAACATAAATTACATGGTCCATTCTTCTCTCAATCCTGCTACGTTTAGATGGAGATTTCATCGAATTTCGAACAACTTTCGTGTCTCGCCCAGTAAATATCACAACTCCATAAACATAATCCGTGTTCTGCAACTTTGAATCTCGAAGAAGAAGCTGAGAAGGCGATAGAGGATGCGAAATTATCCCATCTTCATCTCCAAACTCCAAATTAGCAACGAATGTATACAGACTCGAATTTGGATCTTCGCAACGAACGGTGGCCTTAAATTTGTCAAATTTGAGTTCTTCATCAAAAGTCAAAGTGCATTCCAAGCAACGTTTGATCTTGAGATTAGTTTCTCCATCTAAATTCATGGTTTCAACATAACAAACACCGTCTTCATAACTAGAAGATAAGAGCAAAAGATCACTGGGAAAATACTCGTTTTTGCTAACTTTCACAACATCTCCAACACGAAGCATCTTCCAAGGCCGATCAACAAACGATCCATTCCCAATATGAACCTTCACCTTCCTCGAATTCACATCCAAATCCTGCAAAAACCGATGCCAGTCTTCGATGCCTTCTTTCAGCATACTGATTCCGACCACAAAAACCAGAGGAGCAATCAAGCTGGGAGGAGAAAACGGAGCTGAAGAAGTAACTGATAAAACTGCAACCAACAAAAAGTAGAGATTTGCCACCCTACGAAACTGTTCGAAAAGCGATTTGGGAAGAAACGTCACCACGTTATACTTGGTTGTGGAAACTTCATTACTTGGGTATTTATACGGTTTGTTTCTATGCATACGTGAATCATTACAGAACACTACTCTAGAGAACCCTGGCTGACCGAAATCCGAACGGTTGACCGGCTGTTGTGGGCGTAAGCAAGAAAAGGTGTAAAGATTGCTCCATTTTACCTTTCCTTTCTTCTTCTTCTTCCTCATCTGTTGATTTACAGGTGATTGGGCCGTCATTTTCGTTTTTTGGATGATCAAACATCCAAACTATGATTGTTCTTCTTTTTGTAGTAGTAGTAGTAGAGGCACGGCACGGCACATATTGACAGAAATGAAGAATCCCAAATAGAAATTTTGTTTCTTTTGTAGATTATAATTAATTAATCAGGATGAGGAAGTTCTGATGAATCTTCTAATACTCAAATTTGGAGTTTTCTTGGATCTTGTGTTGTTGAAAATGCAGGCCTCTTCTTGTGGCAACATATTTTGACCATGGAAGCTTGTGAGTTTCTTTTATATATATATATATTCTTCTTACATTTTTTTGTAAATAATTTTGAAAAAAAATAAAATACCGAATGAGAGGGTGAAAAACATACATGGTATGGTACACATACATGATTACATGGTATGGTATCGTGGAAAAGTTATCCAACGGAACAAACACCGACTTCATCGATAAATTCGTTGATAGAATATAAAACTTATATTATAAATATAAAATACTTTAATTTTAATTGATTTTCTAAACATATTCCTTTTCCTCTGCATACATACATTTTAAATAATAAAATCATTCTTAATTTGATTATAACTTTATTTAAACTACCAGTTCACATTTAATACATAACAACTTAACAAGTAAAACATTCAACAATATACCACACATAAATAAAAACTATTTTACATAAAATATATTATAACAAAAATCTGATAAATGCATTTGATTTGATACGAGTTTAATATTATTATCATTATTATTATATCATTACATTATACCTTTTAATATTAAATACATTTTGTCAGGTGCGGATGTAGCTACAAAGTATGGGTCAAATGATCCCTATAAATTTGATTTTTGGGTATTTTATATTTAGGGTCGAAAATTTTTTGACCTCGATAAATTTTAAAGTTCGACCCCTATATTTTAATTATCTTTTATAAAATTTATATATAGAAAATTTTTTATTAGAAAATCCTAGAAAACGTATAAAATTAATAGTTTGTTATCCATTTAGCAAATATTAAAAGAATACATAAACTTGTGTATTGATTTGATAATTATTAAGCTCTCATAAGTAATACTGACTTTAGACTAGGATAAATTCTATGAATTATTGACTTCTTTTTGTTCTTATCAGTTTATTGTTGAAATGTTTAATTTATTTATCAAATATAGAATACAACACTAATAAATTAAAAGTTGTAACACTAAAGTAAATGTAAACTGCAGCACTTTTTGTTACAGCAATTATCTGATTATTAGTTTCCAAAACGCTACAGCACTTTTTCAAACGCAAATCCAAACACCCTCTTAGAATGTTAGATTAGATTGTTATTGTTGATTTGTTAACATAATTATTATTAAAGTTTTTATTTATTACATAACTAGGTTATTGCCCATGTTATTGTTGATTTGTTAACATAATTTTAGAAATTGATATTTATATATATGTATAATATAATAATTATATGAATAGTAAAGTTTGCTTAATTTTAGTTAGTTAGTTATTAAATTAATTCATATTAGATTTACATAGATTTGATTTGCTTTAAAATTAAAAATAAAATCAGTAAATGACGTGGCAAAAAAAGAGAGCGACGTGTGACGAATTAAATGAGAGCATGTAATGTGACATTTAGTTACTCTTTTAATAGTATAGATAGATATGGACCAATTTTAAAAAGAAAGTTAGCATGATCCAAAATAGAAATATTTGCTAATGTTTCAGACGATAATCTAATAACTCGTGTTCAAATTATGAAAACTCGTAGAGGACAATTATAGAATTTAATTTCTTTAAGTTTGTAATTAATTTGTAGCTTTTACTTATTTGTTTTTAATTAATCAAGATAAACTGATTCGAATTTGCGAAGTCTGGTAATTTTTTAAAGGGTCACAAATACTCGTACTTTCAAAGCCTTGTTAAATTCCGACCCCTGTAAATTATTTTTCTGGATCCGCCACTGCATTTTGAACAATTCTAATAATTATGATTAGGCAAACTTTTTTTTGACCGATACAACTGGTTACCATGATTAGGCAAACCTTTTTTTTGTACACATTTATGTAGTGTACTTAATCTATTGTACACATTTGGTAGTCAAACTTTTAAAAAATATTTCAATTAGGTAGTTGAATGACCTGATGTTACCGGTCATCAGGTCACCCAATTACCTAATTGAAACACTTTTACATATACACTACATTAATGTGCACAAAAAAAGTACATTACATTAATGTGTACACACTCAAAAGTACATAGCTATTATGTGTCATTTTCCTTTGTTTTTAAAAAAAAGTTATGGAACCAAACTAAATATAATGAAAATGAAACATTTTTTTTCCGTTATAACCCTATAACTATACATTACAAATAAAAACTACAATTTTTTATTATAATTGTTAAGTGATTCAACTATTTATTCGAAAATAAAATGTTTAAGATGACATGTGATGGGGGTTAACATATATGATATATCTTCTTTCATTATTAATAAAAAAAATTAAGTAATAATGATTATAATATGTCTTACTTTTATTATGAAAGAATACATGATTATTTAACTTAGTTACAAATAATTTTAAAGTGGGTAATTCATTTTATAATATTTTGTGTGTAAACCAATCCATTGAGTGAAGCAATGAATGGATCAAAATAGTAAAATTGATCCATTGTAAAAACTAAACTAAAACATAATTTATTTTAGAAGATTAAAATTAATAAAACAATGTATTAAACAAATTGTTAAATTAAAAAAATTTTAAAATTATGTAAAAATATTTAACTTTTAGTTGTCAATTCATTTAACCCGTTGGTTGAATCGATCGAAATTGCAACTTTTTGACCAAATAAATGTTAAACTTGTTCCAAAACAATTGTAAGTAGGCGTTGTATTGGGTGGAGTTTGTGGGTGCGGTTGATCGGGTCTCCAAAAACGAGAACGCGAACATGGTTTTTAACGCAAAAGAAGGAAGACGACGATTGATTCCTCTTTTAAAATTTTATTATGTCTAAAAGTCAGCAACACTCATTAATGGCAAATGCTGCTGCCATTATTAACTCCGCTTCCTTAATTTCTGCCTCAACTCTTTTCAATTTTCAACCCTACCATAAATCATATATAAATCTCTACTTAATTAAGGGGTTAAGGCTAAGCCACATGAATGTAACATGCTTTTTTTAAATTATTTATATGACTAATTTGTTTTTTTAATTATTCAGATAATACATTGTATTTTTTTTTACGTGGTTAAAGTATCCGAATGATTGTAAATATTTAAATTTGGGCATTGTGATGTTCTAGTCAATCTTCATTTTTCTGATTTCTGCATCGTACTTCTTCTAGCATCTTGCTAGTATTTTGTATATATACATATATCTTTCTTGTTGGTTTCTAGTCCTTGGTGATGACAATGTCATAGCTTTGAGTTAGTTTCCTTATGTTGTTTAATGAAAACATAATACATTGTATTTAGTTTACTTATTGATATGGTAATTTTGTTAAACGGTGATGGTTCTGCCCGTTAATAATGCTAATGTGACATAATCTTTATAACTAAATGTTTGGCATGGATTTAATAGAGGTGGGTAAAAAACTGGAAAGGAAAAAAAACAAAGTGCACCGAAATGTAACCGATGTAGTTATCATGTTTTTTTTTATCTTTTAGTTTTACCTATTACTTAACTGTATACCAACTCTTTAACTCATTTTTTAACTCTTTTATCTGACAACTGAAATTAAATTCATTATTTTTGTTTTATCATTGGAATTTACAGATTAGATTAAATTAGCTTAATTATTTAGTTTACTTGATTTAAAGTAGACTTTAAATTTAAAAAACACAAATTTAAGGTTTTTACTTTTAATCAAAAAAGTTTAGGAACAAAGAAAAACAAAAGAAACCGCAAAAAAAAAAAAAAAATGCTACAAAATATCATAAAATTGAAAATTGAACCGCAAAAAACCACACAAACTTGGGTTTAGGATTTTAAAAACCACACATTTCAATTTTGGTTTCGGTTGGATATAAAAACCAAACAATGCACAATCCTAGAATTTATTGGAAGTTAAATGTTATAAAATAAAAAGATACCATATGATACTCATACTAGTTTCAAATAATCTAGATGACTAAGTCACTTTTTCTACTAAAATGATACTTGTACATAATTTACTTTTTAACATCATACTTGTAGTAGTCAGTGACCAATGCTATTGGTTAACAATGCAAATGTGACCCCAATGAAATCATCAACCCATGCAAATTAATCTATCATCAAACACTCTCCATTGAAACATCATTCCTACTATGGTCCGAGTGAAATCACTCACCTACTAGTAAAATCACCCAACAGTTTTCAGTTGTATACTTTTTCTGCATGAAACCACATCCGTTACCCGTACACATCTGTCATATTGGAGTGCAAGACCATCTAGATTAAAAATAAAAATAGAATGTACATATAAGTAAAATGAGAAAAGATCATTGTGTATATGGACTAAGTTTATTACTACATGTACATATGTGTTAACAACCAAAAATGGCATGTCAACAAAAACTATTACGTCAACATAATAACTGGCTATAAGTATCATATCAATAAGTCAATTCGAGTATAAGTACCATGTTAATAATTAAAAAAAAAAAAGTAAACTTAGTTATTTGAGTAATTTTAGAATTGTATTTTATGGCTTTAACCCTAAAATAAAACCCTTCACGTCCTTGTTTGTTTACTCTTATTACATCATATTAATTTTTAGTATAATTTATATACCATTGCATATTTATTTTTTATGTTCTAGCTAAACTTATTTTTAAAGTTAACATGCCTATCATTTTATCCTACCCGGGCCCATAGAATGGGTTCAAATATCACCATAATTACAAGTCACATAATACGGTCGTACATGATGATTAAGAGCACATTTAGGTAATATTTGTTTACCTTTTAATAAAATTATTAATAGGTCATTTTACGGTTTTACTTTTGAATGACTTTAATGATTCCATTAAGAAGTAAATGAACGACCCCTTATTATCATTGTATTTCACATTATTAAAAATGAGGAGCTTAAAATTGTATTCCAAATCTAATCAAAAAATAAATTTATTCAATTCTCCAAATTCAAGATGGCAAAATAAACTTTTGCAGTTTATTTGATTTTTTTTATTAATCAATTCAAAATCAAATGACAGACTTAGGAGTGACAATTTCGGTCAATTCAAGCAAGCGGGTTGACAACTAAAACTCATAAATTTTACTTAATTTTGAATTTTTTCAAAAAACAATTTGTTTAATACACCATTTTATAAAATTTCATTTAAAAAAATTATGTTCTAACTTATTAGATGATTAGATGAGTAATACAATATTTTCAAACCATCTTTTTTTTTTTATCTCATTATACTCGAATCCTATCAAACATGTCCTATGTGTATAACAAACAAGTAAGCGCTATCACGTTGTCAACACATAATGTATCTTATTATGTCCGTATATCTTGACAAACCACAATTTTATGTTACATTTTATGTTGTCTTATCAAATTTTACGACAACTTTAACGAAAAACGTTAAAAAGTGATTTTTTTTTCTGCAACATTTTGGTAGATAAAGTGAATATGTGATTCGTTTCTTGGGATGATAAAGATAGTAGGTTAAAAGTTTACGAGAAACTTGCCTTTGATTTGACAAAACAATAAGAAAATCTTTTGGAAACGGCATACCTTAATTTGTAACGAAAGATTACTTTTTACCTATTGTAACGTAATGTATTAAAAAAATTCAAAATGCGTATAAGTAACGTAATTTGTGAGTGTAATATAAAACTGGTAACGAAAAGTGTGGATAGATTGATTGAACCACATTTAATTGGATAAAAATCAGATTTACAAAGAAAATAAATATGATAAGTGTTTTATAATATACACTTAAAATGTTTATCTATTTACAATTGTTAAATTGAAATTTTAACCTAATAAAATAAATTAACAAGATATTATTCCTGTCAAAAATCAAAAAAGATTTTTATCTACATAGTCCAAAATTCATAAAAAATATATTTGATGTGTAATTGTATTTATTAAATCACACATGAAATATTAAAATCTGTATCATGATAGGCAGATATGGACCATAGTTCATATGGTGTTATACTGTTATGCAACACGGACATAATAACAATACAGAAGACTGGTCCAATCCATCAACCCAAATTTGAAGACGATCCAATCACCAGGCCCAATATAAAACTATGAAACCGCTTGTTCGATTCCTCTGTTAGGGTTTCTGCGTCTTCACTTCCTCTGCCGTCATTCCTCAACGTCGACAATGGTATGATTTCTCATCCACCCTTCTGATATCTTAACGACTGAGATAGAAGATTATGTAATGTTGAATCTGTGATGTATTTGATATTTTTGGCCTCGTTTTCACGATTGTGCTTATTCTAAATTGCTTTCGTTGCTGCTTCCTTTTTTATCGATTGACTATTAAAATTGGTTGAATGATTTGACTGTCATTTGCTATGACCTTTTATGTTCATCTGAACGTACACTTTTCTGCAAATTTAGTAGTGTTTTTCGACCTAAAATGTTGAATTTGAGTTTTGCAATCTATACGATCGACTACTGTAAACGATTTTTTCTCTTGCGTTTGTCTTGCATTATTATTCCCATTTACTTGATGTCATTGCTTCGTTTCTGGTTATATAGGCTCCTGAATAAACGAATTTGCGTATAAGGGCGTGCTGTATAAGAATTCGAATCTAGTCTCTTGTCATTAACTAGTTGTTGGAACACTTATTTCATGTATTTTAGTACTTGACGATGAGCTATGGTGAAAGGTTGCCCCTTTTGTTGTTATTCTTGCAGAACTGGTTTTCTGGATTTGCATATTAACCTAAAATTCGTATGTACCATTGAATTCGATTTACAAGCAAACACTATATACGATTTAAAGTTGTATGCAGACACCGTGCTCTTGAAACAACACTAGCTTACACTGTGTATTGATATATGGAAAACTATTTGTATGCTAACATCGTGTTTTTGAAATAACGCTAGCTTAGTTTTTATTGTCGCGTTTTTTTGAGGCTGTATCATTATTGATACTTAAAAGTTAAAACTGATCCCATTTTGCACATCTTTCTGTGTGTCTTTAGTTTCTGAAGTATCCAACTTTTTTTAGTTGTTTGATTGTTTATCCTGAAAGCAAGATTTGTGATCTGGAATTGGTCTAGTTGCTGCAGTTAAACAGGACTTGTTTGCACGAGCTTTTGTATTTTTCTACTCTTTTATGTATTAGTATATGGCTATATGCTCATTGCTCTCACTGTTATTGATATCGTGCTTAATGTTTATGGGTGTCTGTTGTTTTATCTCAGCCTAAGCAAATTCACGAGATCAAAGATTTCCTTCTTACGGCAAGGAGGAAAGACGCACGCTCTGTGAAAATCAAGAGGAGCAAGGATGTTGTTAAGTTCAAGGTTCGCTGCTCAAAATACCTCTACACTTTATGCGTCTTCGACTCAGAGAAGGCCAACAAATTGAAGCAATCTCTTCCTCCAGGTTTGATAACTTTTATATGATTCTGTGCAACTATGGGGTTTTGTGTAAGATTTGACGGTTTATATCAGCTTTTAATTCTTATGGATTGCATTTGGTGCAGGTTTGAGTGTACAAGACCTTTGAAGGAGATGATGTATTCATGGTTGGTTGGACCAGCCTTATTGTCAAGTCCCTGAGTTTTGGTTTTTCTTAAAAGATTTTTTGTTGCAATCTTATTTCTGTGTGTTGTTTAATCATTAGTGAAGGCATGGTATGAACTTACACACCTTCGTGGATGTGGCTCAAACTTAGAATCATCAAAATTGTTGCACTTTTGATTTAACTATGCATTAATCCTCCTAGTGGACTGTTGGTATTATGCCTAAATATCTTTATTTGATGCGATATTTTACTGTGTGTGTGACTTATATGAACATCTTTGCTTCGTGGTATATAAAGTTGGCAAGACGGATGTATTATCAAGGTTTCGTTAATTTACAGTAAAAATGTGTTGTTTTGAGAAGGGTTAAAGGTCGAATAATACAAACATACTTTTTCAAACGTATGGATATGTGTATCAACTTTTTTTATACATTTATAATACATGTAATTTAGTTATATTTTTCAATATGGTACACATGTTTACGTAGAGCTTAATTTTTCATACAAATAGTATCTAATTTTTCAACTAGGTTGAATCCTCATAACATTACTTATCAATTTCATTAAAAAAATTATGTTTATTACTAAAATTAATGATCAAGTAGTATAATAAAGAGTAAAATTTTCATAATATATCAAATATATGACATTTTTCATATATTTTTGCAATTTAGGGGTGAGCATGGAGCGGTTTGGACCGGTTTATGGCAAAAACTGAAATCCAAACCAAAATATCGGTTTTTAAAATTAATACTCCAAACGGTTTGGTTTTAAATGGTTTGGTTTTTTCAGTATTTGTTTCGGTTTCGGTTTTTTGGATTTTGTCTTTTTTGTCTGAAACCCATCTTTTGATTTGTCAATTTTTTTTTTTCTTTCACAAAATATGAAATTTTTAACAACATCCAATACAATAATCATTTATCAAACATAAAAAAGACAAAAAAAAACCTTAAACTTCAAACATCCAAATATCCAATTTTAACAATTCAAATAATAAATTTAAACATCCACAGATGCGTCGCTTTATACTTCCCACTTTTGGTGTTCCATTGATCCATTCCATTCTCGATTTATCCCAAGAGGCAAGAGTCTGATGCATCGCTTGATGCTTACCACTTTTTCAGTTCTCATTCTACCAGTTAGTAATTAAAGAGAGGTAGGTATTTGATAAAATTTTAAAATTTAAAAAACCTAATTTAATAATTAAAAAAGGTAGATATTTAATAAATCTACATTTTATAATATAGTATATATAAAATCGGTTCGGTTTGGATTTTTTCCGGTTTTTTAAAAGTTCAAACCTAAACCAAACCGAAACTTTCGGTTTTTGAAAATCGAGAGTCCAGACCAGTCCAAAATCCAAACGGATTGGTTTTTCGGTTTCGGTTTTTCTGTTTTTTTCGGTTTCAATTTGGATTTTGGTTTTTCTGCACACCCCTATTTTGCATAACAATAGACCATGATCCCATTGAGATGGGACAAGGGGGAGACAGTTATGTCCTCACCAAGATGGGACAATTGTGTCACAGATAACCTCCGACATGCGATTGTTGATGACCATGAGGATAACCTAAATATACAACTTAGTGCTACACAAGAAACATGCATATTATGTCTTGAAAGATTAGTACGTATTAAAGTTTTTATTTGATTGTCATGCACAGACTTGACTGTTGTTGTGGTTCTGCTTTGAACACGTCTGAATCACTAAAACCTTAACTCCTTAAATATCTTAAATTTTGGGTAAATGATGAGAATATGTAACAAACTTTACACTTTTCATCATTTAATGCAACCTGTTTTTTTATCAATAAATATTATTATAAGATACTCACTCACATGTTAGTATTAGTTGATGTAATACATGCATATAACATAGGCGTGATACTTGATTTTTTTAATTGGAAAGCGTAAATTTTTGTTTAAAAAAAAATAGAAAACCTAGTATATGCATATATGATATAGGCAGATATGGTCTGACCATAATCCATGTAGGATTACAACATACAAACTAGGGTGATAATTTTGACCTCACGGACCGAACAATTAAATTGAAACATTTTATAAAACTAACATTAAATATAACTTTTTTAAATATGAAAATTTATAAAACGATGTATTAAACAAATTGATTTTTATAAAAATAATTTAATATTATATAAAATTTATGGCTTTTGCTCGTCAAACAGTTTGAAATGTTTGTTTGAACGAGCTTAAGAGGGTGTTTGGTTTTGATTATCAAAGCAAATTATCTGATTATCACGTTACACTACCGCAAATAAGCTGGTTGAAGTGTTTGGATGAGTTTTCTTAAAAAGTGATTATTTGCGTTAGGTGGTAAAGTTACCACTCTTTTGCTACAGCAGCTTTTTGTTGCTGTAAAGCAACAGCAATTCATTTTAATTGTTAAATGACAATTCTACCCTTTGATTAACCTAAACCTAATACCCTTTACCCTTTTATTTTTCATTTTCACAGCTCCTGTTCATCGTTCACGCCTCCAACAAGCTCAGCATCCTGTTCCATCTCTTCCCTGCCCTCCGTCTCTAGACCACCGGCGACCACCGAGCCAGCAGCGCCTTCACCAGCGTCTTCACCACCAGCGGCGTCTTCACCAGGCGGCGACCAGCAGCGCCTTCACCAGCGGCGACCAGGCAGCGTCTTCATCAGCAGCGACCACCAGTGACCACCGTCCAGCAGTGTCTTCACCAGGCGGCGACAGGCGGCGACGGGAACAGCGGCGACGGGAACAGCGGCGCAGGTAAGTTCCTTTGGTTTTTCAGTTCATTTTTTCAGATTTTATGAATGAAAATACACAACTGGATCTGATCGAGAACGACGACCACCGCTGGAGCTGATCGAGAACAGGCCAATCACTGACGAAATAGCCACGCAGGTCATTTTCTTGTACAAGCTTCATACAAAATCCTTTTGGTGTATCAGAAAATGAAATCTTTTTGGGCGGTGGAATAAGGCCTATCGCAAGGTCAGTTATCTTTCTTTGGGGATTTCTTCGATATATTTTTTTCTTAGAGATGATGATGAGGAATGAGGCTGGAAAGTGGTGGGAATGGTATAGATTTGCTGTAAAATATAGCCCAAGAAAAGCAATTGATTTTGTACTACTTTCTTATTTGAGCATGACTACTGTTTCGTTCAACACAATACAAGTATTGGTAGCTATGCTTGTACAACACAGTACAAGTATTCTTGCATATGTTGGGTTGAGAGATTTGCTGTAAAAGAAGCATTAACAAGTGTTCTTGCAACAGTACAAGAAATTTCAGCAAGGTATTGGGAGATCTTTTACAACACAGTACAAGTCAAAAAAGCATTGCCACAGTACAAGTATTCTTGCCACAGTACAAGTATTCTTGCATATTGATAAATAATTATAAATTAAAATATTATATTATAAGCTAAAATACATATTAAATTAAGAAAATTCATAATTATATACAAATGTCTTTTTTGGTAATTTTACAAGTTTAAAACGCAAATCCAAACACTTAAAAACTGATTATTTGATAATTGTGATAACCTGCTGCATAAGCTAATCCAAACACTAAACTTTCAGTAGCACTTTTTGTTACAGCAATAATCTGATTATCAGGTATCAAAACGCTGCAGCACTTTTCCAAACGCAAAACCAAACACCCTCTAAAACTATGAGAGCGTCTCTTCCTTTCATCTGTTAGGGTTTCTGCGTCTTCACTTCCTCTGCCGTCATACCTCAACGTCGACAATGGTATGATTTCTCATCCACCCTGCTGATATCTTAACGACTGAGTTAGAAGATTATGTAATGTTGAATCTGTGATGTATTTGATATTTTTGGCCTCGTTTTCACGATTGTGCTTACTCTAAATTGCTTTCGTTGCTGCTTCTTTTTTTATCTATTGACTGTTAAATTTGGTTGAATGATTTGATTGTCATTTGCTATGACCTTTTATGTTCAACTGAACGTACAGTTTTCTGCAAATTTAGTAGGGTTTTTCCGACCTAAATTGTTGAATTTGAGTTTTGCAATCTATACGATCGATTACTGTAAACGATTTTTTCTCTTGCGTTTGTCTTGTATTTATGTTCCCATTTACTTGATGTCATTGCTTCGTTTCTGGTTATATAGGCTCCTGAATAAACGAATTTGCGTATAAGGGCGTGCTGTATAATAAATCGAATCTAGTCTCTTGTCATTAACTAGTTGTTGGAACACTTATTTCATGTATTTTAGTATTTGACGATGAGCTATGGTGAAAGGTTGCACCTTTTGTTGTTATTCTTGCAGAATTGGTTTTCTGGATTTGCATATTAACCTAAAATTCGTATATACCATTGAATTCGATTTACAAGCAACGCTATATACGTTTTAAAGTTGTATGCTGACAACGTGTTCTTGAAACAGCACTAGTTTACACGGTGTTTTGATATACGGAAAACTATTTGGATCCTAACACCGTGTTTTTGAAATAACACTATTGTCGGGTTTTTTTGAGGATGTATCATTATTGATACTTAGAAGTTAAAATTGATCTCATCTTACACATCTTTCTGTGTGTCTTTAATTTTTGAAATATCCAACTTTTATTTGTTGTTTCGCCTGAAAGCAAGATTTGAGTGTTGGAGTTAATCTAGTTGCTGCAGTTTAACAGGACTTGTTTGCACGAGCTTTTGTATTTTTTTTTTTTTAACTCTTTTATGTATTAGTATATGGCTATATGCTTATTGCTCTCCTTGTTATGGATACGGTGCTTAGTGTTTTTGGGTTTCTGTTGTTTTATCCTCAGCCTAAGCAAATTCATGAGATCAAGGATTTCCTTCTTACGGCAAGAAGGAAAGATGCACGCTCTGTGAAAATCAAAAGGAGCAAGGATGTTGTTAAGTTCAAGGTTCGCTGCTCAAAGTATCTCTACACTTTATGCGTCTTCGACTCTGAGAAGGCCAACAAATTGAAGCAATCTCTTCCTCCAGGTTCGATTACTTTTATATGGTTCTGTGCTACTATGGGTTTGTTGTGTAAGATTTGACAGTTTATATCGGCTTTGAATTCTTATGGATTGCATTTGGTGCAGGTTTGAGCGTACAGGACCTTTGAACGAGATGTATTCTTGGTTGGTTGAACAAGCCTTATTTTCAAGGCCCTAAATTTTGCTTTTTATAAAAAAGGATTATTGTTGCAATTTATTTTTTTTGTGCTGTTCTATCATCAGTGAAAGCATGGTATGAACTTATCACCCTTTTGGTTGAGACTTCTTAGTTATGGTACTTAATTTGATTCTGTTGTACACTTCTGTTGATGTGAATGGGATGAAACCCAAATTTGTGATGTGTGAAAGAAAAAGGGTGAATCGTGGCGACATCACCATTTGATTCGTTAGCTGTGGTGATTATGTCGGATGGTCCTACAGTCTTGTGTGGTAAATATCTTCGCAGATATGGCTCAAACTCAGAATCATCAAAAAATTGTTGCACTTCTGATTTAACAATGCGCCTAAAGTTGTTGCAGCTATGGTAGGCGACGTGGTTTGTTAATTATCAACATTAGTGGACGACTATAATTTTTTTAATAATATATAAATTACTTAATAATCGTTATTTACTCTTATTAGTAATATATTAATATATATTCTTTTATGCTTAATTATATTCATTGTATACAACTAGAGTTATGGTTGCCCACGCGTTGCTGCGGGGTTTCGTCATGAATATGCAGTTTTTATCCCTTAAAATAAGTCATGATGTTAATAAATAGAAACATGTTCAATTATGACAACAACGTCAGTGCATTTGTGTATGTAAGCGTTAGTCGTTTACATGTTTTTTTACCGAATTTTTAAATCAATTGATGATGTCTAAAGTGTGTGTGTGTGTGTGTGTGTGTGTGTATATGTATATATATATTAGAGTTTTATATGGACAAAACATGTTTTCATGTGTGGTTTCGTCTCTCCATTTTATTTTTTCCTAATAAGGTCATCAGTTTATTGTTTTTTTTTTCCTGATTTTCAGGAAAAAAATCAACCCTGTATTTTCCATTAAAAAACCACCAACAGATGTTTCACTTGTTTCCATGAAAGCCATCAAACTTAATGACTTTGTTGGCAAAAAAAAAAGAAAAATTATGAAAATCATAAACAAATAAATTTCTTGAAGATTTTATTGGTAAAACGGAGAGGCTATACCGCAAAAACAAAAAGACATGTTGGTTTTTCATATTAAATATAAAAACATAAAAATAATCAGGTATAATATGGTCCAACAGTAACTTTTTTATTAAAATAAATAGAAGTGACAATATTACCTACAATGTAACAAATATTTCTTATAAACTAAAAATACATTTAATAATTAAATAAATTTATATAAAGAAAAAACAATTTTGAAGGTATAAAAAGAAAGAAAGTCAAAATACAAATTAAAATTTATATTTATATTTAGGCAAAAGGAAAAAACCAAAAAACAAAACAAAATATTACGAAAGATGAAAATAATTTTAAAAAAAATCTCTTACTTTTTTTATTGAAGACAACAGGTTATTCATTAAAATTGTATGGATTATTTTTTCTTGTTTTATATGTATATTTATAATTTCAAAGTGTCTGAATCTTTATTGACACAATATGACAGTGCAATTAATGCAAAAAACTTTTCATGTTTTTCTTTCACTGCTTTTTCATTTATTTATTTTATTCAAAACAATCTCAATACTCTCTCTAAAACTCATCATTCCACAATCACAACCTCCTTCACTAGGGGTGTTCAAAAGAAACCGGAAAACCGAGCCGGACCGGTCAATCCGAAACCGAAAAAACCGAATCCGAAAAAACCGACATATGACGGACCGGTTACGGTTTTCATTTTTAATAAACCGCGGGTAACCGAACCGAACCGAACATAAACATATCACAAATATTTACATATAAATAGATAAATTACAAGCTAAAATATTATATTTATAGTTTCATTTTAATTAAATATTTGTTTGTTTAAGTAGTTTTACGAAAATTTTAATGTAATTGATATATTTATTACGAATAAATTTAATTTTAAGGAACAATCAAAGTTTAAAAATTTATATTTCTATACTTTTATTATTTATAAATAGATAACAACTATCCGAAACTATCCGCAAACCGAACCGCATATAACCGAAACCGAAACCGAACCGTAAAGCGGGTAACCGAAACCGAAAATACGGTTCACACTTTTGCTACTAACCGAACCGAACCGGTCCATGAACAGCCCTATCCTTCACCAATGTGTGTGTATTTAATTTTTATTGTTATATATATATTTATTAATCAGTTTGCATCAGTTTGTTTATGTTACATTTAGTTTTAATAAGTTTTCAATTTTTAGTTAGTTATATATTTTTTAATAAGCTTGTGAAATTTTATATTTTTTCTTACTTTGTTATAAAAAATAAATTTTTATTCGGTTTACGTGTGTGTGTATTACTTTGTTAGATAAAATAAGTTTTTATTCGGTTTACGTACGTGTGTTTGTGTGTGTGTGTGTATTGTTCCATTAAATTGAAAATTTAATGTTTCTTTGTTTCGTGAATTTCATATATTCAACAAAAATAAAAAAATGAAATAATTCATCCTTATTTATAGGTTGATTAATTGTTATTATGTTTGGTTAAATTAAAAATCCGAGTTTCTCGTCTTTTCCGAGCGAAAATATTTAAAATTAAATCAGTTGACGTTATTTCCAATCTTTTAAATTTAATATGGTTCATCGTTTTTTCTGAGAAAAAATATAAAAAACTAATATGGTTAGTCGTTTTTACGTTTGGTTAAATCAAAAATCGATGTTGTTAAATGTCTTTTCCGATCAAAAACATTAAAATTTAGATTAAGCAATTGTTTCTGCCGTTTGATTAAATTGAAGACCGAAATGGTTCGCTGTTATTTCGAGCGAAAACATTTAAAATTGAAACGACGAACCATTTTAATTTTTCCAACGACGAATCAAATCTAATTTTAAGTATTATCAACCGAAAAAAATGAATAACCATTCTGATTTTCAATTTAACAAAATGTAAAAAAACAATCAAATAATCTAATTTTTAATGTTTTATAAGAAAAAATGATGAACCATTTCGATTTCCAATTAAACGAAACGGAAAAACGAAGAACCAATTTAATTCTAATTTTTTCTTTAAAAAAATGGTATATACATGTGTGTGTACTGTGTAGGAAAGCCATATTAGGAAACCACAAAGACATTTCTGTATAAATATAGGAAATCATAAGACCTTAAATGTAGAAAACCAAAGAGACCTTTCTATAATTATTTTTTGGGTTAATATTGAATAAACTCAATCAACTTTTCTCATTTTCTCAATTAAGTCCCTAAACTTTTTTTCTAATTGTTTAAGTCCTTAAACTATGTTTGTCTTATTCAAAAGTATATATATTTGACCGGCTACCGGATTAGCCGGTAAAATCAACTGATAAAACAAACATGTTTAGGGACTTAATCGCTAAAATATGAAAAGATGATGGGTTTTTTACAACATTAATCAAGTAAAAAACTAAAATAAATTGTTTGGTAACCGGTCAAACAAGTCAAATATATACTTTTGAATAAGACAAAGATAGTTTAGGGACTTAAACAATAAGAAAAAAAGTTTAGGGACTTAATCGCGAAAATAAAGAAAGTTGATGGGGTTTTTTCAATATTAACCCTTATTTTTTAAACTACAAGTACCATTTTGCAATTAATGAAAAACACATTTTTATAATTATTTCTTAATCTGCAAGGGCTACTCTGCAATTACGTAAACTGCAAGGGTTAATTGTAAATAATGAAACGCACCCCAAAACGGTGCGTTTCATTATCATAAATGTTAGTTAGATTAATAATATTACATGTGTGTTTAATATTATATATTTACAAAAAAAATTATTATATTTATTTTAGTTTATTGTTTTATACATCTTAGTTTTTAAATTGTCTAAAATTTAACATGTTTTGGCTTTTATTGTTGAAAATCTTATGTGCTTATAATTTTTAATTTGTTGTAGTGTTTCTTTTTTCAACTGATGGTTTTTCGATTTATAAAAATACACGATTTTACATTCCGCCGCAACGCGCGTTGTACTCTACTTGTTAGATACATACAGTGTATATGCTCATGGCACTTGATTCTTATATAAACACCTTTGCGTCATGGTATATAAAGTTGGCAAAATGGATGTATCACCAAGGTTTTGTAAATATATATAGTAAAAATGTGTTGTTTTGAAAAGGGTTAAAATCGAATAAAACATAGTTTTTCAAATATATAGCACATAAACCTTTTTTTTATACGTACACAATACATGTATTTTAGTTTTCTTTTTCAATGTGGTACATATTTACATAGAATTTGATTTTTCATACAAACATATCCTAATTTTTCAACTAGGTTTTATGTGCATGTATAAGTGTAAGAAAAAATTGTATATATTATATTGGTATATATCTAAAAAAATATGTTAGGATTGTATGATCTTAACCTTTTTAAAATGATGTCATTGCTTATAGTTAGAATAACATTACCTATTCATTTGATTTAAAAAATAATGTTTATTACTAAAAAGTAAAACTTTCATAATATCCCGAATGTATATGACATTCTCATATATTTTTGAGAAATAACAAAAAAAAAAAAAAAACCTGATCCCATTGGGATGAAATGAGGGAAGGTGGATGTCGACAGTTTTGCATTCATCAAGATGGGATGATTGTGTCACACATGACCTCCGGCATGCGATTGTTGATGACCATGAGAGTAACATGCATATACAAGTTAGTGCTACTCTAGTGGCATGCATATCATGTTTGAAAGATTAGTGCATAGTCGTAGAACAAAGGTTTACCCTATGTTTAGTAAACAAGAAGATGTTGTATATGACGCTTGGCAAGCCTCTCATGACGTGCATAACGTCCTACTCTACCTTTCCATGTAATAGCCCCGCTTTTCATGTTTTCCTATTTGAATGTTGTGCACAGACTCCACACTCCATAATGTTGTTGTTGTTATTGTTGTTGTTGCACGTCTACTTTGAAAACGTCCAAATCACCTTAACCTTATTTATCTCAATTTTTGGGTAAATGATAAGAACATGTAACAATTTTACACTTTTCATCATTTAATGAAACATGTTTTTTTATATCAATTAATATATTATAATATACTCACGGTACTAGTATTAGTTTATGTACTATATGCATATAACATAGGAGTGAATACTTGAAATTTCAATAGGAAAACCTAAATTAAATATTAAATTTTAGTTATCTTAAGTTTTTCATTCCGGATTTTTATTTATTCCCTCCGTGTATGCATGATCTTGATTAACTTTTATTCTTATTTTTGAGCTAATAATGGTAACGATTAAATATCTTTTGAATGTACAAAATAATATAATGGTTTACTTGGATGTTAAAATTAAACTACTGTCATAAAAATTGCTCATCTATGTTCACCTTATGATTCCACTCTTGTCAAAAACATCACTTCTTTATCGTAGTAGCGGATTATGCATTATTTTATATCTGTTACACAAAATAACGTAATACTTGATTTGATTTATAATTTGTAACGATATAAATTGATTCACTGTAACAGTATTTATAGCGTAATGTCCTTATATGATTTATTTTTCCCTACAATATATGAGTTAATTCATAATCTATTTCTAATGTTTCTAACATGGCAAATACTATCTTTTTTGTAAATGTATATTTATATAATAATAGAAGAGTCTGATATTAACTATCTAAGCGTAAAATATTAATTTTAAAAATTGCATGGATATTGTCTATGAAAATGTTATATCTATCTATAGACATATCCTTAGAAAAAATTCATTAAGTACCTTTTATAAGTTGTTTCTATTTTCAAAGTTTCAATCCTCAAAAAGAAATTATAGAATGAAATTCATAATTTTTTCATATTATAACATTAAAAAATATTTGATGTTTAATTGTATTAATTAATCACACATGAAATATTGAAATCTGTATATGATAGGGCAGATATGGACCATAGTCCATATGGGTTATACGGACACAAAGTAAAATACAAAAGACTGGCATCAACCCAAATTCGAAAACGATCCAATCATCAGGCCCAATATAAAACTATGAAACCGCTTATTCCTTTTATCTGTTAGGGTTTCTGCGTCTTCACTTCCTCTGCCGTCATACCTCAACGTCGACAATGGTATGATTTCTCATCCACTCTGCTGATATCTTAACGACTGAGTTAGAAGATTATGTAATGTTGAATCTGTGATGTATTTGATGTTTTTGTCTTCGTATTCACGATTGGGCTTACTCTAAATTGCTTTCGTTGCTGCTTCTTTTTTTATCGATTGACTATCAAAATTTGGTTGAATGATTTGATTGTCATTTGCTATGATCTTTTATGTTCATCTGAACGTACAGTTTTCTGCAAATTTAGTAGGGGTATTCGACCTAAAATGTTGAATTTGAGTTTTGCAATCTATACGATCGATTACTGTAAACGATTTTTTCTCTTGCGTTTGTCTTGTATTAATTATTATTCCCATTTACTTGATGTCATTGCTTCGTTTCTGGTTATATAGGCTCCTGAGTATTTGAATTTGCGTATAAGGGCGTGCTGTAAAATAATTTGAATCTAGTCTTGTCATTAACTAGTTGTTGGAACACTTATCATGTATTTTTAGTATCTGACAATGAGCTATGAGAAAAGGTTGCACCTTTTGTTGTTATTCTTGCAGATTTGGTTTTCTGTATTTGCATATTAGCCTAAGATTTGTATATATCATTGAATTCGATTTGCAAGCAAACGCTATATCGATTTAATATTGTATGCTGATGCCGTGTTCTTGAAATAACACTAGCTTACACAATGTTTTGATTTATGGGAAACTATTTGTATGCTGACACCGTGTTTTTTGAAATAACCCTAGCTTAACTTTTATTGTTGGGTTTTTTAAAGGTTGTATCATTATCGATACTTAAAAGTTAAATTGATCTCATTTTACACATCTTTCTGTGTGTCTTTAATTTCTGAAATATCCAACTTTTTTAGTTGTTTATCCTAAAAGCAAGATTTGTGATTTGGAGTTGGTCTAGTTGCTGCAGTTTAACAGGACTTGTTTGCACGAGCTTTTGTATTTTTCTACTCTTTTATGTATTAGTATATGGCTATATGCTCATTGCTCTCTTTATTATTGAGACGGTGCTTTGTGTTTTTGGGTGTCTGTTGTTTTATTTCAGCCTAAGCAAATTCACGAGATCAAAGATTTCCTTCTTACGGCAAGGAGGAAAGATGCACGCTCTGTGAAAATCAAGAGAAGCAAGGATGTTGTTAAGTTCAAGGTTCGCTGCTCAAAGTACCTCTACACTTTATGTGTCTTCGACTCAGAGAAGGCCAACAAATTGAAGCAATCTCTTCCTCCAGGTATGATCACTTTTAAATGATTCTGTGCAATGATGCGTTCTTTTGTGTAAGGTTTGATGGTTTTAATTCTTATGGATTGCATTCTGTGCAGGTTTGAGTGTACAGGACCTTTGAACAAGATGATGTATCCATGGTTGGTTGGACCAGCCTTATCTACAAGGCCCTGAGTTTTACTTTTATTTAAAGGATTTTTTGTTGCAGTTTAATTTCTTCGTGCTGTTCATCATTAGTGAAGGCATTGTATGAACTTATTGCCCTTTTGGTTACGTGACTTCTTGGTTATGGTACTTTACTTTACTCTGCTATACAGATGTGAATGGGGTGAAACCCAAATAGGTTACTCGATGAGAAGTGGGCACCACACTAGCATCACATCAATTTTTTCGTCCTACCATAGTTCACTCCCGGGAGATGAACACCGCATCTCACTTTTTCATTTTAAACTAAAATTGAAAAGGCAAAAATGGGAAACAAATGGTTTCAAGAAAGATGGATAGTGAGAGAGAAAGAAAGTGTGGTCGGGGTTGTGGTGTGAGCATGCTGAAGGTGAGGAGTGGCCATGGCGGCCGTCAAGTGTAGTGGGGGTGGTGTGTCTCTACCGTGAATTGTGGCCGAAGTTGCCACATCACCATGAAACATGGTGAGAATTGCACATTAGGGCCTTATGACCCACCATGTGATTTGTGGTTAACATAAAGTACCTTCGTTGATGTGGCTTAAACTTGGAATCATCACAAAGTGATGCAATTTTGATTGTTTTAACTTTGCATTGATCTTCCTAGCAGACTGTTGGTATTATGTCTAACAGTCTAAGTATCTCTATTTGATACCATATTTCATTGTGTGTTTGACTGTTTGAATAAACATCAGATCAAAACATGGTATACGCTCATGGCACTTGATTTTCATATGAACAGACCTTTGTTCCACGTGGTATATGAAGTAGGCAAATTGGATGCGTTCTGGGTTTTGTTAATTTCAGTAAAAATGTGTTGCCATGTACCTTTCATAACAGTAGTTGTTTATCTGGATTATGAAAACTCATTTTTTTTTAATAAAATTAATAACCAACAAATAGTATAATAAAAAGTTAAATTATCATTATATCTCAAATGTAAATGACTTTTTTTCATTTGTTTTTGAGTAAATGATAGAGAATATGTAACAAGCTTTACACTTTTCATCATTCAATTTAACATATCTTTTTCATCAATTATTTTTGGGTGAATGATAAGAATATGTAACAAACTTTATACTTTACACTTCTAATATTTTTGAGTTTTTCATATCGAAATTTTATATATTTCCTACGTGTATGCATGATCTTGATTAACTTTTATTTTTATTGAGTTAATTGCATAGATGGTCTTTTAACTAACTTTAAATTGTAGATTTGGTTCTTTTTTAAAAAAGTTGCAATGACAGTGTTTTAACTGTCTAAAAGTTGCAATTAAGGTTCTTTCTAATAAAATCAATTAGAAAGTGACTTTAAGTCAATGATATTTTAGTCTTTTTGATTACAAAAGACCATTTTTGCAAGGTAAGATTCCGATCTTAAAAATCTTGGATGTAATAAGAATGATTATATAACTCAAGAGGTATAAAAGAAACACTTTAAAAGCAATGTCCAAACCACTTAGACTTAGATCAAGTGGCCATCACCAAAGGTGGGAGAGGTTCTCCTTGGTTGAGGTCTTGGGTTCGAGCCTCACTAAGGGCGTTTCTCCTTAGGTGGAGGTGTGGGGTTTGGTCGTCACCCTCAAGGACTCTAACAATGGTGTTAACAACTAACCACTAACATCTGCTGTTCAAAAAAAAAAAAGCAATGTCCAACGCTTTTATTTTATTTTTTTGGTACCCAGATGATAAAGAACCTATTTTTACAAAGAAAAAGAAATGAACTCATTTGTATAAAAATCCTCACCCTTTGTTTTATTTCATGCTGAATAACTTTAAATATACGAGAAGTTCTTGACGGCCGCACGACGGCCTCTCTTCCACAAAGGTATAGCTTTTCAATATAGTTTTTGTTTCTTGAAAGTGGAATTTGTTTGTAAAATAGTTATCTTTTGAGTTCTAAATGGTATTTGCTTTTGATTTATGAACAATTTTCTAGTAGGGATTTGTTTTTTGTTTTTTTAAATTTTTACACAAACAAAGATTTGAAACTCCAAGTTATGTTGTTGTTTAAAGTTGCATTATAAAATTGAATGAATATTTGTATTGTCATTGTTATTTTAACTTGGCGTGGATGTAGTAATATAAAAAACAGTTATAAAATAATTTAATCAACATTCAACAAAATTGAGCATGACACAACTTATCAAAAAAGATTATTATATTCTGTTCCGTTGGTGTGTAAACTGGAAAGCCCTCCAAATCTCCAATCAATCGTCCATAACGTGTGGCCAAAAATGGTGCTCCAACAAAAGAAGCAAAAGACTTGTCCATCTTTGTCCCCTCAAAATGTTTCTTCTTTCCCAAATCCTTCTTCTTCTTCTTCTTCTTCCCAAACACACAGATTGAATTGAAATTGAAATTGGAATTGAAATGGCTCTGTTACTCCACCACCCATTTCTATCGTTCAAGAATCCCTCAATTTCAAACTACTACAGAACCCCTTGGATTTCGAACACCCTCCCGCAGTCGCAGACCCCTAAATCAACAGCTTTCAGAAAACGAACACTCAATTGTGCGGCGGTGACTGCACCGGAGATCGACAAAGAAGAAGAAGAAGGTGTCGTTGTTATAGAGGAAAAAGAGAGAGTTGAGGTGGTGGATTATGATTGGACAGAAGAATGGTACCCATTGTATCTGACGAAGAACGTTCCAGAGGACGCGCCTTTGGGCTTGACCGTTTTTGATAAACAAGTGGTGTTGTTTCGCGATGGTAAAGGACAGCTTCAGTGTTACGAGGATCGATGCCCTCACAGGTATATGTTATGTATTTCAACTCCATTTTTTTAAACTTGAGTAAATGTGTGTTAATCACTCCATTCCTACTTCCTGGAATGTTTCGTATCCTTCTCATTCAACAAACCGGGAATATGCACACATAGAATACAACCGAATTGGAGATATTCAGGTAAAGGGTCTCCAACAGTAGCACTTAGTTTTGAGGCAGTGTCAACTGCTGTGGCTGCCGGTTTGCAGTTTGTCATATTTGCTCGGGCTAGAATGTCAGGTACATAAGATTTCAGGGAAAGAAAAAGGCCGCCCGCTTGACGTTGAACGGTGATTACAAAGAAGTGGTATAGGGGACCAAGATCGGACATTTCAAATTCCCTGGATAAGGATCGAATAATCTGACACAAAAGGTTGTCGTTGGAGGCTGTTAAAACTATGTCATCTGCGTATAGAAGTAGGTATGCCATTGCCACACTTGTAGAGAAAAAGAGATGTATCACTGACACTACTGCAGAAACCATATTTAGTGATGAATGTGGCAAATCGTTGGTACCAAAGGCGGGGTGCCTGTTTAAGGCCGTAAAGAGACTTACGCAAGCAAAAAAAACATACGTAGAGTGATTGGAGTCGATGAAACCCGGTGGTTGAAACATGTGTACCGTTTCCCTCAGATTTCCATGTAGGAATGCATTTTTAACATCCAATTGATGAATTGGCCAAGATCGAGAAACAGAAAGACTAAGCATAGTTCAAATAGTTGTAGGTTTAAGACTCGGCTGAATGTATCAGCGCAATTGACACCGACCTTTTGGCATTCACCAATAAATACCAAGCGAGTCTTATTTCGTTGAAGCTTACCATTTGCATGAAACTTGTGTCGAAATAGCCATATGTACCAAATGCTGAAAGCGTCAGGTGGTCGGGGCACAAGATCCCATGTTTTGTTGTCCATTAGGGCCCGATATTCATCGGTCATGGCCACATGCCAGTTTGGGTCAGTAAGGTGGGATTTGGGTAGAGGGGAGATTGGGAAGTCAGTTGAGGTGTGAAGGTTTAAGAGAATTCGAGGTTTTCTTATGCTGTGGCGGGAGCGTGTGATCATTGGATGATGTGGTGACGGGGGTGGCGGGTGGCGGTAGAGTTAGGGTAACAGGCACATCCGAATACCCGTAGATAATAAGTTGGATGGCGGAGGTAAAGGGCGGCAGTGGGTGTATGGAAGTGTAGGAGTTTGGTGGGTAGGATGTTGTGAAGATAGGCGGCGGTGTGTAGGGCTTCTACCCAAACTTGAGGGGGAAGGGAGGTGTGAGTGAGTAGGAATGTATGATATCAAATGGCAACACAGTGGTGGACGAAGGGTTTATGTTTAGAAAGTTGACATAAACTACAAACAGAAGAACGACTACGTTTATTACATGGAATAATTTTATTTGAGCTAAGAAAGTCCATGACTGGAAGTCCCGGGTGGCCGAGCCGGTCATGCCAAAAATCAGTAGGCGTAGAAGCTAAAAAAGTAGATGCGGAAGCGGCATTGGTCAGAGGATAAAGATGGCTGGTACTATTGTGTCGGGTCAGGATCTTCCCACTCTTGAAATCCTTCACAGAAAAACCAAACGGATCAAATTCGAGCGAAACATGATTATCTTTAGTAAATTGGTGGACCGAGATTAAATTTTTGATGATATGAGGGGTATAAAGAACGTTTTTAAGGTGAAGCGTTTTAGATGGGTATGTAAGGGTGGTATGGCTCGATCCAAGAATAGGCACACGATTTCCATTTCCAACAAATATAGAGTCAACTGGACTAAACTGGGATGGTGCAGAAATATGTTTGGTGGGTTGGAGCCGCAAGCTACGAAAACGATTAGTTGTATCACTTATTTCTTCTTATTTTCTTTCCTTCCTACGTAAGTAGAACTGCATAAACATTATAAATTGGAAAAGAGAACGGAATTAATTATTTTCGATCAGTGTATTCTCATGATATAAAACCAATATATATCTCATTATCCCGTATTCCCGTTTCTTGTGATTTCATTGTATCAAAAGTATCCTAGATGCTAAAAAAATAAGGAACCCTCGCCCTTGTTTCTCGAGAACATGTCGTTGGGTTGGGGTTAGTCAAAAACAAATGCCTGTTTGATCTGATCATGAACACTACTGATCCAGGCTAGCAAAACTCTCTGAAGGCCAGATAATTGATGGAAGGCTAGAATGTTTGTACCATGGTTGGCAGTTTGAAGGTGAGGGCAAATGTGTCAAGATTCCTCAGGTTTGTCGTTTTTCTTATTATTATTATTATAAATTATGGCGAACCTTCGAAACTTCATTGTTGTAAGTCCATTTTATGTGTCATTAATCCTCATTTACAGCTTCCTGCAAATGCGAAAATTCCTCGATCTGCTTGCACCAAGACATACGAGGTGAAGGACTCGCAAGGTGTTGTTTGGATATGGATGTCGCATAAAACCCCACCAAATCCCAACAAACTTCCGTGGTTTGAAAACTTCGACCGACCCGGTTTTCGTGACATTTCAACGACTCACGAGCTTCCTTACGATCATTCTATTCTTCTTGAAAATCTCATGGATCCTGCACATGTCCCCATTTCACATGATAGAACAGACTGGAGCGCCAAAAGGGAAGATGCCCAACCGCTGCTTTTTAAGGTAACAGAAAGAACAGATCGTGGGTTTGCAGGCTGGTGGGGTCGGGAGGCTGAGAATGCCACGCTAAACTTCTTAAGATTCGAGGCACCATGTAACCTTCAAAACAACCGTGAAATTGTTGACAAAGACGGGGTGACAAATTACTTTTCTGGCCTATTCTTGTGTAGACCAACAGGGCAAGGAAAATCTATGCTTATCGTGAGGTTTGGAAGTACGAAAAGATCACCGCTAGCGAATGTTTTCCCACAATGGTATTTCCATCAAAATGCAGGGAAAGTCTTCGAACAAGATATGGGATTTCTATCCTCTCAAAACGAGATTTTGATGAGAGAAAAAGTACCCACAAAGGAACTTTACATCAACTTAAGATCCTCTGATACATGGGTAGCCGAGTATCGAAAATGGATGGACAAAGTCGGGCATGGGATGCCTTACCATTTCGGACACAGTACCATTTCTATGCCAAAAGAGCCAGCAGTTGTCGAGCACGCTCCTGCTGGTCTTGTTGCCAGTATTGCTGCTTCTTCGCCAGCCAAGGGCGGAATTGGCACAAAATACGCACCAAATCTTGCCAACAGGTATTTCAGGCATGTAGTTCATTGTAAAGATTGTCGAAAAATAGTGAAAGCTTTCGAGGCATGGAAGAACGGTCTGTCGGTGGTTGCTGCTCTATCTGTGACTTTTGCAATTTTGTTATCTGGAAGGCAGTGGAAGGCTCTTTTTTTGTTGTCCACGGGGATCTGTATGGCTGGAGCCTACATGTGCTCAACGGTTGTGGCAATGAACACAACCAACTTCATACGGACTCATAGGAGACTGTAGATAGAAGAATTTTTTTTCGATTTTGTGTCAAGAATCACTATATAAAGCTTCAATTTTTGATATAGCATTCCTGTCATACTTGCATCAACTCATAGGAGACTGTACATACGATATAGATTCTTAAATATTGGATTGATTTCGTTAAACGTTGGTTTGTTTGTTAATCGTCGCGAAATGTGCTAGAGGCAACCATTTATTGTGATTAGTGAATTTGGAGACAAGAAATCAAGTAGAAAAGTAACAGAAATTGTCAAAGACACAGTTGTTACAATTTAAAAAAAGGAGATAAATGTTTTTTGGCTATGACTGACTGAGTTACAAAAAGAAAAATAAATTGGATCAAAGTTGGCAATTATTGAATAGTTTAAGGACGATTTTGTAGTTTTTGTTTTTTATTGCTATATTTCAACCTTTCAAAAATTGAAACCCTTGCTATCTAGTCGCACCCTCCCGCCGCTACACACGTGACACGACGAGATACTAGAGACTAGAGGAGGCGGAAATGGGGCACCAAGACCACCGCCATGACAGCCACGGCGACCACCACCACCACCACCATGCGGTGGATGGTCTGGTAAACCTGTTTACCAAAGCCAACAACGATCTCATTGTAGTCCACAACCGCCTTGATAAGGAGTTTCGACAGATTTATCCTGATAACGTAAACCCCTATTGCCCTTTTTGTTCTTCCTTTCCAAGGTTTTAGTTTAGTTGATCAATTATGTCTATCGATTTCTCAAATTTTTGCAGGCAAATCCGATGAAGCTTGTGTCTAGGATAAAAAAAATTCAAGATGAATTACCATCTCTTAAAGAACAATGCCGCGAATTACTCTCCGCCAAGCAGGTTAAATTTTAAAACTAATCTAATTCAGTTAAGCTGATAAAAGTTTGAAACTAATTTAATTCAGTTAAGCTGATATTCTCGCTAACTAAGATCGATACAATAATGTAAACGAGGTGGCTCACAGTATAAAAAGTTAATTGTTATTTGTTACATGTCAATTTGTCCTATGCCAAAGTCCAAAAAAGCATCAAATTCTTCACGAGTAGAATTCCTAGTGTTGATAATGTGTATAGCTAATCACGTCGAGGTTTTATAGAGTATAAACTTGAGCCACATGCCAAATGAAGCTGCGAGTAATTCTTGAATATAATGTTTATAGGATTTTGAGCTGATTCGAGTCCTTTGTGAGTTGAGCTAGAACCTGCATCTTGAAAGCTCGTTTAGCTCAAGCCTAGCCTATGTTACTCAAGCCCTATGGAGCTTGAGCTTGGTTCAACTTGTTTGCAACCCTAGAAATTCCTAATTGCGCAGGTTATATGTGGATAGAGCATCAACAACCAAAAATCGTAGTTGAAACATCACTATGGCTTTCCTCAAATCTACGGGATAGATCATTAACAACAAAGTTTTTTTTATCTAGCTTATATTAGTATTTTAGGGTACTTTATCTTAACCTGTTTAAATGATTTCGGTTGGAACAAGAGCAAGTATGGAGGTGCGGAGTGCGCACTGCCGCACTTGTATAAGTTCGGCCGAACTATGCCTGGGTGTAATGCAGGAGTCAAGGGGGTGCAGTGCCCTTGCAAGGTCCTAGCCTCCTAGGGGTAGCGCTTCTGGTATCTTACGTATATAGTGTTTTTGCTTTTTCTGTGTGTTTTACTTTTCCATTGCACTGTGTTTTTCCATATGTTTGCAATCCCATATACATACAAGGTGTTTGTTTTCTCAACATCCTGTTCTTAGGTATAACTTTGAAACCATGCAACCCATGAAACTCAGCAATAACAAGAATTCTTTCATAATGACTTCATGAAGTCCCTATAGTCAATGCTCAGAGCTTCCACCCCCATCGTGTTTCTTAACTAATAAAACTGGAAAGCATAAAGGACAGTGGCTATTTTGAATGATTGTACTATACCAACATGGAAACATCTCTTCACAAGTATTTCAATCTCATCTTTTTGAGGAACTCATACAAATGGCTTGGGTGCCATATGATCCATTTGTGGTCAATCTATTAAAGAGTAAAGCATATGTTCCATGCATGAATGTATTATAATAGTTGGTTGAGCCTTTTCAAGTGGTGTATACTGTATAGTGGTTTTTGTGGTTTACATTTACTTGTGAAGGCTTTCAATTACAATTTCTTTTTGCTGTGCTCTATGTGAAATATTGATGTTTGAGTATGTAAGTTATGTACACAATTACAAAGTTACAATTTATTTGCCTGCTCACAATTTTAGTATGCATTATGCATCGTGAAAAGCATGCCATGCGTACAGCATATCACATACACAAACGTTCATCGTTTAGCCCAAAAATGCTTTATGTATCTCAACATTGTCCAAAATAATAGTAATACAGTTCAGGGGACATCAGGCCAGAACTGGCTTTCAGGTTCCTGTTCACTTTTTTCTGTTACTATTCAGTTATGTTTGAGCCTTTGCACAGTCTACATTCGGATACTCAGTACTGCATGGAGCACCTAGAACTAGCACTTATATTCTTGTTGATTATGATGTAGGATTTAATAGATAAAGCAAGGACAACTATAGTTGGGAACAGAGCATCACTACAAAGGTTGCAAACTTCCATGGGCATCCCCGTCACCAGTGATTCTGATGATACTGCCTATACAAATTTTAATCAGGTAATGTTTTGGTTTGTGTTATATAAAAGCATGGATATGCATATCAGCTGTGCAACAACAAAAGTAAAGTAGATGCAAGCCCTTATGTCCCTGTTTAGTTACATGTTTTCAACGAAAACAAGTGGTTTTTGAAAACGTGTTCAAATCCAACATTTTGATTGTTTTCGATTCCAGTTTTCAAATTATAGTATAATTTGAAAACTCCATGTTGATGTTTTCTGTCAGAGTTTTCAATTTATAACAAATTAAAATTCATTCTCATCTCTGAAATATGTTTCTTGAAAACCATATTGTTTTCAGTATTATTAAAAACTTTAAACCAAAAATTCTCGCTTGCTAAATGCACCCTATACTTTTCATTCTGCTGGCAGATATTTAATCTCCAACTGTTATACCAATTTACAAAGTACCCCTCTGCTCCTAATCATTTCCCACTAAGAGAAAAACATCCTATCGTCCTTTGTCACTTAGCTTTTGTGTAATTGTACATTTGGACACTATGTGTCGTTCAAAGCCAAATGCAGTTTTGAATAGGAAAGATGAGAGATATGTAAACAAGGTGTGATTCCTAGATCATACTAGTGCCCTTGATTTATCAAAAAAGAAAGTAAATGTCAGATAAGAAAATTATTATATGTTAAGCTCCCATGGTTGTGTTTTCCAAGTGGTGTCTATAGATTTTGCACCACTTGCCAGTAAACAACCTAAATTTATGATGGCAATATCCCATTACTGGCTGTAAAACAGCGATGGTAAAGTTTTAGGTGGATTCAACTGTTTCTGCGAACTTTGGAATTTCAACAGCAAAATGTTCTGTAGCTGGAAGTATTTTCAGCCCAGTCATATAAGAATCAAATTATCTAGTAAAAAACATATGGTTTTTAATTAAAAAAAAATTGCTATAAATAGATCTTGAAGCAAAGTTGTTCATACCAGGGGTGGATCCACCTAAAAATCTTCCCAACTGTATGCTTATGTGTGGTCAGTTTTTGGGGCTTATGTTCTATATACATACCTTGCTACATTTCTTTTTTCCTTGAATTCGTTTTTGTATAGGAAGATTTGAGCTGTTTCCTGGCATGGATGATGACGTTATCATGTTTGAATGTGATAAACAGGTTATTGATGAATGGACCGTACAAGTCAGTTCTAGAACAGGTGACAATTTCAGTCCATTTACATTAAAACGGGTCAATTCAGATTGCTTATAACGTGTCAAATGAGTAAAACAGGAAAAGGTAACTAAAAAGAAATTGGATTAAACAGAACGAAAGTTTTGAAAAGTGTATATAAATATTTACAAGCCTCCTAACATTGTTTTTTATGAAATCATATTATTGTTTTAAGATATAGTAGCTTTTATGATGTTATTTATGCTATAATTGTTTGTAAATTTTGGTTGTATAAAAAAACAAGGGCCGCGGGTTAGTCTATCTGACCCGAATCCATCTCTCCTTTAAGATTTAAAAATTAAAACCTTCACACATATGTGTGTGTGTGTATGTAACTATGTATGATGTATGTATAAGTGTCAAATATTGTAATTTTCAAGACATGAAGGGAGATATTGTGATGTCAGCATGGATGAAAATCAATGATATATTTGCAGGAGACGAGGGTCAGGAAGGTCCAGATGATATTAACAGGATGTTGTTCTCAGCTATTGTTCAAGGTAATTGAATTGGACTTGAAGAAACAAATGATGTTATCTTTGAATGATCCATTTATGTATATCTGTAGTTTGTGCTTTTGATTTTCGATGTATAATATCCTGAGGTTGCGTTAGGTTTGTGGAATGAAATTCAAATGAATTGGAATTTATCATATGTTTGGTGATGATGATGGATAAAAGATAGTTTTTAGTATTGGTTAACAATGTATGTTGTAATCTGGTTGAAATCTAATTTATGTAACTATTTATTTTTGTTATCAAAAGTTCAAAACAAGCTAAATTTAAATTCCAATTATTTTGAATTCCATTTGTAAACCAATATTGACTTTAAATTCTCATAGTTCCAACGTGTATTCATTTCATTGTCCCTAATTAATTATCTTATTTCATTTATACTTCAAGAATAAATTTGGATATTGGTATCATAATTCGTTGTCTTTCCTTTTATTGTATAGTATATTGCTTTTGTATTATCACAATTCGTATCCATTTCTGTAAGCCGTAAGTCTCAATCAATCGCTCATGAATCCAAAGTGTATTTTTTATTTTTAAACTTAATGTATTACACTTACCATCATTAGCTTGCATAAAATTAATAGTATAAAAATATATTTTCCATTAATTGACAAAATATTATAACTAGTATACATTAATAATACCCAAAAAAATATGGAATTGAACATGTTTGTATTCGTTTATACTTTATAGGACTGTAAACGTACTGAATGAATATGTCCATGTTCGTTTGTTTAACTTCATCTGAACAAGTAAAGTGTATGTTCGTTTATTTAACACATAATTGAACATAAACAAGTGTAAAGGAATATAAGCGGACATAGGCGAAAGACCAAACATGCTTGTAAGAATAATATTAACTCACAACAGACAATTCATAATTTTTAGGTTGTGTACACACTTGTATAAGTTCTCAGAGTTAGCTAAGAAAAAATGATTTATAATTATATCTTATTTATACTATATAATAGTAATAATAATATATTTATAATTATATTAAACAAATATATTTATTATCACTTTTTCTAAACAATCATGAACAAACATAAAACGAATGAGGGTAAAGGAACATAAATGAACAAACGAAGCTTGTGTTCATGTTCGTTTAAAACGACAAAAAAGTTGTGTTCATGTTTGTTAAATAAACTTCCGCCCTAACGGTTTACGACCGGTTCGTCGAACGCTGAACTCGTTTACAGCCCTAAATAATACCTATATGTTTACATATTAATCAAATATTTTAAAATATTCTTTTAAGAATATAAAATAAAGATATAATACAGTAAAGTTATATTATGCACAAGAAGAATGCGTGTGTTCTTTATTCGTTGTGAACAACCATAAAATGACTTTGAATCTTATTAATCTTGTTGCACATATCACCGAACCCTTCTATTAACCTATGAATCTTGTTGGATGCTATGAATTTGTCAGATCTTATGAATTTTGTTACAAATATTGCTATGGAGCTTTTGAATGTTATAAATCTTGTTGCGAACACTTCTATGAACTCTTTGAATCATATAAATCATGTTAATATATATGAATGCTTATATATATATATTTTATTTATGTGTTCACAATGGAACTCATCAAATATATATATATATATATATATATATATATATATATATATATATATATATATATATATATATATATGGGTTCAAAAAAGTACTCATGAGAATTGAGTGTACCAAAGGTATCATTCTAAAGCCATAAGATTAAAAAAAAAACAAGGGTTGTGATCCAAAGTTGAAAAGTTCATGTGCATCCATTTTTTCTGAAAGGGTATTTTCGTAATTACAGTGACTATTCACAACATTTATAAAATGATCATTCATATTACTTTATTGATCATTCAAAACATTTATTTGATCATTCACACCACATATTTGATCATTCACAAGAATTATTTAATTATTTACAATTTTTTAACACTTATTTGATCATTCACAACACTTATTTGACCATTCACAGTTCTTCAACACTTATTTGATCATTCACAAGAATTATTTGACCATTCACAGTAGCTATTTGATCATTCACAACACTTATTTTATCATTCACAATAATTATTTGACCATTCATAGTATTTATTTGATCATTCACAATAATTATTTGACTATTTACACTTATTTGATCATTCACAACACTTATTTGATTATTGACAAGAATTATTTGACCATTCACACTTCTTCTACACTTCTTTGATCATTCACAACACTTATTTGGTCATTCACAAGTATTCTACACTTATTTGATCATGAACAACACTTATTTGATCATTCACAAGAATTATTTGATCATTCACAGTATTTATTTGATAATTCACAACACTTATTTGATCATTCACATTAATTATTTGACTATTCACAGTATATATTTCGTTTTTCACAATAATTATTTGACTATTTACACTTATCTACACTTATTTGATCTTCCACAACACTTATTTGATCATCCACAAGAATTATTTGACTTTTCACAGTATTTATTTGATTATTCACAACACTTATTTTATCATTTACAAGAATTATTTGATCATTCCCAGTATTTATTTAATTATTCACAACACTTATTTGATCATTTACAAGAATTATTTGACCATTTACACCTATTCTACACTCATTTGATCATTCACACAACATTTATTTGATCATTCACAAGAATTATTTGACCATTCACAATATTTATTTGATCATTCACAACACTTATTTGATCATTCATATGAATTATTTGACCATTCATAATACTTATAAAATGATCATTCTCAACACTTAATTGATCAAATAAGAGTTGTGAATGGTCAAATAATTCTTGTGAATCATCAAATAAGTGTTGTGAATGATCAAATAATTGTAGAAGAAGTGTAAATAGTCAAATAAGTGTTGTGAATAATCAAATAAGTGTAGAAGAAGTATGAACGGTTAAATAATTCTTGTGAATATATGATCAAATAAGTGTTGTGAGTCATCAAATAAATGTAGAAGAAGTGTAAATAGTCAAATAATTATTGTCAATGATGAAATAAATACTATGAATGATCAAATAATTCATGTGAATCATCAAATAATTGTTGTGAATGATCAAATAAATATGGTGAATGGTCAAATAATTCTTGTGAATGATCAAAAATAAGTGTTGTGAATGATTAAATAAGTGTTGAAGAATTGTGAATGGTTAAATAAGTGTTGTGAATGATCAAATAACTGTAGAACAATTATAAATAGTTAAATAATTCTTGTGAATAATCAAATAAGTGATGTGAATGATCAATTAAATGTTGTGAATCATCAATTAAGTAACGTGAATAGTCAATTAAGTGTTGTGAATGATCAAGTAATTAACTATTATTTTTCTAACTTTATAAATCGGTATAAATAGTAACTGTTTTTTATTTTTTTCTTTTTTTATTTTAATTTTCAATTGATACAAATTGAGATTTTAGTTCATATATATATAATATAATACTTATATATTTCATTACAAAGTTGAGATACTAAAAAATAATAATTCTATTTATCTTTCTAAAAATAATAATTAGATTTACCCTTTAATATTCATATATTAAAAAAATAATAAAGTGTAATTTTCTTTTTTAAAAATAAAAAATTGTATTCATGTTTTATGTTTTTGATAATAATAAGTTATATTTGTTTTTTCCGGTGAAATGAGGATGTGACACATGGCATTTGGTGTTCTCGTTTATTATATAAAAAGTTTATAAACCTACGTATACGTGAATAAATTTTAATAAATAGTTGGTTAGATAAAATATATATATATAAGTATATATAGATAAGTATATATAAGATATAATATGGATGTAGATTTAAATCCAATCTATTTATTTAAATATATATGAAATAATTAAATTGTATTTATTTTTTATATTTATTAATCGTATTAGAAATAATAATTATATATTATCTTTTATTTTATTTTCAAAATAATAGTATATATATTTTATATTTATTAATATTTAAATTGTTTTTATAAATAATTCTTTAGATAAAATATATGTAAACATTAAAATTAAACTATGTAATATTAATTCTTATAAAAAAAATAAAACAAAAGTATAGTTATTTTTGTCATATATATTATTTATCTATAGTTTTAAATACTCATGAACAATAGTTATTTTTTTTAACAATATTTATAATTTTTTATTTCTAAATTTTTATATATTTAATTAAGATAATTTGATATTTTAATTTTACGTAAAACATAATTTTTACATATAAATAAAATATTATGAAATATGATTTTATTAATACTGTATTGTGTTTACTTCTTAAATATTTAATAATATTTATATGATTCGTATTATTTAGAAATAATGAATTATATTTATATTTTATTTTATTTTATTTAAATATAATTGTATTTATTTTTTAGGGTTAATCGCTATAAATAGTAACAATTTTTCTCTTTTTATCATTTATAGCAACATTATTTATTTTTTATCATTAATAATATCAACTTTTATATTTTTATATTTAATAGCATCAACTTTTGTATTTTAAATCATAAATAACAATAACTTTTGTATTTTTTTTATCATTTATAGCAACAACTTTTTCAACTTTTGCTATAAATGATGCAAAATATAAAAGTTGATGTTATTAATGATAAAAAATAAATAATATTGTTATAAATGCTAAAAAAGCATAAAGTTGTTACTATTTTTAGCAATTAGCCTCATTTTTTATATTAATAAACTTTATAGATATTAGAAATAATGAATTATATTTATCTTTTACTTTATTTTATTTTTAAAATAATAAAGTGTAATTATTTTTTAGGTGAAATGTGATGATGCAGTGTGACAATTTGTATTTCAGATTATAACAATTAAAGTAAATAAATTTACATATAATATCAAAAATAAATATAGCTTATACAAAACTTATTAAATATTTAGAACTTTTGTATAATAATATATTAGGAAAAGCATGTTTCATAATATTTTTTTATTGTAATAAAGTTTTACATATAAAATTAAAATGTCAATTTATATCAGACAAAAATATACAAAAAGTCAATATAAAATTTATATCAAACTCTTTCTCTTAAACACCATTGATATTTACATTACTCACATGCATCATTTTAGTTTTAATATAATTTATGGATTAAAATACTCATCATCTACTTTTTTTTTAACATTTATAAATGGTACGGTAGTGTACTAATGTTATCTTATTAATGGGGTTTGAATAAAATTCTTATAATTAATTAATATATATAGGTTAAGCTTTCGAAAAAAACAGTGATCACGCTAATACCCTTTTAATGCACAAATTTATATAAAAAATGCATAAATTTTAAAAACCAATCTACAAATATTCATAAATTTCATGTCCAAAAAATTATACATCTTTTATATAAACTTAATTTGAAAAGAATTCACAAATTTCAAATCAAAAAATTTATGAATTTTCTTTGTAAATTTATACATTTAGGGGTTCTTACGGTAAGATCGATTTTCACCGGATGCCATGTATGTATATATATGGTTCCAGTAATACCCTCTTAATTCCGTGAGAACCGCCACTCCAAAATGAACAAATTTATACATTATATGCACAAAATTTTAAATTAAATTTATAACTTAAAACTATTATTGGTCTTCAATACTAATAATTAAATATCATAATCTAACATTAAATTTACCTTTAAAATTTAAATTCATTAAATTATACATTAAATACACAAGTTTGAATATTAAATGTACAAATTTGTATAAGTGGACAAATTTATTATGAGATGCGTAAACGTTTACATAAAATACATAAATTTATCAAATATATAAATTTTTGTATCAAATACATAATTTTATACATAAAATGCATAAATTTTAGAGTGGTTCTCACGTTATTACGGAATTAAGTGTTTATTACTCGATCAGTGTTATTATTACGAAGATGGATGTTAATATTGAATAACATAAAGTTTAAAAATTATGATGTTAAATATGTTTTGGTTTTTCGCTTAACTGTCATTTGTAATGGAAAGTTGGAAACTTTTTTTCCTGGTTCGGTCAAAATTAAATAATAAAAAAGAAATTGGTTCGATCATATCATAAGAAATTAAGAATCAGACCATTTTGTCTGTTTTTCTATTTCGAAATAAAATTATAACACCAACAAGTACGCAACATATATTAAAGATCAAAAATCAAGAAAAGGCCCTCGATCAGTACTCTCAGGATCTTAACGGCCGTTAACATGCATATATAGTTATATATATTTAATATATATACACACACACACTGACAAACACACACACACCACATATCATTCTATAACATATATATGATCCTTATACAAACATTACTTATGATCCTTAAACCTTATTTATAATTGGGTAAAAGGTTGTAGCTAGCTAGATTAATTATCCATGCATGCTTCATTGCACCAACCGATACAATCTAATTCTCAGGCACGTCAATATGAGGTGGCACCGGCACATTGTGACTTGATGAATCGCCAGAAATCCAATAGGGTCCGCAAGCCCGAAGAGCCAGCTGTGGAAAACCCTCTGAAATAAGTATCCTCTCCAATGGGGTCGCTAATCGTTGACGGTTGGAGTTGGGTGATGGCACCGGTGGTCGGAGGTGAAAATTAAGACGGAAAATGGTGTCTCTTGGCTGCTGAGCGAATGGTGGCTGCTGGCGGAGATATGGGCTGTGGGTTCTGAGTAAGACGGAATACCTCACTCGTTGTTGTTGCTGCTGCTGCTGTTGTTGTTCAGGCGGAAAGACACGGCGGCAGAGGGGGCAGGTGTTGGTCCTTGAGAACCATGGAAGGATACAAAAAGGGTGGAAGATATGGTGGCATATTGGTAGTATGAGAAGCACTTCTTGGCAGATGAAATCGTCCATGCAGATGGGGCAGGTGGTGTTTGGGAGGGCTCTCAGAAGGGAACAGTTGGCAGTGATTTTGCGTACATAGCGGCGAATGTACGAGGTAGGCACAGGGGTCGACATGGCTAGCTCTGAAGCTGAATCTGAATCTGGCTCTGGCTCTCAATATATGAAATCTGAATTGAAGCTTGTTTGAATGAAGATTGAGGGAGGGAGGACAGGTATTTATACATGGTGAGACTTGAAAGAATTCAACACAACATTTAATGTTCAGAGATATCAATAATAAATCTTGGCATAAAATATGGTATTGATTATGAAAATATGTATTATATTCTTTAATACTATATATCTTTATGTAAAGTGATAACTACGTTCATATGCAAAGAGAGAGATTCAAAGTAAAACCATAATGTATCGAAAAACCAAGATGGAATCACAAATACATCATAATTCCCGCGTCATGTATCATAATTCATGCATGATATATCATTATACCTATGTGATGCATCACCTGATCCAATAACTGTAAAATGGTTTCCGGTTCTATAATGTATTGTAATTCTCCTTTAAACTCTCTCGTATATATGTGTGTGTCTCATTTCTATTTTAACTTTTAAGTAATTAATGAATTAAATTCATCTAAGTTTTATTAATTTTTAATGACGCTAAAAAGATTTGTTTAAAGTACCAAATATGTGTTACTAAAAACAAAAATGTTTAATATGAAAAAAAAATCAACATGTTTTTTTCACATTTTTGTGGTTTAGTTCCAACGTGTTATTTTAACCAATAAAATTCTCAAGTAATATACTTGTTTTTGATTTATGGAATTTTTCTTTGTTTTTTCAAAAAAGTCTTCATGTTTGTGGACTTTTTATAGAAAAATAGTGAAAACATGTTGGTTTTTTGTGGAAAATTTCAGGATTAATTATAAAAAAATACAAAACTTTTTCGAAAACTAGATTGAAAACAATAATTTGAGGGCTTTCTTAGAAAAAAATAACACGGAGGGACTAAATCGCGAAATCATGTTGTTGTTTTTTTTTCATATTAAACAAAAACAAAAAATATATTTTCTATAGTTTTCTTGTCGTAGTATATTGTATTTAGAAAACATGTTGGTTTTATATGTTATTTTTTTGTTACAATCACGTACCGGTACCGTCTGATACCAATTAGCCGAAGATGGTACAGTACTTGGGACCCATATTGGACTTAACTTCGAAGTCGAAAAAACAGGAATCGGGATTTCCCGGTACCAAGTTAGACACATGAATGGTCATGATTTTGAAATTCCTAATTTACTTCATATCCTTTCCTAAATTATAATTACATGCAAGACCTATTTTGAAATTCCTAATTCAATCCCATGTCACTAATAGACATAAAAACGGTTACCAAATTTTTTTTTGTCTTGTACGTTATGCATTGTAAAGCGAACAATGGTACTAAACAGGGGAATATCACAACTTGGTATGATACTCGGTCTTGTATTTTCGTCTAATTCAGGAGTCGGGAAAACGGGAGTCGGGACGGGTCGGTACGGTACTAGTCCCAATCTCATCTCTAGTATATTACAGCATGCATATATACATACACATATATAATTAGAATCGTATATGAATTTAAATGTTGATGATAAATATGAGAAGTAATTTTATCCATAAATTTTAGGGCCCAAAACTATTTTATTATAATTCCGATGAGACTTGGAAAATTATTTATTTATACAGTAGTTAATTAACTCACGTATTACGTGAATATTTTTAATAATAATTATTTAGTTAAGATGTCTATTAAGTAAAAATAAAAACAACCAACTATCAACTATTTAAAAATATAAGAATAATATTATTATGTGTCTTAACTATTATTTTTCTAACTGTATAAAGAGATTTAAATAGTAGTTAATTTTTTATGATTCTTTTAGTTTTTTTTTTATTATTTTTAGATTTACATTTTTAATTGATATATGTCTGTATAAATTTTCGATTAAGTCTCCTCTCATTTTTTTCTCCTAATAAGTTTTCAAACTGTTTAAATCATTTAAATTAACTCGTCAACCTATCATACAAGGTTAACATTTTTAAACCTGTTTTGTAAAAACCATCAAAGGATAAATTTTTTTTTTATTAAATCCCCTATTAATTTTATTATTATAATTGTTATAATAATATTATTATCATTGATAATTTTTTAATTATAGTAAAATTATTCATTACAATTTTAATTTTTATTTAGATCTAAAATTATCTTTCATATTTACTTTTGATATTTATTTATGTTTATGTTACGATTATATACTATATCATTGTTTATTTATATAATTATTATATGAAATCTTTTGATTTTCAACTTTTCGATAAAAAAACGATCAGTTCTGTTTTTTTATCTTCTTCGAACTTTTAAAAACGACAATCTCTTCCAATTTTACTTTCCATCATAAATAAATAGTGTTAGCTATTTTTGTTCGAAAATGAAATAGATTACAAATTGTTCTGTTCTAAAAAATTTAAAATCTTTTGGTCATAGATTTTTTGTTTGTAAATATTAAAAATTAATGATAATTTAATTCATTTTTTCTAAAGAAAATAATTACACTATTTATTTACGAATAAAATGGGTTCGCCATTTTTTACAGACAGAAAAAATAAAACTCATAATAGCTTTAGCTATTTTGGTTGATGCTTCGTTATTTTTTTGAATCATAAATAAATATTTGTATCGATTTTTGTTTGGAAAAATGAAATGGGTTGTAGTTTTTTACATTTAAAATAAATAAGTAAGTGTAATGTAAAAGTAATAAATAATTTACAGTAATATAAAAAAAAATTTAATATTACAACAATTTTAGAAAAAATAAGTAAAATTTTTCTAGCTTTATGAATATGTCTGAATATTATTTGTTACTTACCATCTTCCAAAACTCCTTGTACTAAACTTATATATTTTAAATACGTATAATTTAGGATTTTGATTTTACATAGAACACTAAAGTTAAATATGAAATATTTTATACTAATATTGTATTGTTTTTACATTTTAATGTATGGAAAATACACGTTTATTTTTTAATAAAATTTAATAATTTTTTATAATCTTTATTTTATACATATACAAATCATAATTTTTTCTCTTTTATAATAAAGTTATATAAATATTATGTTTCAAATTAGAGCAATTAAAAATATAAAAATTTTGATGGCTGTTAAAAAAAGTAATTACTATTAATACAATGTTTTTAAATGTATATTTTGAATTACTTACCTAATTCATTCTTTATATAACCTTAGAAATAAAAATTATTTTACATGCATTGTATAATTAAGAATTTAATGGAGACATTTAACACGAATCAAATATTAAATATGTTTACTATTACAATGTCGCTTTGCTCAGATACACTTACTCTCATACACGCGCACTTATATTGATTAATTAGTTTCTGAAGAAAACACACACACACATATATAGACAAAAGATCTTTTGTAAACATTTTATTTGTTGTGAACATTGTGAACAAATAAAAAAAATACATATAAGCATTCATACACATCAACAAGTGTTTGAAACAAGATTTATATGATTCAAATGGTTCGTAGAAGTGTTCGCAAGAAGATTCATAACATTCAAAAGGTTCATATCGGTGTTTTGTAACAATATTCATAAAATTCAACAAGATTAATAATATCCAACAAATCCATAGGATTGAACAAAATTCATAGGATCCAACAAGATTAATAAGTAAATAGAAGGGTTCAGTAGCATCTGTAACAAGATTCATAAGATTCAAATTCATTATATGGTTGTTCACAACGAATAAAGTGTTCACAAAAGATTTTTTGTTTATATATGTGTGTGTGTTTTCAGAAACTAATGAATCAACATATAAAAAATGATAAGTCATGATTTCTATATTCAAAAACTGATGAATCAATATGTAAAAATGAATCACACTGTTTTTCACATATCTCAAGATATATTTAGTTTCTCCTTTGATATATATATATAAATATATATATATATATATATATATATATATATATGTGTGTGTGTGTGTGTGTGTGTGGTGCACGCTAAGGATCCTTTGAGCACCATTTATGATGAAGCACCGGCGAACACCAATTCAAACAAACTTTTATACATATAATTGTTTATATATACAAGCTTAGAACAAATAGAAATAAACTTTTAGTGGGTTAATTGAATTCATAGGCTTTAATATACACAATATTCATTATAAATTCATGTTATTGTATATACAAGCTTCATTAAGTTCATTGTATTCACAAGTTTTATTATACACAAGATTCATTAGATCAATCTCATTCAAACTATGTAAATAAGTTACCTATAACATGAAAATGTTTCAAGTGACACTAATATGTTAAATTTTTATTGATGCTCACAGTATTTATTATTAAATGGTGATTAAATAATCCTCATTACATACACACACACACATATATATCAAGTGTATCTACGCAATGCGACAATATAATAGTAAATATATTTAATGTTCAGTTCGTGTTAAATGTCTCCATTAAATTCTGTAATTATATACTGTGTTTAAAATAATTTTATTTTTGACGTAATATGACGTATAAATGAGGTAATTGTCACATCCTGTGATCTTCACCACATAAGAGCGCCACCCTCGAATAATGTAGACCTTTGACTCTTCAATGCAGTCACTAATAAGGAATGTGCGCTCGATGCCAGTAATCCACTCGAGCGCCTCGACAAATTAGCAGCTCCTTTGAAAGGTTGAGCTCCGCAAGCTTTGAAGTAACGAAAATTGCAGCCTTTAGGAGGGACTACACGAACTTCCTCCTCATCATCGCCATCATTACGACGTCCGATATCTTCATGTTGCTTCCTCCTAAGCTCTGCTCTAGGCCTAGTTTCGGCTTCATCGCAAGCTCCAAACTGGTCTTCCATAAATTTTGTCTGACGCTCATTGTTTTAGTTGAGCATAGTTTGCATCATATGCATGATCTGTTCATGAGTGAATGCACCTCCAGCTCCTTCATCATATCCAGACATATTCTGAAATATAATAACTGGTGCTTGCATAAGAATCGGTATACTCCTATTCTACCCCATATGCTCGATTCCTATAGTAAAGTCATAACCTATCTCAGTTCAAATTAAAGCCTAGATATTAGAAGCTAATATATTTGCTTAAAAGTTTGAGTCCAAGTGTTATTGCTAACACTTGAATCCCTCAAACTAATGCTCTAATACTATCATGTCACATCTTGTTTTAATACTGCATGCATAATCCCAGGAATAAATAACAATTACCATAATTATCATATTAAGACTAGAGCTTGCATAAACTAAATAAAGTATTACAATAAGTCATACACTACACATGCTACAAGGTTACAGTACTAACTTGCTATTACATCACAATATTATTAAAAGCAGCTACCCAGATCCCAAAGCATCACAAGGCTATACCACAAGCTGAATAGTGAGCTAAAGTCCTCTGGGTTGATCTGAAAGTTGACCTAAGCAGATCCAGCTTGTTCTTTACCTTTGTCTGTAAAATTTTAAATAACAACTGTAAGCTAATTGCACTATGAGTAACAGTTATTCATGTTTACATGTGTTTTATGTAATTGAGACATATTTTTGCTTCTATATGCTTCCTTTGGCCTTCAGTAGAATTTTGTGAGCGAAGGTGAACACTGAGGCACAGGCGGTGCCCAGCTTAGCCAGATCTCACCTTTGTTCTATTCATATGCATTAATTTACTGTTATTTGCTTGTTTCTCACTTATTATACAGCAAGCCTTGTTTAAGCGTTCTTTATGCATTTCATAAGCATTTTACATTACTGCAAGCAAATCTGATATTTACCACTGTCCCAAGCATTTATGCGGGAAGCTAGCCCGGTATCACAGACTGATCATCTGTAAGTGGTATCCCTAGTGGTAACATTTCCTTTTCAGTGTGCTTTGTCTCAATTTGTGGAACCAATTATTCTGGTATAAGCAATTACTCTGATACAAGCTTTAATTTGGTGCAGCCTTTATAGGCATACTTCTTCTAGCCACCTATCATTCATGTATCATGATTATCTGTTATCTCACTAAGCAATTTGCTTACAGTTGCTACTTAAAATTTTACATGCAAAGGTAAAGAACAAGTTGGAGCATCTGTTTAGGTCTACTTTCTGATCAACCCAGAGGACTTTAGCTCACTATTCAGCTTGTGGTATAGCCTTGTGATGCTTTGGGATCTGGGTAGCTGCTTTTAATAATATTGTGATGTAATAGCAACTTAGTACTGTAACCTTGTAGCACGTGTAGTGCATGATTTATTGTAATACTTTATTTAGTTTTATGCAAGCTCTATTCTTAATATAATGATTATAGTAATTGTTATTTTTTACTGGGATTATGCATGCAGTATTAAAATAGGATGTGACAGTAACAAATTCAAAATATACATATGAAAACTATATATTGATAGTATTTACTTGATTTGATAGTGATTAAATTTGTTATTTTTATAATTAATATGGTTTGAAACATAACGTTTATATAACTTATTACGATTAAAAAAAAAACTATGAAATATGTTCAATACTCATATTGTATGGTTTTTCTTTTCAAATATAATATGCACTTATTTTAATTTTTTTATTTTTATTACAAATTTGGATATGTTTAAATTTAAGATTTTTATTTTATAACTATTATTTGAATTTTATAGAAAGTTATATAGGTTCATTGGTATGAGATATCTAACATCTCTAAATCAATTGGTTATGTTTGTTTCTTCAATTTGTATGATAAATATGTTGTTTATCTCCATTTCTATGGAGTTGTTGTTTTTGTAATCATTTGGGTTTGTAAACTACAACATTGGATGACTTTATTTTGTTGTTGGAAAAAATATCATAGTTGTTTCTTTGTTTTGAAGGTTGATTTATAGTTTTGGTTATGTATTTGCTAGTGTTTACCTTGAATATTTGGTTTTTCGATAATGTATCGGAAAATCAAGACCGAACCACAAATACATCACAATTCTCGCGTCATATATCATAATTCATGCGTGATATATCATTATTCTTATGTGATGTATCACCTAATAAAATAGCTGTAAAATGGTTTCCGGTTCTCCGGTGCATTATATATAATTAGAATCGAATATGAAATTAAATGTTGATAATGAATATGAGAAGTAATTCTATCCATAAATTTTAGGGCCGAGAATTATTTTATTATAATTCTGGTGAGACTTTGGAAAATTATTTATTTATATGGTAGTTTATTGATCCACATAAAACATGAATATTTTTAATAATAATTATTTAGTTAAGATGTCTATTAAGTAAAAATAAAAACAAACAACTATCAATTATTTAAATATTATATAAGAATAATATTATTATGTGTCTTAACTATTATTTTTCTAAATGTATAAATTATATTTAAATAGTAATTATTTTTTTATGATTCTTTTAGTTTTTTTTTTATTTTTATATTTACATTTTTAATTGATATACATATATATATTAAGGTTTTAGTTTGTATAAACTTTTGATTAAGTCTCCTCTCATTTTTTTCTCCTAATAATTTCTCAAAGTATTTAAATCTTTTAAATTAACTCGTCAACCTATCATACAAGGTTAACATGTTTAAACCTAATTCGCAAAAACCATCAAAGTATAATTTTTTTTATTAAATCCCTATTAATTTTATTATTATGATTGTTATAATAATATTATTATCATTGATAATCTTTTAGTTATAATAAAATTGTTCATTACAATTTTAATTTTTTCATTAGATCTAAAATTATCTTTCTTATTTACTTTTGATAATTATTTATGTTTATGTTACAATTATATATTATATCATTGTTTATTTATGACTATTAAATGAAATCTTTTGATTTTCAACTTTTCGATAAAAAAACGAATGGTTCTGTTTTTTATCTTCTTCGAACTTTTAAAATCGACAATCTCTTCCAATTTCACTTTTCATCGTAAATAAATAGTTGTAGTTATTTTGTTCGAAAAATGGAATGATTACAAATTGTTCCGTTCTAAAAAAATTTAAAATCTATTGGTCATAGATCTTTTGTTAGTAAATATTAAAAATTTACAATAATTTAATTCATTTTTTCAAAAGTGAATAATTACACTATTTATTTACGAACAAAATGAGTTCGTCATTTTTTACAAACAGAAAAAATAAAACTCAGACTAGCTTTAGCTATTTTAGTATAATTATAAATTAAAAGCTTGAATTTAAACATATACAAATTTGTAATAAAAGTTTCAAAATCTAGTTAACATAAATACATATTATATTTGAAATGAAAAAACAATACAATATGAGTATTAAATATATTTCATAATTTTTTCTCTTTTATAATAAATTTATATAAATATTATGTTATTAGAGCAATTAAAAATATAAAAATTTTGATGCCTGTTAAATAAAGTAATTACTATTAATATAATGTTTTTAAATGTATATTTTGAATTACTTACCTAATTCATTCTTTATATAACTTAGAAATAAAAAATATTTTACATGCATGGTATAATTAAAGAATTTAATGGAGACATTTAACATGGATCAAATATTTAAATATGTTTACTATTATAATGTCGCTTTGCGCAGATACACTTACACACACACGCTCGCTTGTATTGATTAATTAGTTTCTGAAGAAAACACACACACACACACATATAGACCAAAGATCTTTTGTAAACACTTTATCCGTTGTGAACATTGTGAACAAATAAAAAAAATACACATAAGTATTCATACAAATCAAAAAGTGTTTGAAACAAGATTTATATAATTCAAATGGTTCATAGAAATGTTCGCAAGAAAATTCATAACATTCACAAGGTTCGTACCAGTGTTTTGTAACAAGATTTATAAAATTCAGCAAGATTAATAATATCCAAAATTTCCATAGGATTCAACGAAATTCATAATATCCAACAAGATTCATATGTTAATAGAATGGTTCAGTAGCATCTGTAATAAGATTCATAAGATTCAAAGTCATTTTATGGTTGTTTACAATGTTAACAACGAATAAAGTATTCACAAAAGATCTTTTGTCTATGTGTGTGTGTGTGTGTGTGTTTAGAAACTAATGAATCAATATGAAAAAAAAATGATAATTCATGAATTCTATATTCAAAAACTGATTCATCAATATGTAAAAATGAATCACACTACTTCTCATATATCTAAAGATATATTTAGTTTCTCCTTTAATCCTATATGTGTGTGTGTACAACGCACACACAAGCTAAGGTCCTTTGAGCACAATTTATGATGAAGCACCGATGAGCACCAATTCAAATAAACTTTTATACATATAATTGTTTATATATACAAGATTTGAACAAATAGAAATAAACTTTCAGTGGGTTAACTGCATTATAGACTTTAATATTCACAAGATTCATTATATTTTCATGCTTTTATATATACAAGCTTCATTAGGTTCATTGTATTCACATGTTGTATTATACACAAGATCCATTAAATCAATCTCATTCAAACTATGTAAATAAGTTATCTATAACATGAAAATGTTTCAAGTGACACTAATGTGTTAATTTTTTTATTGATGCTCACATTATTTATTATTAAATGATGCTTAAATAATCCTCATTACATACACACGCGCATATATATATATATATATCAAGTGTATCTACGCAATGCGACAATATAAGAGTAAATATATTTAATGTTCAGTTCGTGTTAAATGTCTCCATTAAATTCTTTAATTATATACCGCGTTTAAAATAATTTTTATTTTTGACGTAACATGACGTATAAATGAGGTAATTATTTCAAAATATACATATGAAAACTATATATTGATAGTAATTACTTGATTTTATAGTCATTAAATTTGTTATTTTTTTAATTAATCTGATTTGAAACATAATGTTTGTATAATTTATACGATAAAAAAAACTATGAAATATGTTCAATACTCGTATTGTATGGTTTTTTCTTTTCAAATATAATAAGCACTTATGTTTAATTTTTTATTTTTATTACAAATTGTATATGTTAAACTTAAGATTTTTATTTTATAACTATTATTTGAAATTTATAGAAAGTCATATAGGTTCATTGATATGGGAGTTCTAACATCTCTAAATCATTTGGTTATGTTTGTTTCTTCAATTTGTATGACGAACATGTTGTTTATCTCCATTTCTATGAAGTAGTTGTTTTTGTAATCATTTGGGTTTGTAAACTATAACATTGGATGACTTTTTGTTGTTGGAAAAATATCATAGTTGTTTCTTTGTTTTGAAGGTTGATTTATAGTTTTGGTTATGTATTTGCTAGTGTTTACCATGAATATTTAGTTTTTCCACAATGTGAGTTAGGTTACATCAATATTTATTCTTAACAAGATGATATAATTGTTTCATTAAGTCTTTTAAGTTTGTGAGGATAAAGAGGGTAAAACTTGCATGATTTTAACTATGGTTCTAACATCACTTATATAGTTGACATGAGTCTTGATTTATATAGTGTTTTGATATGTGATATGATAAACACCTTTATAACAAGAAACTACATATATATGAGCATTCAGATTGTATTTTTTTTAATAACAAAAATATATTTGAGTTTAAATGTTGATTGTAGGATAATGAAGTTATAGTTGAGTGACTTTTATAAATTATTAACCTTACTTGAATTGCAATTTATGTTAGGTTAGTAGTTGAGTGATCTTTGTTTGCTTATCATTTAGGGTTAACGTCATTTTTGACCATCTAACTTTTAGATTTGTCTCATTTAGCCACTAAACTAATTTTTTATGCATTTAGCCATTAAACTTTAGTTTAGTGTTGTATTTTGAAAAAAAATGATTAAATGTGCACAAAATATGATATTTTAATAGTCATTATCTGTATGATGGTTTAATGGTCATATGTGTATAATTTTCAGTGACTAAACATGTACAAAAATGGTTTAGTGGTTAAATGTATACATAAAAATAAGTTTAGTGGCTAAATGTGTAAAAAAAATAGTTTTGATTAAATGGGACAAATCTGAAAGGTGGATAATAAAAAAATGAGTTATTTTAGGCATTCTCAAAAATGCCTTTCATGCACCCTTATTAAATACGTAATACATTTTTGGCCACATTTTTGTTATTAATGATAAAAACTAAATATTTTATTTTGTGACACAATTACTTTTTTTTTAAATGTTAATAGGTATATAGATTTATATCTTATATATTTGAATTCATTTTATAATTTAAAGTTTGATTAAAAAGTTGAATTTTTAGATAATCTAAAATTTCGAATATCTGAAAATCGGATAGTAAAATTCATGTATTTGAAAATCAGATAATCTGAAAATTATCGCTCCTAATCATAAGTACATTATTTTATGATATATTATATCATTAGTCAATATTAAATTTATCAAGTTTCAATTTTTTTAATATGAAATCATCTAAATATTAATATAAAGATGGTTGATTATATATTAGTTTAAACTTAAACTAGTTTATTACCCGTATAATATACGGATCTGTTTTGAATATTAATTTTTTAATAAATTACAAATTTTAAAATAATTATAGAACTCAATAAACGGTACAAACTATGAATATTATAAATGAAACATGACTAAATATTTATTTAAACATTATAGATTATGGAATGAAAAAAATTATTAAAATAATTTAAGAAACCTCCAAATAATGAATGAAAAAAAATCATAGTAAGATCCTTAGTCTTATTTATAATTAACGACAATTATAATTGAGATACAATAAATCTTAGCTTTATTAATAATTAATGTCAACCCTTAGAAATTAGAATTTTCATTTTGAAAGTCTCGTATATCAAACATTGAAAAATGATTCTATCAAACCAATATTGTTAATAAAATCTCTAAAACATGGTAACTATAAGTGACTTGTAAATAATTATTTAAACAAAAAAAATTATAAATTACATGTGTCAAATACAAGCTTCGACAAGTGACAGCGTAGTTAATCGCCAAGTGAAACTTTAGCTACTCTTATAATAGATTAGACGGATATGTGCTAGATTTATATGACCTCTCTATATAATAAGTGATTAAGTGGGCCGTTAACCTAAGATCAGCTGGCGTTTATAATTAATTGTTTTTCCACATAAGGCATCTCTATCTTTAATACTTTATCAGACGGTCTATCGTATAATAAACTGAAACAGTAGCCACTGGAAATCGTTATTTCATCTTCAGTCGGAGAAATTTTGGTTGGATGGAGCTTACACTAGATCAGCTGAAGCAATACGACGGCACAGATTCATCAAAACCCATATACATCGGCGTCAGGGGTCGTATCTTCGATGTCAGCACCGCACCTTCTTTCTACGGTCCTGGCGGCTCCTACGCCATGTTTGCCGGCAAAGATGCAAGCAGAGCCCTAGCCAAGATGAGCAAGAACGATGAGGATGTTATTGGATCCCTTGATGGACTCACTGACAAGGAACTGGGTATTCTTGCTGATTGGGAAAAGAAATTTGAAGCTAAGTACCCAGTTGTCGGTTCTCTCGCTGCTTAATCATATAATAATCGGTTTGATTTTCTATACACACTTCTGTTTGTGGATATCTTCTGAGCAACGATGTTGGTTGGCTTTAATTGTGTAATAATGATTTCAATATCTGTTAACCCTAATTTCATATACAGTCACTGTGAACCCTAAATTATGTGTCTAAGTGTGTACTGGTGCTGAACCCTAAATTCTGGTTTCAATAAGAATTCCATGTCTTATCTAAACGTGTTAATGTTCTTGAATATCGAAAAAACATGGTGATTAACGACATGTTCGAATTGTTCATCTGCTTAGATACCAACTACGTTCTATGTGATTCTGTGCTGTCTATTATGGAAATTCTTTTGGGCTAAAAGGCATAGTTAATGAGAGGATCGAAGAACTGTGTGTGTGTTGCACTTGGCTCTGATCCGAGAGTTGGATGATGAAATAGTTTATTGATCAAAGCGAAAGGAAATGATCATACTGTCGACATCGAATGCCTTTCATGAAAGTTTAGTTTTTGAGGACTTCACTTGTTCTTTGAGTTCTAATAGTTGGTGGTGGGTCTGTGAAGCTGCATCTAGGCAGTTCTGTGGAGCAGATACCAACCTTGTATCGTTTACGATAGGAACCACTGGTCACCAGAGGCATCCCGGGACCTAAAGCCCAGGAATGCACTCTGGCAATCAAGTTTTGATGGGCGACTGCTTCATCTTCGACTTTGCTCAACACATTTTCCCTTTTCTTCTTGAGGTCACACATCGAGACTTCTAGTAGTTGATGTAGCATAAGTAATCATGTTTCAAAGGACTCGAACGTTTAAGCCTGTACTCACACAGTCACACGTCACTTTTCTTCTTGTCCTCCGATCATCTGAGGCAACATTAATCAATCCATACAATTGAGTTACACCAATAGTCCTTAAAATTAGAATTTGTCACAATCCTTGGTTCCTTAAGTTGTTAGATTTAACCACACTCTATCAAATCATTTAGAATAAACATTATACCTTTTTAAAATTTACATTTTTGGTTTTAAAAATTACATTGTTCTGTAAGCTGCAGAAAAGGCTCTAGCCTATGGTGTTTTGTTATTCACATGGTGGAGGTTGGATGCTTTTTCTTATTTTGGTCCTCTTTCAGACATTATTTAAGTTGCGGGTTCTACTTCATTGTCATTGCAATTGCTGAAGATAACAATATCTTTTCGTATTTTAATTAATAATAGCAACATCGTATAATATTTTACCTGAAATAGCAATCACTTTTCATTTTGTATCAATAGTAGCAATATGTAACATGGAAGATGGTTCACGAGGTCACTAACAACCAAACACCCTGCCCATTTTGTTACCAAACACCGCAAAGCAACCAAACGCCTCTTTTTATCATATTCATCTTCAAATTCTATTTAATCATGAGGTTTATATGTAATCTAAAGGTTAATTTTACAAAAAACCAAGGACAAAAAGAGGACATATACAACATGTTCCTAAATCCTAATCATACATGAACAAACAAACCGGAGATCAAGAACATATTATTTAGAGTAAATTACAGAAATGGTCCCTATGGTTTGCTTAAAACTTTGGATATGATCCCTGTGGTTTCAATTTTTGCATAAACGGTCCTTATTATCACTGTTTACTTGCAAAAATGGTCCCTCTACCGTTAACTTTAACAATCAAATGGTTAAATTTTTTATAATGACCATTTTACCCTTTTCGTTGATAACATTTTGGTCCCTCAAGTTTGTAGTTCATTTTGGTTTTGGTCCCTTAAGTAAATTTTTTTATTTAACTCTTTTATTATTATTACTATTACTATTATTATTATTATTATTATTATTATTATTATTATTATTATTATTATTTATTATTATCATTATCATTATTATAAAAATTATTATTATTATTTATTATTGATTTAACTTTTTACATATTAATTTATTTGTTTATTAAGTTTCCAGTTTTAATATATTTTCAATTTAAATTACAAACTTATTAATTTTTTTATTATAAACAATAGTATCAAATTAGAATCCATTTTGTTTTTTTAGCTTTTTCGAATGAAAAATACAAATATTTTATATTGTAGTTTCCAAACCAAAAAAATTTGAATCTTAAGCTTTTATTTCTTTTTACAAACGAAAAAAAGTTACTAACCATTCATGTTTAGTTTTTTTCATTTTCTAAACGTAAAAAACTACGAAAACCAATTTGTGTTTTATTTTTTTTCTGCACCAAAAGTTTCAACCTATTCCGATTTTATGTTTTGGGAAACGAAAGTAAATACAAACAATTCTGTAATTAGTTTTTGCAAACGAAAAAACTACGAATAATTCTGAATTTCAGATTTTCCAAACAAAAAAATTATTTTATTTTTCTAGTTTTTCGAACCAAACCATTACCTTTTTTTTTTTGTCCGAACGAAAAACTACGAAACATTACGTTTTAAAGTTTAAAAAAAAAATGAAATAGTGTGTAGCCTTTTTGTTCGGAAAAACAAAAAAAATGAAATGGTTTGTAGTTTTTTACGATTGAAAAAGTTAAAAACGTAATGATTATAATTACATAAAAACTGAACAGAAAAATAGACTATTTCATTTTTTGAAAAATCGAATTTTATACGTTTGGAAAAAGCTAAAAAATCAAAATGAGACTATATTTTTGTTCGATTTTTACGTTATTCTAATGATTACGTTTTAAACTTTTTTCAATAGTAAAAAACTAAAAATCATTCAATTTTTTTAGTTTTTCCAAACAAAAAGAATACACTCTATTTCATTTTTTAAACAACTTTAAAGGGTAATGGTTCGTAGTTTTTCGTTCGGAGAAAAAAAAAAAAGGTAATGGTTTGGTTGAAAAACTAGAAAAATAAATTGATTTTTGTTAGGAAAAACTGAAAATCAGAATTATTCGTGGTTTTTTCGTTTGCAAAAACTAATAACAGAATTGTTTGTATTTATTTTCTTTTTCCAAAACAAAAAATCGGAATGAGTTGAATTTTTTGGTGCAGAAAAAAACTAAAAAACGGATTGGTTTTCGTAGCTTTTTACGTTTTAAAATGAAAAAACTTAAAATATGTATGGTTAGTATCTTCTTTTCGTTTGAAAAAATAAATAAAAGCTTAAGGTTCAAAAATTTTTGGTTTGGAAACTACAATATAAAATGTTTGTATTTTTCATTTGAAAAAGCTAGAAAAGAAAATGGATTCTAATTTGATACAATTGTTTATGATAAATAGAAATAATTAAGTTTGTAATTTAAATTATAAAATATGTTAAAATATAGGAAACTCAATAAACAAAAAAAATTAATAATAATAATAATAATAATGATAATGATAATGATAATAATAATAATGATAATGATAATAATAATAATAATAATAATAATAATAATAATAATAATAATAATAATAATAATAATAATAATAATAGTTATAATAATAATAACATAATAATAAAATAGTTAAATAAAAAATTTTACTTGAGGGACTAAAACTAAAATTAAGTACAAACTTGAGGGACCAAAATGTTATCAAAGAAAAGGGTAAAATGGTCATTATAAAAGATTTAACCACTAGTTTGTTAAAGTTAACGGCAGATGGACTATTTTTGCAAGTAAACAGTGATAATAAGGACTGTTTATGCAAAATTGAAACTACAGGGACCGTATCCAAAGTTTTATGCAAACCACAGGGACCATTTATGTAATTTACTCTATTATTTAAATAATATATTGATTAATAATATAAATTTAAAAATAACACTTTAAACTCTAATACTGTATAATTGATGACATTGAATGAATTTAAAAAAATATTTAAAAGCTTAAATACTTAAATGTTGTTAATTTAGTATTGAAATTGAGCTTTTTGTTAATACATTAAGTTACTATTATCGTAATAGTTTGAAGTCGTTTACAAATCATATGAATATGCAAACATAATTTGATAACTATGAATCGTGTGTTATGGGTTTTGTTTTTATTCAGTAAGTTTGTTCGTTTATGTTTATTTGTGTTTGTTTAATTGTTCATTTATGTTCGTTCGTTTAACGTTCATTATGTTCGATTACCTGTTAAACGAACGAACATAAACGAACACGACCAAATCCTTAACGAACGTACAAGAACATAGAATTTTCCGTTCATTTATGTTCGTGTTCGTTTATTTGTTCGGTTAAAGTTAAACGAACGAATATGAACATGCACTCGTTCTGGTTCGTTTACAGGCCTAATCTTATCACCTGAAAAGAACGAGTTCTACATTTCTAATAAAAATAAAATAATACAATTTTTAATTATCTATACGTTTTTTTACTTTTTATATAAAAACAAACAGAAAGATGAAAACGTGTTGGTTTTATATGTTATTTTTTTCGTTACCATCCCGTACCGGTACCAGGATACCAATTAGCCAAAGATGGTACGGTACTTGGGACCCATATCTGACTTAAATTGGGAGTCGGGAAAACGGGAATCGGGACGGGTTTAAATCGTGATATCCCGGTACCAAGTTAGAGACATGAATGGTCATGATTTTGAAATTCCTAATTTACTTCATATCCTTTCCTAAATTAATTACATGCAAGACCTATTTTGAAATTCCTAATTCAATCCCATAGCACTAATTGGCATAAAAACGGTTCTTAATTTTTGTTGTCTTGTACGTCATGCGTTGTAAATCGAACAATGGTACGAAACGAGACTAGTACGATTTCCCGGTACCGAATACAAGACTAGTACCAATCCCGAATATCACAACTTGGTACGGTAGTCGGTCTTGTATTTTCGTCTAAATTAGGAGTCGGGAAAACGGGAGTCGGGACGGGGTCGGTACGGTACCAGTCCCAAACTCATCCATAGTATATTACAGCATGCATGCATACATACATACATAATTAGAATGGTATATGAAATTAAAATGTTGATAATAAATATGAGAAGTAATTCTATCCATAAATTTTAGTGCCCATAATTATTTTATTATAATTCTGGTGAAACTGAAAAGTTATTTAAATTATGTAAATAAGTTATTCATAGTTGAAAAATGTATAATACACAAGATTCATTAGATCAATCTTATTCAAATTATGTAAATAAGTTATCCATAACATGAAAATGTTTCAAGTGACACTAATGTGTTAAATTTTCATTGATGTTCACAATATTTATTATTAAATGGTGCTTAAATAATCCTTATTACATACACAAGCACGTATATATATCAAGTGTATCTACGCAACGCGACAATATAATAGTAAGTATATTTAATGTTCAATTCGTGTTAAATGTCTCCATTGAATTCTTTAATTATATACAACGTTTAAAATAATTTTTATTTTTGACGTAACATGACGTATAAATGAGGTAATTAATTCAAAATATACACGAACATAGAATTTTCTGTTCATTTAAGTTCGTGTTCGTTTATTTGTTCGGTTAAAGTTAAACGAACGAATATGAACATACACCCGTTCGTGTTTGCTCAGTTCGTTTACAGCCCTAATCTTATCACCTAAAAAAAACGAGTTCTAAATTTTTAATAAAAATAATTAATACAATTTTTAATCATCTATAAGTTTTTTTACTTTTTTTTAATAAACAAACAGAACGATGAAAATACCATATATTTAAGGCTTTTTTATTAATTTTTTTTTTGAAAAAAATAGGTCATTATTTTTTATAAATGAAAAGTTGTTGGTGACATCTTTGAATAAGTTTATAGATTATCGGTTGCTAATATTAATAAAAAAATAATCCTTTTACTATTTTATATAATTAAGAAAATATTATTATAAACGATAAAAAGTATAAAATTTCTTGTACTTAGCAATTGTCTTAGAATCGAAACTATAATTCACATGTTGGTACATAGAAATGGATCAAGTTGACAAATGAAATTGTTAATAATCAACCTTTTTTATAATTTATAAAGTTATTTTTCCATTTTTTTTCCCGGTTAACCCTTTCCTTATGATATTGTAAAACAAAATTTTTTTTCATCATCACAAAACCAAACATGATAACAGAATTATAAAATATTTAAATTCATTATTAATTATTACATTGTTTTTTTATTTTTCCAATTGGGGAATCAGTAAGAACCAAAAAGGTGCGCCGGAAAACGAAAGGAGAAAGACAAGGATAAGATGTTTAAACATATTTTACAAAAAAAAAACTATCAAAGTATAAAATTTTTTTATTAAATCCCCTATTAATATTATCATTATGATTGTTATAATAATATTATTTTCATTGATAATCTTTTAATTATAATAGAATTATTCATTACAATTTTAATTTTTTCTTTATATCTAAACTTATCTTTCATATTTACTTTTGATATTTATTTATTTTTATGTTACGATTATATATTATATCATTGTTTATTTATGATTATTATATGAAATCATTTAATTTCCACTTTTCGATAAAAAACAAATGGTTCCGTTTTTTATCTTCTTCGAACTTTTAAAAACGACAATCTTTTCCGATTTTACTTTTCATCATAAATAAATAGTTGTAGCTATTTTTGTTCGAAAAATGGAATAGATTACAAACTGTTCTGTTCTAAAAAATTTAAAATCTATTGGTCATATATTTTTTGTTCGTAAATAATAAAAATTTATGATAATTTAATTCATTTTTTCAAAAGAAAATAATTACACTATTTATTTACGAACAAAATGGGTTCGTCATTTTTTACAAACAGAAGAAACAAAACTCAGAATAACTTTAGCTGCTTTAGTTAATGCTTCGTTATTTTTTTGAATCGTAAATAAATATTTGTCTCAAACGCACTTAACCGTATTTTTCTATTACTGAAATAAGAGGTTACCTCTTATCAGAGACTGATAAGTGTTATCAAACACCCTCTTAGTTTCTCCTTTGATCATATATATATATATATATATATATATATATATATATATGTGTGTGTGTGTGTGTGTGTGTGTGTGTGTGTGTGTGTGTGTGTGTGTGTGTGTGTGTGTGTGCAGACACACAAGCTAAGGATCCTTTTAGCACATTTATGATGAAGCATCGGTGAGCATCAATTCAAATAAACTTTTATACATATAATTGTTTATATATACAAGCTCTGAACAAATAGAAATAAATATTTCAGTGGGTTAATTGTAAATATGGGCTTTAATATACACAAAATTCATTATATTTTCATGCATTTATATATACAAGCTTCATTAGGTTCAGTGTATTCACAAGTTTTATTATACACAAGATTCTTTAGATCAGTCTCATTCAAACCATGTAAATTCTATAACATGAAAATGTTTCAAGTGACACTAATGTGTTAAATTTTGGGATAATTGCGCAAAAAACCCCAACTTGTCAGTTTTTTTGTGATTTAAACCCTAAACCATTTTTCGTTATATAGAAAACCCTGAACTACCTAAAAATCAGTAAATCAAGGTTTTGTTAATGAGTAACCGGTTATTAATCCTGCGTGAACTGGTAAGTAACCTACGTAGAATAAATTTTAGTTGTTGAAACCGATTTTCAAGTATCACACATCATTTTAACGCTCGTAGATGAAGTAATCACGTTTAAAAATTACAATAAAAAATTATCAGCGGGGTTTTAAATGATGTGTAATACTTGGCAACCAGTTTCAAAAATTAAATTTTATTCCACGTAGGTTATTTACTGATCTCTGTAGGATTAATAACCGGTTTCAACCGGTTACCCATTGATAAAACACTGATTTACTGATTTTTAGTTAGTTTAGGGTTTTTTATGCAATGAAAAATGGTTTGGGATTTTAATTAGAAAAAACCGACAATTTAAAGGTTTTTTTGCGCAATTATCCCTTTTTTTTTTTGATGTTCACAATATTTATTATTAAATGGTGCTTAAATAATCCTCATTACATACACAAGCACATATACATATCAAGTGTATCTACGCAATGCGACAATATAATAGTAAATATATTTAATGTTCATATCGTGTTAAATGTATCCATTAAATTCTTTAATTATATACTGCGTTTAAAATTATTTTTATTTTTGACGTAACATGACGTATAAATGAGGTAATTAATTCAAAATATACACGAACATAGAATTTTCTAGTTCCTTTATGTTCATGTTCGTTTATTTGTTCAGTTAAAGTTAAACGAACAGATATGAACATACACTAGTTCGTGTTCGTTCGGTTCGTTTACAACCCTAATCTTATCACCTGAAAAAAAACGAGTTCTACATTGTTAATAAAAATAATTTAATACAATTTTTAATTATCTATAATTTTTTTACTTTTTTTTTATAAACAAACAGAACGATAAAAATACCATATATTTAAGGCTTAATTTAATGCGTTTATAAAAAATAAAAAACATGTCACTGTTTTTTATAAATGAAAAGTTGTTGGTGACATTTTTAAATAATTTTATAGGTTATCGGTTACTAATATTTATAAAATTTTTTTACCATTTTATATAATTAAAAAATATTATTATAAACGATAAAAAGTATAAAATTTATTGTTTTGCATATTGGTACATACAAATGGATAAAGTTGACTAGTGAAATTGTTAATAATCAACCTTTCTAAAATATGATAAGTGATTCTATCCATAAAATATAGGGCCCAAATTTATTTTGTTATAATTTTGGTGAGACTCTGGAAAATTATTAATTTATATAGTAGTTTATTAACCCAGTTTATTGACCCACACATAACGTGAATATTTTTAATAATAATCATCTAGTTAAGATGTCTATTAAGTATAAATAAAAACAAACAACTATCAATTATTTAAAGATCATATAATAATAATATTATTATGTGTCTTAACTATTATTTTTCTAACTGTATAGATAGATTCAAATGGTAATTACTTTTTTATGATTCTTCTAGTTTTTTTTAGATCTACATTTTTAATTGATATATATTAAGGTTTTAGTTTGTATAAACTTTCGATTACGTCTCCTCTCATTTTTTTCTACTAATAAATTCTCAAACTGTTTAAATCTTTTAAATTAACTCGTCAACCTACCATATAAGGTTAACATGTTTAAAACTATTTTGCAAAAACAATCAAAGTATAAACCTTTTTTTTTATTAAATCCCCTATTAATTTTATTATTATGATTGTTATAATAATATCATTATCATTGATAATTTTTTGATTATAATTAAATTATTCATTACAATTTAAAATTTTTCTTCAGATCTAAAATTATCTTTCATATTTACTTTTGATATTTATTTATGTTTATGTTATTACGATTATATATTATATCACTGTTTATTTATGATTATTATATGAAATCATTTAATTTCCACTTTTCGATAAAAAAACGAATGGTTCCGTTCTTATCTTCTTCGAACTTTTAAAAAACGACAATCTCTTCCGATTTTACTTTCCATCATAAATAAATAGTTGTAGCTATTTTTGTTCGAAAAATGGAATAGATTACAAATTGTTCAGCTATGAAAAAATTTAAAATCTATTGGGTCATAGATTTTTTGTTCGAAAATATTAAAAAGTTATGATAATTTAATTCATTTTTTCAAAAGAAAATAATTACATTATTTATTTACTAACAAAATGGGTTCGTCATTTTTTACAAACAGAAAAAATAAAACTCAGAATAGCTTTATCTATTTTAGTTCATGCTTCGTTATTTGTTTGAATCGTAAATAAATATTTGTATCAAACGCACTTGTTAACATTTTCCACTTACCGAATAAGAGGTTACCTCTTATCAGAGTCTGATAAGTGCTACTAAACACCCTCTTAGTTTCTCCTATATATATATATATATATATATATATATATATATATATATATGTGTGTGTGTGTGTGTGTGTGTGTGTGTGTGTGTAGACACACAAGCTAATGATCGTTTTTAGCACCATTTATGATGAAGCACCGGTGAACACCACTTCAAATAAACTTTTATACATATAATTGTTTATATATACAAGTTTTAAACAAATAAAAACAAACTTTCAGTGGGTTAATTGCATTCATAGGCTTTAATATACACAAGATTCATTATATTTTCATGCTTTTATATATACAAGCTTCATTAGGTTCATTGTATTCACAAGTTTTATTATACACAAGATTATTTAGATCAATCTCATTCAAACTATGTAAATAAGTTATCTATAACATGATAATGTTTCGAGTGACACTAATGTGTTAACTTTTTATTGATGTTCAAGGTATTTATTATTAAATGGTGCTTAAATAATCCTCATTACATACACAAGCGCATACACACACACACACACACACACATATATATATATATATATATATATATATATATATATATATATATATATATATATATATATGTATATATATAGATTCAGGTTCAAATTAGTACCTCTCGAAATCAAGTGCACTCGAATGTACCGACCTTAAAAAACTTTTTAAATTTTTTTTTCCACATAAATACGTTTAATTTAATGTTATACGCATGATATATGAATTTCACATAGATTCACACTTTCTGTATCCTTAAAAATTATGTGAATTTTCAATGCATATTTATGTGAATGGTCATCCATTTGAATGGTCATTTCACACCATGTGATTGCATTCACAATATTTATGATATTAACCCTTTTGAAAAAAAGTATTATAATGTTGTCTTATATATGTCTATTCAAAAAAAATATGTGTGAATGATCATTTACATTAGGATACACTGAGTACGCTGGAATCTCATAGGTACCCTGATGAACCTGATTATATATATATATATATATATATATATATATATATATATATATATATATATATATATATATATATATTTCACACCATGTGAATGGTGTGAATGACCATTCACATGATTTTTTTTTAGCATTCACAATATTTATGATATTAACCATTTTGAAAAAAAGTATTATAATGTTGTCTTATATATGTCTATTCAAAAAAAATATGTGTGAATGATCATTTACATTAGGATACACTGAGTACGCTGGAATCTCATAGGTACCCTGATGAACCTGATTTTATATATATATATATATATATATATATATATAGGGGTGGTTCAATGGAAAACCACTATGCACCTGAAAACTATGGAAACCTATGCATACCGTCCGATTTGATGCATTTCATGAAAAACACGGTGGCATGATCATAAATAATGTGATGTATCACGCGGAAAATTTGATGCATTTGTGGTGGTGCAGTGCGGTTTTCAAAAGTTTTCAGGTGCATGGTGGTTTTCCATTGAGCCTCCCTATATATATATATATATATATATATATATATATATATATATATATATATATATATATATATCAAGTGTATCTACGCAATGTGACAATATGGTAGTAAATATATTTAATGTTCAGTTCGTGTTAAATGTCTCCATTAAATTCTATAATTATATACTGCGTTTAAAATAATTTTTATTTTTGACACAACATGACGTATAAATGAGGTAATTAATTCAAAATATACATCAAAATATACACGAACATAGAATTTTCTGTTCATTTATGTTCGTGTTCGTTCGGTTCGTTTACAACTCTAATCTCATCACCTGAAAAAAATGAGTTCTAAATTTTTAATAAACGTAATTTAATACAATTTTTAATTATCTATAAGTTTTTTTTTTACTTTTATTTCATAAACAAACAGAACGATGAAAATACCATATATTTAAGGCTTAATTTTAATACGTTTATAAAAAAAATAAAAACATGTCACTATTTTTTTTAAATGAAAAGTTGTTGGTGACATTTTTAAGTAAGTTTATAGGTTATGGGTTGCTAATATTTATAAAAAATAATTTTTTTTACTATTTTATATAATTAAAAAACATTATTATAAACGATAAAAAAATATAAAATTTATCGTTTTGATCAATTGTCTTGAATCGAAACTATAATTCCTGCATATTGGTACATACAAATGGATCAAGTTGACTAGTGAAATTGTTAATAATCAACCTTTTTAAAATATAATTTATAAAGTTATTTACCATTTTTTTCCCGGTTAACTCTTTACTTATGATATTGTAAAACAATATTTTTTTTTCATCATCACAAAACCAAACATGATAACAGAATTATAAAACATTTAAATTCATTATTACATTGGTTTTCTTTTTTTTTTTTTCCCCATTGGGGAATCAATAAGAACCAAAAAGGTGCGCGGGAAAACGAAAGGAGACAGACCCTTTTATTTATCCGATGCTCCCCTCCGTAACCGTACAACAGCTGCTCCCCACACCCACTATTTGCCAAAACAAAAGGTAGGTTTTCTCGCCTTCAACCCCAATGGCGCCGACGAAGCGTAAAAGCGACGGGAAAGCAGTCAACGCTTCCGACAATCACACCACAACCAGAGTTACTAGAAGCTCCACGCGCCAAGCCAACCAGGGGGCTACCAAGGCGGTAGCTGAGCCGGTGCCTGTGCCCAAGACCAAGAAACCTAAGCTCACTTCCAAAGATAAGCCAGAATCGAAAGCTAAAACTACAACGCCGCCGCCGTCCAAGGCTGTAGATGGTTCTAAGACAGTCGTTATAGAGCACTGGTATGTTTATCGTCTTGGATTTCCCTCCTCTAGTTACTTCTACAGAGTCACGATTTTATGGTTTTGTGTTTTGATTATGACTATAACTCATTTTTAATGTTTATATATATATGGTACTGCCATACTTGTCAAGTTCTAGTTATCCTAATTCTAAAGCATGTGCGTTGAAAATGTTGGTTAATAAAGATGATGCAAACCAATTAGACATAGGTCCAATAGTTACCTCTTTTTCTTTTCCGTTACAAAATTGCAACTTTTGGGAAAATGTTGGAAAATTAAATGAGAAAGCGAACTTGTTGCATTTGAAGCACAAACCGTTACCTTCCTATCAATGATTTTCTTAATCTGTCGCTAGTTGTGAATCCAGAGATGAAATTAATGGGTCCAACATACCTATACTAGTAAAGTTCTTGAAATTAGTAGGCTTTTCTTAAATCTTATGGTGTATGGTTCTTACTTCTTAATACCATCCAAAATGTTATTTTTATTCTTAATTTTCACGATGCTTGTTGTTTCAGAAGCAGTAGTAGGAGAGTCAAGGCTTTTCTAGTTCTTCAAGAACATATATATTATTACTTAAACAAACAATTTCTACAAAATACATAACTAATCTCTCAACGCAATCATTAAAAAACAAGTATTATGAATTTGTAATCTCAAGCCCTAATAAAGTGTATGAAAAATTAGGGATTTCGAATGTCAATCATCTAACATAATGGTAAATAACTTATGAAGTATGGCACTTCAGCCATGTTAATGTATATATGTATTTGACCTATTATGTATACTTGGCCAATTGTATTATTCTCTCTTTGGCCTATTGGCCCATTTCTCAATTTGTAGTTCGTAATTCTATATGATACGAAATATACGAGAGAATCGGTTTATGGGTTTAATAAGCTGTAGTACTCAATACTGAAAACGTAGTGATTGAGCAATAATAAATCTCATAACTTGGAGAATTGGAAGCTATAAAGAACGATTCTCGAGGCTATGATTAATTTGGAGGAATAGAGAGAACAATCAAAGGAGCAATATTCATTCATCCATACTCCTCAGTCCTCAAGGAGAATTGGAAGTAAAACACATTTCTCTTTGTATAACACTGTCTTACATCGATCGTCCAAATCAAATAAAGATCAACTTAGAATGTCTTCATAAAAGATTTTGCACAATTAAAAAAAGAAGAATTTTTTTTACAAAATTAGATGGTTTGTGTTCATTAACCATCTTAACAAACAAACACGAGATAGTTAAAATTTTAATGGGATGAAGGTGAACTAGAAATTTTGTTCGTTAGAGCGTTTGTGTTTGTTATTTAGTTAACTTAAATAAACAAACATCAACAAGAAAATTCTTTTGATTACTCGTTTGTGTTGATTGCCCAACTGGCATTGGAATGTCAGGTTGATTCTGTCATCAGAAATAGAGCATCTCCTGAGTTGTCTCTTCCTGGAACCATGATGTCTAGAGAGTGGTTTTGTACCCTATATGTCATCTCATAGTGAACGTTGCTTGAAACGTTTTCACTTGTTAGCCTCCAATATGGATTTGAGCTTTTAAGGCTGTGAGTAATGAGGGGTCATTGAGTGGCATATTGAAATTTGGGTAGAAAGTGAAAGATTGTGCGAGTGTTCAAGGTTGTCTATATGGTACCAATACAAGCATGTTGGTACTCTACAAATATGGCATCCACTAAGGAAGGCCTTTTCTACCATGGAACCTTAGAATGAGTCTAATTGCTCCAAAGTGGATATAGATTACTAGATGACCACCTAGGTCGCCTTTTACGACACTAATTATATTGCATTAGGCTGAGGCATAGGTATGGGCCTAGCAAGTTCGTGTATTACAGTCTACATAATGTTTGCGAGTTGTGAATGTTAAAGGATAGAAAGTTGTAGCATTATCTAAGTTCATATCAATTTACAAAATAATTTGAAGTGTATAGTTACATTATCATGTTTTTCACTAGATTTGAACAAATTTTTGGCGATTTTTTTTCCTTCATGATTTTTCATGAGATTTGACCACTTTCTCACTCTTTTATTTCAAGCAAATCAATAAAACTAGGCATTAATAAAATTGTAGATAAATATTAATAATTTGTAAATTGATATAAAGGTTAAAAACATAAATATTTGGTTTTATGATGGAGTATTACAAGTCAAGGAAAAACACGTGGTCTGGGCCCTGGGCTAAGGTAGTAAGGTCCATACCATCCTTCACTTGCACGACAAAAGGCTTCAAGTGGCATGATCACAACTAACTCGTTCGTTTAATATCTTATAAAAGTCAATCAAGTTTGTGATCTTTAATTCTTAAAACCTCTTACATGCATTCTCGTGAGGGAAATATGGAAACAAACACATACTTGTATCATTTGGATCTTTCTTATATAGCCTTTGTATTCCAGCAAACAATGCAATCAATTCAAAATAAGGGCTATGAAGGTGAAGCTTGGTCTGGAGAATGCTGTATCGGGAATTACTGTGCTTGTCAACCCTGAAAAGGTATTAGTAGTAATATATACATATCTTGCAAACTCATGTTTTCTCTAAAATTATCCGAGTTGCCTCTACATGTTCTTTTCAAATGAAACATATGTATTTGGAGCCTAAACAAGTCGATATATCTCTGCCCAGCTAAATGGTAAAGATAAGTTGTGTATCATATATATTCATGTTGTTAATATATACTCTTAGGTAATGTTTGGTATGCTGGAATGGAAGCTGTAATGGAACAGACCATTACGTCATAATGAAGAAAACACGTTTGTTTACATTGTCGGAATGTAATGACATATTACGTAAGGCATGAGATTCTTTCACTTTCATGGATTTTCCTTCCCTGGTAGGAGGGTGTCTTTTTTTCATTCCTTCAAGGAATGAAATGAAATTTACAATATAACAAATTTAAATTTCCATTATAACAATTTTTTAATAAATTTAAAAAATGAATTATATTAATATATTAATTTTCTAATATCTCTACAAATTATATTTTTGTATTATAATATCATATATGTAATATTTAAAATTTCATTTTTATTCTCTAAACTTACAGGAATTTCTTTAAACGATAAAAAAGATTAACCAAATTAATATATTTTTCTGATGTACATAAAATATATTCTTTTCCTACCACAGTAGTATATAATATTCAAAATTTTGATTTTTAAGAATAGGGAACTCATTACTTTTTATAAGAGAACTAAAAATTAAAATATAGAAAACAAAACTTAATGAAAATTATCATTAGTCACATAAAATATATAACTACAAGCATTGAATTATCTTTGAAAAGAAAGTAACAAAAAAATACATGATATGATAATTATTCATTAATTTTATTTCATTCAAACCAATATTTCTACCTACCAAACAACATACAGTAGTGACTTCACTCCAACGGTGCAAACAAACATGACAAGGACGTGTAATGATTCATTCCATTAGGCTGTCCATTCCATTCCAATGTCATCCAGTATTTCTGACCAAACGGACCCTTAGGTTGCGTTTGGTACTTGGAATTGAGAGAATGTAATCATGTAGAATTACAAGTTTTTTTTTTTATTATGTCATGAAAGTCTTAATTCTCAACGAAAAGGAGTGGAGAATTGATTTCAATATAAATTTCATTTCTCTCATCATCAAAATGGAGAGAATCAAAATATGGAAGGGAATTGCTTTTTTTATATTTTTTCCTTCATTTTCTATGCCAATCTTTATTTATGTGTCATTATCGTTGGTTAAAAAGTATTGTAAACCTAAACGATCCTTACAATTCTAGTGTAGCAAATGCCCCCTTAAGGAATAAGAGCAGACACATCCCATCATGGGCGGATCCACATATAAAGAAGCGGGGGGAAAAGCCCCCAACGATGTGCGTAAATTTGACGAATTTTAGCCTATGCGTTCCGGAAAATTAACACGACGAATACCTTATAAAACCTCATGCCCCCAACGAAAATTTTTTCTGGATCCGCCACTGCATCCCATCTTAGAATTTTTGTTTGGATACTCCTGGACCCAGCAAGCAGATCTACAAATCCAAGTGACCAAGTGCTTTTCATGCTTGTGGTTGGTTTTGCATAACAGTGTAGATTCCCCAATATGTTAATTATAGGAGTTTTCACTTTGCATCATAGATGTCATGTAATTGTAATTTCTCTTAGAGTTTTTAGAATAAGACATGTTAGAAGCACTTTAGATTGCGAGACTGCCAAAGGAGGTACTCACAGACAATTATTATAATGGGATGTTGTGGATACAGTACAAGAACAAGGCATCCCCCTGCTGAGAATGAGTTGAGGCCAAATCTCTTTCAGTGTTTTGTCTTGCACAGATTTCTGAATGCATCTTTAGGTGGGTTAACAGTTATTAGTTATAATTTATTTTTAGGTATTAAAAAAGAACTATAACCAATTGAAATACGATTAGGAGCTTCTCCCTAGAATAGTAGGTTACAATACGAATGTTCTTATTTTTTTTGAAAAATATCATCTAAAGGCATTTTTTCGTCCTACTGATGTCTAAAAAGACCATCTTAACAGTCTTCCCTTATTTCTCTCCTTTCAGGTGAATCCAAACAATAAACATCTATAAAAGCTAGTTTCTAATTTTCTACAAGATTACTTATGTTGTCTTATATACTTGTTTTTTCATTGCAGCCAAGAAGGGGATGCTTTGAAGTACGTGAAGAAGGTGGCAAGACATTCATTAGTCTTCTGGTAATCTTTTTACCAACTCTAAGCTGTTGCTTTCAATAAAGTGAAACTTTTCCTACTATAAACTTGTGGTAACAGCAAATGTTATTCCTCTTTTTCAATGTTCTTTACTTGTTGATATCCATCTGCTCTTAAAGTACAAAGTAGAGTGCAATCTACCCAAAAGTTGTATTGAGGTTAATGTGGTATTTAGTATGAGATGTGGGAATCCAAGAACTCTAGTTGCTTCATTAATTGCTTTATTTCATCCCAAGTATGGGATCCACATTATTTACATCATCATTGATCTAAATTTTGTAAAAAAGGTCTAAAGCCATCTGCAACAGCGGTATTTGCTTATGGGCAGTCTGGCCGTAGGTAATGTGGCAGTCCTTCCTATAAATTACCCTTGCAATTGGTTTTTAGATGGTCCAAACTTTGTGAGAATTTAACCTTAACCATACTACCTGGTCCATACTCCATAGCATTATTTTTATGTTCTTATTATAACTTTTCTAGGTTTTTGTCCCCGAAATAACCCATCACAAATATTAAACAGTAAAAACATGTGATCCGTTGATTGTCGTGGCCTTGTGGGACCCATTAATATGATTGTAATGTTATGTGTGTTGTAAAACATCGGTTTATGCTTTATGGATTATTGATGTGGCATGACAAAAAGTAGTTTATAATAATTTGTGGGCTTTAACTACTGTGGATGCCCTAAAAAAGGGGCTAACCTTTTTTTCTTTTTTTTATCTGATCACTGCAATCGTCCCTAGATATTCCAATGCTTATCTTTTTTTCAGGTCGTGTTTGGCTTGCGGATGAATTTGAAAGAATTGGGATTTAATTTATATTGCGTAGTATTTTTATTGGTTGGGGTATTGAACGGGGTTGTGAAATGTTAGGAATCTAAATTCTACTACAAATAGCTAGGAACGACGAATTTATTGAACCATAACACAGATTTTGATGAATTTTAGACAAATTTTTATTCATTCTTTTGTAATCCAAATTTCCAAACACACTACAAGTAAATTCCAATTCCTTCAAAATGCATTTCGTGAGCCAAATGGGGCCTTAGTTTCTTGAGGACTTCAAATTTGAGATAGTGTTTCTATTCTTGGTGTCTATTTATGTGTTAAAGGTTGATCAGATTCAAGACCCATATTTAATAGCCGCATTTGCTTTCGCCACCATTCATTACCATGTCATGTCTTAAACGTTGTGAGTCTGATATTACGCCGTTAAATGCAGGACATGAAACGACCATTTGCACCAATGAAGGCATTGGACATGGATGCTGTCATCTCAGATATCGTTGACAAGATCATATGATCTAACAAGTCCTCCTATGTATGTACCCTAAATGACCTGTCAAAGTCGCAATGATGTTTCTGTGTTGATTTATGTATCTTTGGAAAAAGAGGAAGCCATTTTTTGTGAACCAAATAGAAATGTTTCCCAGTTGTAAACCATTGTTTTCATCCCTGGTTTCCTTTGTTCTGTAAGTTCAACAATTCGACTCTTTTGGAATTGATATTTTGTGATTCTAGAATTTGAGATTGTTTCTCTGTCTTGGGTTGACTCGGGGATACAAAAGAATGCTCGAGACTGAGGGATCATATAGGAGCGACTGGAACCAGACCTAGAGTGGTTTGGCATAATTTGTTCGACCCACATCTATCTTTTTCCCTGTTATTAGTTATCACTTAAAATGTACTAGTTTGAGGTTTTCTATTATTCATTCTGGTACATAAATCACTTAAGATTTACTAATTTTTATCGTTTATGATTTTTAAAGTCATATTTTTTTGCAAGACAAATTGTCTAATATTAACCAATTGTTTTCATGTGCTTTACTTTAGCCGATCATTGGTCTACTCTACTAGGTAATACGACATCACCATTGAGTGAGTAATGAGTAATCGACTATCAAAGTCTAATTGAAAGAGATTGGTGACTGCATAAGAGTTGAGAGAGATGATGGTGTGATTTTTAAGGAGTTGATTGTGGAATCTTACCTACAATCTAATCCTAAAACGATGCTAATCGGTATTTGCAATCCTGATAACACTGATTTTAACGTTCAACCGATGTAACTATAAATCATGATAAGTTGGCTAAACAACTATTCTTCAAAACTTATTTATTTAAACAAAATAAAAAGATATTTTCATAATCCGCATCCTAGTTTTGATTATATCATCTTATAAATAAACAAGCTATCTTCTTTCACCCTATCTTATAAAACAAAGCAAAACAAGTGTAACATGTTTAAACGAACTCTACAATTCCCAAACCAACCTCGACTTTATTGACTTCAAATTAATGGTTTGCATAACACAATGAGTTCATTTTTTAAAAGTTGTATAGATAGATGTTATGGTTATGTACAATATTATATAAATGATTTTACAGTAATATTTAGGGTTGTGCAATGGTTGGTAATTGAATTGAATCGGACCAAAACTAAACCAAAACAAATAAAATCAAGGAAGCAGGAATCGAAAACCAAAGCATATGGTATTGTTTTGGTACCATTCTTTCGGGTTTTTTTTTCCTGACTTCTATATTAAAAAACACCAAATTAAACCGTACCAAGCCAAACCGAAAAATTATTATAACCAAAACCAGAAAACCGATTAATATGATACTGGTTCGTTCCTATTTGGTTTGATACAATTCTTCTATATCACGGTTTAGTTCCGAACGTGCATATTTTATGATTTCCCGGTTAAAGGATAGGGCAGTCGATTTCATTTAACGAAAAACTATGATTTTTTTTAGTGGGATACTGGGATCCAATACGAAGCATCCACGCAACTTCTTCATCTGGTCCACAAATTATTTCACATCGATGGTTAGGATCAAATCATCTAAAAATGATAAAAAATCTAACGGCCCATCTTAATGCGCGTAGTTAACGAGAAGAAAGTAGAACAAACAGCATTAGACATTAGTCGGTCTTCTTCTCCACTCCTAGCTAAAAAGCGCCTCCTCCTTCCCTTCCGCTCCTTTCTCCTCCTTTCTTTGAATTAAATTTCTTGATTCATTATAACTCCACCCAAATTCCTCATTTCATTTTCAGTTTCAGCAAGACCCGATTATTATTATTATTATTTTTTACTTTCTTGAAACTATAATTTATATTTTGGTGGTTTGATCGAGTTTTATTCATCTAATATGTCAACAACCCTAAATCCCTGCAAGCATCTTTCAGATTACAAGCTTAGGTATGGCCTTAAAGGTTTCAATTTGATCCACAAGTGGGTCAAAAGAAGCCCATATGGAAAAACCCTGATTGGAAAATCAAAACCAGAAGAGATACCCAGATGTAGTTTTTGTTGTGGGTATGAAGGTAGATTATATATCTGTTTGATCTGTTCATCAATGTCTTGTTGTTTATCGTCGGAGTCAAATCATGCCCTTTTGCATACGCAAGCTCAGATTGGCCACGAGATTGCTGTAGACATCCAAAGATCTGAACTTTATTGTTTTGGTTGCGATGATCAGGTTTATGATCCTGATTTTGATAGAGCTGTGATGTGTGAACAGATATTAGGGTTACTTAATGGTAATCTTGAAGGAGGGATTAGATCTAACAATAAGAGGAAGAGATTGAGTTTTGAGATCGGATTGAAGTCTGATTTCAAAAGGGTTGGTGAATGGGGGGATCATGGAAGACGGATTTCGAAATCTTGTTTTCCGGTGGGGTTGAGAGGACTTAATAATTTGGGGAATACTTGTTTCATGAATTCTGTTTTGCAAGCATTGCTTCATGCTCCTCCTTTTAGGAATTACTACCTTAGCGGCAGGCATGACCGGGGTGCTTGCTCAGCTGATCGCTTCTGTTTGTCTTGTGACATTGATGCCATCTTTTCTGCTGTGTTTTCCGGTGATCGGGCACCTTATAGTCCAGCTCAGTTTTTATACAGGTCTATTGGATCTCATTGTTCTATTATGATTTATCTCATTGGAATTTATCTGTTTGTTCATTTCATCATATTTCTTACTTGCATGATCTCATATTTCTAGATTCATACATGGGTGTGATAATCCTTAGTTTTAGTGGAATTTTACTAAAAACTACAACGATAAAAATTGATTGATTTGATTCAAAGTGTCAACTACAAGTTTTCTTGTCCTTTGGGAGGAAATACACATCCAGTTTTTTTTTTTTCTTTTTTGGAAGGAATGCTTCTTTGGGTATTGATGTTTGGTGATTGTTGTAGTGGTTCTTGAATTCAAACTAAAATTGCTCGATAACTTCATAAAAATCATTCTTGTCTCTACTGTTAAGGGTGTGTATTTGCAAGTTATGGTTCAAAGATACTGATACTGATTCAATCAAACCTTTGTTTCTCCTTGCAGTTGGTGGCGGCTTTCTGAAAATCTTGCTTGTTATGAGCAGCAAGATGCTCACGAATTCTTTATGTCGGTGCTTGATCGGATCCATGAGAAAGAAGGGAAAACAAAAGCCAAAAATAAAGGTAATTTTGATGCCATTCTAAGGGTTAGATTCTCATGATGGTATATATATGTGTGTTCAATTCGTTCATGCTGGTGGCAAAACCGAGCAGTCTTTCCCATAAGAAACGACTAGTTTGTTTGGAATTTTGGGAGATCAACTTTGTGTCATATTACATTCTTCAGAAGTGTTAAAGCAAAAGTCTAAAGAGACTCGTTGAGATTTTCAAAGTTTGGGCCGTTGTGCAGAACTTATGTGTCATGTTACTGATGAAAGAAAAGCGTTTTGTTTTTACACAGATAACGGAGATTGCCATTGTGTAGTCCATAGAGCTTTTTCGGGGTTGTTGAGATCAGATGTTACTTGCACAACCTGTGGTTTCACTTCCACGACTTATGATCCTTGTGTCGACATCTCACTTGATCTGAATACAGACATTGATCATATCGCGGCCAACAAAGCCCAAAAGTCAACTGAAACTGGCATATCGTTGACTCTTACTAGTTGCTTGGACCTTTTTACAAGGCCAGAAAAGTTGGGGTCTGACCAGAAATTGTACTGCCAAAATTGTCGAGAACGACATGAATCCGTGAAGCAAATGTCGATAAGAAAGCTGCCGTTGGTGTTGTGTTTGCACGTGAAACGGTTCGAACACTCTCTAGCAAGAAAAGCTTCAAGGAAAATTGACCGGCACCTACAGTTCCCGTTCTCCTTAGACATGACACCTTATGTGTCGTCGTCAATTGTGAGAAAAAGATTTGGGAATAGAATCTTTGCATTTGAGGGCGATGAATCAGAGATTTCAACAAACTTTGAGGTTTTTGCGGTGATTACTCATTCGGGCATGCTTGAATCTGGCCATTACGTGACGTACCTACGTCTTAACGAGCAATGGTACAAGTGTGATGATGCATGGATCACTGAAGTGGACGATGAAGTGGTCAGAGCGTCGCAGATCTACTTGGTCTTCTACGTTCAAAAACTGAAAGGCCACAAAGCCAGTGAGGATGTCGGTTGTCATCTCCGATCTCCATCTGGCGACTCCTTCATGTCGATTGCTGGTTGTTGCTGAATGGAACCAGCCGCGACATGAGGTTATGGTACACTGATAAACGAATCGTGGGAGGCTGCATTGATGGGTTGTACCTTAACTTCCATGATTGATTCGTTTGTTGTGTAGCATATGAAGAATTGGTGGGAAATAAAGGGGTTCCATTGCCATCAAAGTTTATTGGGTGTGGCTCCTAACCTTCCTGTCTGTACAGAGCTTAATTCATTTGTTCAGAAATTGAGAGGGTTTTTTCCCCCATTTGAGGACCTTGCTATTTCTGCATTTCTCTAACTTTACAAATTTATAATTTTATAAGCTTTTCCAGTGTTGAAGAGCTTGTAAAAATTCATGGTTTTTTTTAACACAAGATGAGTTGGAAAAGATAAAATAGAGATACAGATGAAAGGGTCAAACTGAGAATTCTGTAAAGTTGAATTGAAGTGGATTGATGATAGTCAAACACGTTGGAATGTTGATTACTTGAGAAATCTGTAAACATCATCCTCATACTTTACAGTTCTGATTTATTCGAAAGTTTTTTGATAAAAAGAATTAAATAATACTGATTATAATGGTGACAAACAAGGATGGTAACAAGCTGGTTTGGTCCCGTTTAAAAAACTGTTTCCTATCCAATGTTAAAATTCTAAACAATATACTCTTAAATAATTCATATCTTTAGGTGGCGTTTGGTTCACAGAATGTTTATTCCTGGAATGGAATCTGTCAAGGAATGGAATTCTGAAAGGAATGAAATCTGTCGGAATAGAAATGGAGGCGGGTGAAGATGAAGTCTAAGATTTGGTTTTAAAACTGATAAAATATTTTGAATGAAATTTAAATTCCATTCCTTTTTACTACCAAACAACACATCGGAATGAAATTTTCATTCCAATTCCATCAAATTTCATCAGATTCTGTGAACCAAACGCTCTCTTAGCATGTCGGATTGTCAGGGCTGATGGTTGAAGTCATCTCCTTTTTGCCATGAACTTGGCTTCCTTTATCTTATGCTTTTCGGCTTTCAACATCTCCTTTCTCCTCAGAACTCCAGGATCTCTTTTATTAGTGTTGTAAACTTGCATCAGAGAGAACAAGAGAACATATCATTGCACATATTCCTCCTTCCTAGCCTTCTCTTAGAGCTTTGCATTCTGCATTTCCATCCACCTTTTTTGATCACACGATTCCGGTTGCTCAAGATCAAATTCATCAGCATGCGGGAACGTACTCTCTCCAACTCTAGCTTGACACCATGCCAAAAATCATATAAGGCATCGGCAACTTTAAGTGGAGCATTTTCATCTCCTAGTGAAGGTATAGGTTGAGTGATGGACCATCGTTTATTCTTCAAAAAGTTAAGCTGGTCTAAATACCTTGAAGAAATCTTGTGCGGCACAATCTGTTGGAATTTCATCATACAGCCTGCTTGTCAGGATGATGCTTTAAAGCCGTCTCACGGTAGCTCTTTCTAATCTCATAATCAGTTGCTAGATACCTCAAATGACCCAAACCCAACAATGCATAATGGTCCTGCTGCATGGTTGGATCCATTACAAGATTTCTTTTTTACCTTTACTGCTATATGTAAAAGATGATTTCATTTACTCATGTTCTTTGTCTTTGGACACATTTTGATTATCATCTATGTTTTCCTCCATAAAACAACCACAGAGCATAGTGCAATGTCATGAAAGGAATGACCGTCAGGTTCAAAGCATGAAGTCTTTTTTGGAAGGCAATTTGAGGAAAAATAGATAGTTTTTCCATTTAAAAGCCCGTTTGAATAAGTGATCGATCTGAAGAATGCTTGTTTGGGCTGTCATAAGTCCAGCAAATCAAGCATCCATAACTCTGAACTGCATTAAATGCATGAAAAAACTGTAAGAGTTGAAACATGTATGTTAAATAGGTATAGGAAGATACCATAACATAATCAACCATCAACAGATCAAGATTTATACAGATTATGGATTACATCTATCCAAACCGTAGAAGTCATGGTTTCTAAATTAGGTTGACCATAAAAGGTGGACAAATAGGCAGAATACAAAGTTTTTAGAGAAGGATAGTAAATAGGAATGTACATTTGTACAAAATTCCTATAAAGGAGACCCTGGAATTTTAAAGATAAAGGAAACTCTGAAAGCTGTAAAGCAAGAGAAAAAAGGGCCAAGTTTATCAAATTGATGTCCATGTCATGATGTAATAATATTTTTAACATGTCAAATTGCTCATATGGTTAACTGGCGACCAAAGTGAAACAAAATTTGAAAGTATAGTAAATTACTTGGTATAGGAAATAGTTCAATGACTAACATGTACCATCAATTGTTGAACCGACATGGTTATTATTACGGAATCAAATATTAATCCCATAAGGGTGACTTAGTGGTTGAGCCTTAGAATCTTCCAGAAGGAGTCTTAAGTTCGACTACCACACGTTGTAACTTCTTCGTGACCATGTCGATCTTACGACTACCAAAAAAATGTCATTGTACTAGCTATATATGTTTCCATAATACTGTATTGTCCAGGTAAAAGTTGGACATATTAAATTATTCATTTTAATTGCAAAGTTGAATTCACATGCTATTTGGTAGGCCAACTAATCATTAGAGTTGGGCAATAAAGTTGGTGAAAGAACGGATTTAGAGTACGTATTTTAGCGAGGGTAGGCAGCAGGGTGTTGGAGGGGTCGTTAATTCATTATGACGAGGGCTATGTTTGGTAGAGAGCTTCTAAGAGCTTTTAGAAGCTTTTATTTTAAATAAGCTCTACTAAAAAATAAAAGCTTTGTTTGGAAGGATACATGTAGCTTTCTTTTTCTAAAAAATAAGTTTTTTTCTGAAAAGCTAGTAGAAGTAGCTTTTGAAAAGCTCCGGAGCTTTTTGTCAAACATATTTACTTTTTTACCATTCTATTAATCATAAACTACCACCTTTAATTAATATTAATACCCTTTTAAGTAATTTAATACTAAAAACTACAGCTACACCTACTTTTACCAAACACTTTTATAAAATTAAAAGCTCTAGCTCTTTTAAAAAGCTTCAGCTCTCAAAAGCTTCAGCTACTAAAAGCTCTACCTCTATTAAAAACACAATGCTACAACTAGTTTTGCCAAACATACCCGAGGTGAAAGATAAAATGAAATTGATTAAAATAATACGATATAAATGAATCAAAACAATAAAAAATAATAATAAAAACTTTTTAATATAGTAAACATTGCTATGTATTAAAATTTTTCAATAAACTAAAAATTAGTACCATAAGTTTATTTTACTATTAGATTTTTCAGGAAAAGTTTCAACAATCTATTAGAAAAAAAAATTAAATTCAATTTTTAGTATACATTTCTTCAAGTGTGTTCAACTTGTTTGTTGTTGTGTTTTTATATAGGCCAACATTGTGCTAATAATATAAGAATGATTAACAATTATTTCATTGTGTGCATTTATAATTTTGTGTGAATATACATAATAATATGATTATGCTATTCTATTTAGTATGTATATACATACATCAACAAATAGGTCAAGGTTTTTAACACATAACATATTTTATATATAACTTGACGTGATTATCATGTCAATTATATTTTATAATAAAAGAGAACACTTTTAATTTTAGATTGTGAATTTTTTATTTTGTAAATTTACTTTGTTATAAGATTGAATTTAGTTTACAAGTTTTCATAATTATCCTAAATAATTAGTTTTAAATTTTTTTAAAGTCTTACAATCTAAGATGGTCAGTTTTTAAGTCAGATTTAAGGTTGTAAAACTTGTATGTTTTTCGGCTTCAAGTGTTTGGTTGATGTGTGGAGATTTATGAATGTGTAGTTGTGGGTTAAATATATAATTATACATTAAATTCCATGATGTCTATATACATTCTTTCCCTTTTTTTGTTGTCTAAAAAGGTCTCATTGAAGCATCTATTATCTATAGTTTTGTTGTGTTTTTTCTTTTTAAACAAAGTGTTATATATTTTAATAGATTAGTAGATTTCAAAAAAAAAATAAATATTGATTTGCAAATTTGATGGCGCTTGAATTGAACATAAAAGATTCATGGTTTAAGATAGGAATAGGACACGGTTACAAGACAAAAGGAAAGAAGAAATCAAATAGTCAACAAATCAACAATGGCAGCAGCATCACAATAACATCCTCCTCCTCCTATCCACAAACTTCAATATTTCGTCGTACATTTCCTCGGAACTTTCAATACTTCATCCCCAAAACATCACAAGTTGGCAGTTTTTAGGTTTAGTCATTTATGCTTCAACATCCACACATTGCGATCTGATCGTTTCCCACCACCTTCAGCTTATTTCACATAATCTGAGTTTGAGTAGAAAAAGAAGATGTTCTCGCAATCACAGATGCATTAATTTAAGATGGTGTACTACAAATTTACAATCATTAATGAAAACCCACTTCAAGATTTTTCAAGAAATCTAGTACAAAGTTACAATCAGATCCAAGATCCACATTTGGGAGGTGCTGACTTTGACTTTTGAGGTTCCTTCGAAAGTTTTCAATGCTTTTTCAGTGGTGTTCATATCCATCAAATAAATCTTGAAATACCCTTTTCAAGATATACTTTTTTCTTTTTATGAGTTGTGAGAAAGTTGAAAATAATGGTGGAAGAAGGGAATAACCATGAAACCGACAACAGGAATGATTTAGTTGAAGGGGGTGAAAATGGAAGGCCAACAAGAGGTATTTTATTGGGGTGTGATATTAGGGCTCCAATTGATTGGTTCACAAAGTTATCAAGAGAAACACATTGGAGTTTTGTGGGTGGGGTTGTGGTGGTTTATGGTATAAATCAAGGATTTGGTGGAGCTCTAGCTAGGGTGGGCACAGAGTACTACATGAAAGATGTGCAGAAGGTTCAACCATCTGAATCACAAGCTTACAATGGAATCACCAACATTCCGTGGATTATAAAGCCCATTTGGGGTCTTCTTACAGATGTTGTTCCCCTTTTCGGTTTTCGACGGAGGCCTTATTTCGTTCTTGCTGGTAACCACATATCAATACATTTTCATTCAAAATACTTGCATAGGTGATTGCAGACTAATGATGTGATTATTTGGATTTTAATAGGTTTAGAAAAAAAAAAATTTTAATCTTTTTTGGCAAAACTGATTATGTTTATGATATTCTGTTTATTTACAATCAAATTGTTGTATTTGGAGAAGCTATTAACTGGTTAATGTAAGAAAATACACGGATTATCATCATGTAAAGTTATTTAGACATCCATGATTTCAACCACTTGATAGTATGATTCTTCAAGTCCCAATAACGTGCATCCAAACACCCCCTTATAACGTAAAGATACTGATTTTGTTTCTTAAGTTAAACTTCTGTGTGATTCTTGAAGGGCAGATTGGATGGGTAGGACCTTAGGAGGAAGTAGCACATGTATTTTGGTTGGTCTTTATTGTGAAGAACATTCCTATATCTCAGAAATTGGACACAACAGAGTCATTTCTTGCTTTTAGACAACTCAGATTGTTTCTCTACGAAAAAAATTCTCCTTTTTGTTTCGAGAGACGTGTATTACAATCTTTATGATGTTCGTTCACCATAACGAGCATTTTATCCAAAGTAGTTACGTGAAGTCTAGTCTTTCATAAAACCTACTATATTATTGTGAATCATGAAGTTGAAAATTTGTAATTTCATTGGAAAAAGTCTACGTGCACCACTAATCTTATAGAAATGCATCTAGTAAAAGAACGTGTATATCTATCTTCTCATGGTGCTGCTATCAATCAAGAATACAATGAGAACCACTTTAACTGTACGTGAAGCATTTGTAAATAGACTAGGCTTTTGAGAAAGTCTCCGGAAACCACACGAGAGAGGATAAAAAATTTGCAGCCTGCCATTCATGCACACCTGTTGAACATGCATACAAAGGGGATTCAAACTCATGACACCTAGATGACAATTTCTAATTTATGCATTTGTTGTGCAGGATAGCTTTAGTTTCTGTCACTTTGTTCTTAATTAGCCTATATTTGACTTTTTAAGTCATATATTTTAGTTTACAGCTTTAGATTAATTGATGTGATCATGTGAATTAGGTTGAACTTTTAGTTCAGAAAAGTATGTATAGATTATGCTCCTAAAGTATTGAAAAATAGTAAAAGAAACGACATCATAAATGTAAAATATTTCATGTTAAGTTTCATAATCAGGAAGTACTATGCTTGTCTCTAGAAGTCATAGAGCTCTTATGAAATATTGGTCGCTAACGTGCTTAATCTATATGCAAGATGTTTTTCATTTAACTTAAAATCAGATATATGCAATTTTGTCAGGCATTGTCGGAATTCTATCAATGTTTTTCTTATCCTTCCACGAAAGGCTACATATCGTACTAGCACTGGTGGCTTTAACAGTCGGAAGTGCTGCAGTTGCGATAGCAGACGTGACAGTTGATGCATGTATAGCGCAGCACAGTGGTATTCATCCTTCTCTAGCTCCTGACATGCAAAGCTTATGTGCCCTGAGTTCTTCCGTAGGAGCTCTAATCGGGTTTTCTTTGAGCGGTGTCTTTGTTCACCTAATTGGTCCGAAGGTCGCTTTCTTTCTCATTTTATACGTCCACTATCCTAAGTAATTGCAACATAATTTTACAGATGTTCAAAGAAAAAATGTAATTCTTATAGCTGGTCTTTATTAAAGTGTATATTATTTTCTATATGTGATAGATTGTCAAATAAGTTCCTGTTGTATATCAACTTTAATGTTGCAAATTCTACGAGACAGAGGAAGTTTGTACGTTAGATTACTTATTTAATGCTAAAAGTTGTTTTTTTTTTTTTTTTTGCATTAAAGGGAGTTTACGGCTTGCTAAGCATACCATATGCACTCGTGTTCCTGGTTGGTGTTGTGCTCCAGGAACCTCAGTCACCGAGCTTTGCTTCTGGGCAGGTATATGCGATTAGCCTTTGAAACGGTCATATTTGCATTATGTCACCTAATTAATGAACTGATTTGGTCAATTAAGCAATGAATCGTAATCTGAACCAATGCATAGGTTGATCAAGTAGGCAATCTGGATATGATATCTATTGATCTACGTACGATCACGGATGCATTCTGCATTGTAATTGTAATATTTGGAAAATAAATCTATACTTTGTGCATAACTTTTAATTCCAGAGTACTTGTTTCTATATAGATAAGTCAGAAGTTTATTGATGCTGCTACGGCTATGTGGACTACACTGAAAAGCCAAGATGTGTGGAGGCCGTGTTTGTATATGTATCTCTCCTTTGCGTTAAGTTTGAATATCTTCGAAGGCTTGTTCTACTGGGAAACCGATTCAAAAGCCGGCCCATCTTTCTCCCAGGTATTTCTTCTCTCACAAATGTACGTAGTGTCAAATAGCTAGTAACTGTTAATATTGCGTATGCAGGAGACTATTGGTTTCATATTATCAATTGGGTCGGTCGGATCCCTTTTAGGCGCCATATTATATCAGAATAGTTTAAAGACTTGTTCTTTCCGAACTGTGCTATTTTGGAGTCAGCTGTTATTCAGCTTATCAGGAATGCTCGATCTTGTCTTCATACTAAGACTCAACCTGAAACTAGGAATACCTGATTATTTCTTTGCGGTTATCGATGAAAGCGTCTTTCAATTGGTTGGACGTTTGAAATGGATGCCGCTACTCGTTTTATCATCTCAGCTTTGTCCTCCTGGGATTGAAGGGACGTTCTTTGCTTTGCTGATGTCGATTGATAATTTCGGACTTATGTCCTCGACCTGGTTAGGTGGCTTACTTCTTCACATCCTACATGTCACAAGGACACAATTCGACAACTTATGGCTAGCTATTTTGATTCGAAACGTGCTGAGAGTTGCACCTCTTTGTTTTCTGTTTTTGGTGCCAAAAAGTAGTCCCAAGTCGTCAGGCTTTTCACGTATGGAAGTGTTGGGTGCTGTAGACGATGGTGAGTCTGTATCGAGTATTTTAGAAGATGGTGAATCATCGAACCCTGAGGAGGTGGAACTCGCGCCGCTCGTTACTAGTGTTGGTTGAACTCGAGTTTTAGAGGCCTCTCGATAAAGAGGTTGATAAACGTTAAAAGCATTAAGAAACACTAAAATCAAACGCGGAGAAAGAAGAATTGTAGGAAAAACTGAGGTTGCATTAAAGAAGGTGAATTTTTTGCCTTGTGTTTGTTGAGAAGATATAAAAATAGAAGTTGCATAGAGACTATAGAGGGTTTCGGGTCGAAAGTTGTTTAGTACTTTAGTTTCACAAAAGATTTGTATTCTATGTATACATTATTTTGTTGTATCTTGTATGAACAAAGAAGGTATTTATTTAAATTGCTTTACTTCTTTTTATCTAGATTATTTTTGAAAAATGTTTTGAGTCTCAATCTTTTTTATGTATATGTCATACACAACATAATACTTTTACTAAAGTTTATTTATAGATTTGATGAAAATAAGTGAAAATTACACGTTTTTGACCCTGTTGTGGTTGTGGATGCAAATATGAAAACCAACAAATACATTGACGACTAAAAATCATAAATTTTACAAAATTTTGAAGGTTTTTTCAAAGTACAATTTGTTTAATACAACGTTTTATCATCTTAAATAAAACGTTGTGTTCTAAATTAATTTTTTAGTACGAGTCAATTTAACCGTTCTACCTGTTGGGTTAAGATTGTCATTCTTGAAAGCCAAGGACTAAAGTTGCAAACGAGTATTTTGACGAGGACCATCTTGAAGAGTTGAAGTCAGTTGATGACCCGTATTTGCAAAGAAGGACAAAAATGGGCCGACTATTTATATAATGATTCCGCAACCCTAATTTCTCGTACAATCGCCATGCTCCTCTTTTATCCGATGGATAGGATTTCACTCCCACCTTGATTTGAATATCACTTTCCCTCGATTCATGGCGATTGAATTATGATTTCTTCGGTTGTCGAAGAAATCTAACGGCAGCTTAGCTTGCAGCTTCAAGATCTAGATCCTAAATTCCCCAGGTCATCAAAGACTACAAAAAAATGGAGCACCCGAAATAGTGGGTAGCTTTTGGAATATACAGGTATGTTTAATATGTCATGTTAAGTTAACTATAAGTATATTTTACATAGTTACATTGAAATCATTAATGAATATGTGATAAATAAAATCTGATTTTCTTCTCCGGAAAGTAAATCAGTTTGTTCAGTAATGGTCAACTACAGATATGCGTATGCAATGTAATTAAAAAGCTCAGTAGTATAGATTTGGCATTTATGTATGATTGTATACCAGATCCATCAGAAAGTTACTTCACACATAGACTAACTAGTACATAGATTACAAACTATAAGCGTAAAAATTGTAGTTTTTGTCTGATGCTTCATGACATATTGACATGCCTTGCTAGTGTTGAAAACTTTAATTTCTTTGAGTTGTTGGATTCTGGGTGTAATCTCAGAGTGAGTTTGGGGTTAATTTGTAGTGTACTTCAAGACATTTGCTCTTGCATTAATTGTAGATTTCGCAATCTTGGTTTTACAGATGTGAACTATGGTCGTCTTGGGTTGATGAATTTCTAGCAATATCTTTTGCTAATTGGGAGTTTGGAATGATAGGCAACCCGGCAACACCTCAGTATTACTGAATCTTCAACCGTGGAACTTGGATGAAGTTGTTGCTTTTCTGGGTTTCAAAAATAATATTTAACTTATGGTTTGTGGATTGTGGGGACTATTTTGGATATGCTAGAATCAGAAAATTTGGCTTCTCAGTTCCCAGATGTTTACTATGTAATAACTTTCAACCGGATATGGCGGTATTATGATCCTCGGGCAGCACCAATGCATATCAGGATGCGGTGTGCCCACATGATACGAGTGCATGCAAAGATTTGTGTTGCACTTGTATCATGTGTGCCCAGCGTTTCAAGATGTGTATTTGGGCTGCCCGTGGATCATAATACCTTCTTAATCCTTTTTTAACGAAACTTGTGAAGCCAAGGTTTTTTGTTTTGATCTTCTCATAACATGTCCTGTTGGTGAGCATGGTTTCTCATTGTTGTTGTAACATAGTTGATCCCAGATGTGTCTATTGGCAATTGATTATTGATGATTTTTAATATGTGAAGAATTTCATTTTCAATGGTAGGAACTCACTTTTTAACATGTCTTATGTTGTGAGCTCTGCACATGTATGCGGTTAACATACAAGACATTACAAGTTACACATTCAATGGTTCAAATTTCATTTTGTTTTAATTGGGTTGAGTATTTGCAGTCACGGGCTTTGATTAAACATCATTTAGTAGTCCTTTGTCTAAGGGTTGAGTGTGAAGTTCTCATATATGTGTTAGGGTGCGTTTATTTTTAGGTAAGAGCGTTTCAAAATGATGTGAAATTTGAATTTCAGATCTGAACTTAATTTAGACCGTTTGAATAAATACTTTTAATTAATTAAACTGAATAAATGTTTTTAATTAATTGATTATTTTTAATTGATTAACCGGAAATTAATATTTAATTAAATAAAAAAATAATTTAATTTAGAAAGAAAAATTTTCAAACATTAAATTTAAGATTTTAAACGGGAGTTCAACTTTTAATTTTTTGACATAATAGGTTTTAAGATCTGTTTGAAATGTAACAAATAGTCGGTAGTCACTTAAAATCTTAAATACACTAAAGCCTGAAATGTAACAAGCAGTCTTAAATCATTTAAGATCTGAATTTTAAGATTTAAGACGATTAAGATTTGAAATTGTCAAAATAAATTTGACTTTTATTTATAAATAATTACTAGTATTTTACCTGTGTGTTACCTAAGTTATTACGTTTAAAATTTTTAAAATTCTTTTAATAGTTCTTTATATAGTATAATGTATGTTTGTATAGTTTTAAAATTTTATAATCTTTTTGTAGTTTTTTTATTGTGGATCCATGATCCAGCGGTCGTGATTGATCACATTTGCTATTTGACAAATACAATAGATAGCTATAATCTCTTAGTTTTATTAATTTAATCAAATTTGATAATTAAACATTCTAAAAGATTTTTCAACAATGCATATAGTCTGTGTTTGTCATGGTGTGAAAATATAATAATATTTAAAAATGTTTTCAAAAACTAACCAATTAATTGTAGTAATTAAAAGTTTTCTAAAACTAATGATTAATAGTTAAAGTTTGAATTTGGTCTATTTAATAATTTAATACTCTTTGATTATTTATTTATAAAAATTTATTATAGTTATTACATATTTGTGTTTTAAAGAATGTGGGATGCTGTCAGTCTGTCACATTGGCACATTGCCAATAGCTTTTATATGGTTCAAGAATTGTAGAGACTAAAACTAAAGGCGTTCAATTACCTACCTGTTAAGAGCTCAATGGTTTCAACTTTAAAAATGAAAGCATTCTGATCTACTTCATTTGCTGAAAGGGCTCATTTGAAGGTGTGTGTGTGTCCAATCAAGTTGATGAATAGTGAAAAAACAAAAGCTATGAATTCATTATCTAACAAATAAAGTATACAGTTATTAGGGATGACAATGTGAGTCCATTCAAACAAACGGTTTGACGAATGAAAGTCAAGAATTTTACCTAATTTTGAAATTTTTTTCAAAATAATTTTTTTTTGATACACCGTTTTATAATTTTTTTTTTTTGTTCTATCTTAGTTTTTTACAATGGATCCATTTAACTGTTCGGCCCGTTGGGTCAAGATTGTTATCCCTAACAATTATGCGTTCAACATATGATAATAAAATGAAGATGAAGGTTGACTTGAATGATAATAAGACGGAGGATCATAACTTGAACAAACTAAATCGATTCAATCACTATTCTTGAATATGAATGTTGATGTGTATGTCTTGTAGATTTTTATTCCAGAGTAATGTAGTTTTAAAATTTAAATAACAACATTTATCAAGATAATATAACACTATTCATAACCTATTCACCCAATTTCTTTTTGATTTTTTTAGTTTTATTTTTTGTTTTTTAAAATTTTATGTGTTCTATATAATTTATTTATTAATTTATTTTAATTAAATGAAATATAATTCTATATTTAATGCAAATTTAATATAATATTTAAATATTATAGTTAACATTTAATACAAACTTCAATTCAATGTCATTTTTAAATATTGTTATTTTATTAAATTTGCTTGTAAATTTACTTAATATAAACAATTATTTCTTTGATTTTTTCTTCTTATTTTTTATGTTTTGTTTTCTTTCTATTTTTAACTTTTTTAAAAATAAATAATATTACACATAATTTTCAATACATGTAAAGTATTGTGAAATTAATTCTTTTTAAATATGAATTATCAAATTTTTCTATATAAAGAAATATATGATCGTTATTATCATAAAACATATTGTATATTATTAAACTTTTTTTTAACAGAAAAACACACATCCCTAACTTTACTTCTAAATTTACACATTTATATATTATCCAATATAGTTACTATTCTTCATCTGTTTGATAGATAACATTATTCATAAATCACATAGATAATTCATAATTTTATATGCATTATTTATTAAATATATTTTTATTATTGTAATTGTTTTAATTATCAACGTTATTGTTAAACTGTTTATATATATAAACTTAGAATCATATGAGAAAATTAAATATATCTCGAGAAATGAAAGAATCAACGTGATTTATTTTTTTCATATTAATTCACCATTTTTTGATTGTATAAATAATAAATCATAAATCCCGGATTTGTTGAATTAACAATTCACTACGTTTTAGGTTAATTCATTAGTTTTTGAATTATAAATACAAATCATAAATTTAAAAGAGGTGAATCAATGTACAAAATTAGTGAATCATTTTTCACATGTCTCAATATATATTTAGCTCCTCGCAATAACAAAACAATACACACACACATGTGTGTGTGTGTATAAAATTGAAATTTGCTCGATATTTTTTTTGTATTATTGTCATTATAATTTTTAGCAAGATGAATGTAGTGTATGTAGAATTTGTTTTAAATATCTAAAAATAGCAATTGACCCTTTTAAATAATAATAACATTAAAATGATATGTGAATATAAATATTATTATTTTTGACTGAGAATTATATGTTAAATTTCTTATTTTTTATATTTCAGCTTTATTAATTTATTTGTTAATGATTGAGAATTATATTTTAGATTTCTATACTTTTTACATTTCAACTTTATTAATTTATTTGTGTGTGATTCATGTACCCGCCGCAAAGCGTGGGATGATTTACTCTGTTGTTTACAAAATGAATGTACTTTTAGAACATTTCATAAAAAGTAAAACTTGATTGCTTCATTTTCTTTAAATTAAGAATGATATCTGTTAAAAGTTTGACTATTATATTAAAAAAACACATATGTATCCATGTAATATAGTTTTGATAATACAATACATTTAACATGTCTTAACACAAAAGTCTATACTTCAACCGAGAAACAACGTTTTAAGGGATTAACGGAAATAGGAAAACAATAGATGAAAAGCAATAATTTTTAATTATAATTGATATTCCAGGTGTAGAAAAAAAGTACATTGACAAAACATGCTGAAATAAGTAAAACAAGATGTTGATTTAACCCAAAACAAATATAATTATCATAGTTAAAAACATCAACGCAAACTCGTTAAACATACAAAAACGTAAAATTGAAATGATAGGTCGAAATATTAAGGGTTTATTATGAAAAAAACCAACATATTTTCACGTTTTTTGCGTTTTCGTCCCTCCATGTTATTTTTTTTTTTTCATAAAAAACCTCAAGTTATTCTTTTCATATTGGTTTAGTGAAATTTTGGACATTAGACCCCGGTTATAATTTGTGAACCGGGTTTTAAAAACTTGAAAAACCGGGTTCTAATGTCCAAATTTCACTAAACCAATAAGAAAAGAATAACTTGAGGTTTTTATGGAAAAAAAATAACATGGAGGGACGAAAACGCAAAAAACGCAAAAAATATATTGGTTTTTTTCATAATGAACCCAAATATTAATTTCTTAAAGAAGATTGTTATTCTAGGTAACAAATGTTTGGAAATAAATTTGTTATATATTTTTTACATCTACCTACGTGTGCCACCCTTGTGTCAATCAAACAAATACTTAACAAATAGAAAATATGTTTTGAAGCAAAAAAATTTGGTTGAGCAACTTGATTAAAAAAACCATGTAACTATAAAATTCATGTTAGCAATTGCAACTTGTTTGACAGGTTACAAATAAAGTTTCTAAAAAACACCAATACATGAATTCTAATTGTTTAAAAGAATTATAATATAACAAAATAAATGGAGCACTTAATCGGAAAAAACGTATAATTTATGGATTTTTTTGCAAAATTTTTCCTAGTTTATAACCCACAATATTACATAGATATTATTAATAAACTTAATTTATTGACCCACGTATTATACGGATTATTTTAATACCCTATTAGGAGAATTTAATATATACCTCTCTAGTAATTCATAATATCATATATACCCAACTTAAAATTTTAATATTATACATATATACATTATTCACTAATAAAATTACTATTCATAAGTGGGTTTTTCTAAAATGCACCATTTAACAATAATTTAATGAGGGTTTTTTTAACATGCACCATTAACTATTTTCTATTATCATGTATAAATAGTTTGTTTTATTAGTTAAATATTTTATCAAGTAGGGATGTAAACGGTTCTGGAACCGGACCGAACCGAACCGGAACCGATTTAACCGAAACCGAAAATTGAAGATTGTAAGAACCGATAACCGAACCAATAATTGTAACACGGTTCCGGTTCCGGTTCGGTTATGGTACGGGTATTTCGGGTATGGAACCGATTAGAACCAAAATTTGCAAAAAATATATATATACTTTTATATATACATATATAATAACAAGATATAAACAAAAAAACACGATTAACGTTTTATTATACTTTTGCAAAAAAAAATATTTTTGTTATGAATGTCAACGTGAAGTATGGATTTTCAACCTGAACAATTCCTAATGGATTTTCAAATCTAGATTGCTTTTGGTTAACGTTTTATTGAATGTAAATCTTGATAAAATATCATTCTGAATTACTTCTTTAAATATAGTGATATATTCTTAATTATTGATTGTATTTTAAAAATTGCTTGTTTTTTAACAAAGTGGATTTGATCGATGCAATTAATTCTTCCAAGTGTTAGGTATGGTGAGGATTGAGGAACACAACCCATCAAAAAATCTTTTGTTTTTCACAATTCCCATCATGGGTTTTTAAATTTTCTTAGTATCCATGCCATGGACTTTTCGAATTATTGGTTCCATACCCGATATAACCGAAACCCGCAGAACCGTTAACCGAATAACCGATAACCGAAAATTAAAAATTATAAAAACCGATAACCGAACCGAATACCAAAAATCGGTTCCAATCGGTTCCGGTTCCGGTTCCGGTTCGGTTTTGGTTTCGGTTCGGTTTCCGGTCATTCCACACATCCCTATTATCAAGTATTAAATAATAATTTTATTATTAATATTTTATGAATAAAATTTTTCTACATATAATATAACATGTGATCAATATATCATCAATAATATTTTCTGAGAATATTTCATGTAATTAATTGTTATACATTAAATTTAGTTTATGGTAATTAATAAAAAAATTATTTACGTTTATGGTATTTTTAAAATATCACAAGAGAAAATTAATATTTAATATATTATAAATTAACACTACAAATCACATTTTAAATCAGTTTTTATAAAATTTATTTATTATAACTATTATTGTGAGTGTGTGCCTAATTTATATAGAAATTTTATACTTTTTTCTAACATGAAAATATTAATATATACTCAAAATACAATTAAACAAAAAAATAATCCAAATAAATATATGTAATTTATTGATTTGTTTTTTTTATTAAACTAAAATATAAAAATCTACTGAAATAACAATTAAAATTAATAAATTTTAAGTATCCATATAGGGATTAGTAACAAAGTATTATATATCCATTCTATCTATCTATTTATTAATTAATTCAAACTAAAAAAATCCAAGTAAAACATATATTAAACCTAAACGTGAAAACATGAGAAAATATATTTGAATTAATAAATTTTCATATACCTATATATGAATTAGTAACAAAAACACCATGTAACTAAAATTTAATAAATAAAATACGATTAATTTTTTTTCGTAATTTATCTTTTATTTAGAGATATAAGTTGCATTTACAGCACAACAAGTGTAGTATTTATTAGATCAATATACATTAAAATTTTAGGTTTATTTTTCAGTTCATTTTTAAACTTTTTTAAAGTATAATTTAATTTAATACGATTTTACCTTATTTTTTACTTTATTAAAGAAAATACATAGCTATACATCCGTCGCAAGGCACGGACACCACATAACTTGTTATATATAATATCATAATATAAGTAAATAGTATATTACAAAAATCCCTTTAAGATTTTTTTAAGACTCAACCAAATGATTTTTTTTTTTCCAATTTATTTATGGATGCTACATTATTGCCAACAAGTGTTGTAATTAATTTGCTATAAATTGGTTAAAGCTTTTAAAGAAGTTTTATGGATCCCAATACTTTTTGGTCAATATAAATTTATACCTTATATATAACCTACATATTACATGAATATTATATATTATATATTATTTTAATAAACAACTGATTAAATACAACCTACATATTACATGAATATTATATATTATATATTATATCTTATTTTAATAATCAACTGATATTATATATTATTTTAATAATCAACTGATTAAATACAAAATATATATAAATTAAACTTCAAACATACAAATATAATGTCTTTAAAACGATGCAATAATAGTAAATATTATTTATAACAAAAGCTATTTGTCTAATTTTCTAAATATGTATGAATAAAAGTTTATTTTTACTATCCTATTATACTTTTTTAATTTTTATTAATTATGATATATAATAGTCAAAATATATGAATACATATAAATCAGTTTATAGATAAAAATTAATTGTACACATATTATTACAACATCCTATATATATATAATTAATATATATAAATAATATAAATATATAAAGCATATTACTAAGACTTTTAATTAAGTTTACACCAAATGATATTATTTCTCTAGTTATTTATGGATGCTACATTATTACCAATAAGTTTTGTAATTAATTGCTATAAATTAGGCCTGACAATACGTGTAATCATGTCGTATGTCATGGCAGACACGAATTTGTAATACACGAACACGACACGAATTATAAAACGTGTCTAGATATGAAACACGAATACGACACGTAAAAAATTCGTATGACACGTGATACGACACGCTAAAGCACGTGTCATACAAAAACACGAATTTAATACAAAACATATATAATTATAAATCCACAACAAGATAATTCAAGTATCCAACAATACATTAAAAGTATTTGAAGCCACTATTAATGGTCGTAACCGAAACCGTTTGAGGCGAAGTTTTGACCAAACTAGACTCATTGTTGATATCCAAAGTGGACAATGCATTCATCACATTATCAATGTGAGAGCTAAACCCGAAAATATTCAAATATTTCAAATTAATTAAGTGGGACTTCAATTTTTTTTAGAAATTATGAAATTCTAGTCTATATGTATAAAGAAATTAAACGGATTCAAAGTTGTCAACAAAAATGTATCTACCACATACATGCATATCATTAGTTTCATTCATTACTATAAAGAAAAATATGAAACAATTAAATCCCCTGTTAAATTAAATTAAAGATAGCAATAAATTAAAGATTGATATTATATTTTGTATTAATATTTTTTTAATGTTCAACAATATATGTAGAATTTAGAAAAGTAAAGTAAATAATCTAAAGTTAATAATATATAATTGTAATGAACAAGAACTTACATAATAATTATGATTATTAAAATCAAATCAAAGCAATATATAAATATATTTGATTATAACTAATAAAATATTAGTACTTTAGCAAACTCTCTTTATTGATAGTAATTCTATAAAGTTTCGTCAAGTTTATTTTATGAATATAAATCATGAATAGTATTTTTTTTTTAAATCTTTCTACCACACAATAGCACAACCTATTTATTGACTTTAATTGTTTGATTTTGTGTAAGGTATAATTTAGCAATACCCACCTATGAATAATGTTTTAGGCTAAAACTTTTACTAAAGAGGAGGAATTACTTGTATATATAAATTTAATTCTATTATTACAAATTTATTACAATCTACAACGTTTAAATAATTTCTATTTATTATCTTTATAGAAATATGAAAAAGGGCATACATTTAATACTGAATAAAAGAAATCAATAAAAAACTTTTACACAAAAACCGTACAAATCATATCATGCTCACCCCTAAATATATAAGATTACTTGTAAAGAATCACACATGAACACACACTATAACTATGTGAAACCTGCATGTTAACATGAACTATACCGCTATGAAAACATGTTCACACAAATATTTTCACATTTACATAACTTTTAAGATGTTAGAAGAACTAAATGTATGTAATTTTTTATTTTTTATTTTTTGCATATAACGTTATATTATTTGTATATATGTGAATATTAAAAATAAAAAAAAAATTTCACAGCATGTTAACACTTGAAACCCGTGTGATCACAAGTACGTAAATACTTTGTATTTTTGCACTCATACCAACCACTATATATATATATATATATATATGTGATTATCGTACAACCTAAATTTAGAGTAGAATTGTATAACCAATAGCGTCCATAGATTAGATTAACCTAATGGTCTCAATTAAAATAATTAAGTTTAGAATTAGTGAAAAAAAATTGGTATTAGTGATATTTTAATTAAAGGATAAAAAGAAAAAAATTGACACTAATAAAATAAATATCATATTTTTTAAAATTAAAATAACATTAATATGATTAAATTTTAAATCAAAAAAATTATACCATAAAAACGAGAATTTCATACTTTTTAAAACGAGACCAGTCATGATATATTTTTTGGGAAAAAAATTTAAGTGTTTATATTTCGTAAAAAAATTTTTACCCAGAAAACTATGCAATATAGCATATCGAAGTAATGTTATATAGGGAAAATGATATCAAATAGCTCTAAACTTTCGACTTTGTACACATTTATGTAGTGAACTTTTTTTTGTGCACATTTGGTAGTCAAAGTTTCGAAATTGTTCCAATTTGGTAGTTGTCGTACCTGTTAACCGGTTGCTTCGGGTTTCGATGCCTATGTGGACAATTTTTTAATGACGTGGCTACCCGTTTTTATAAAATATTTGGTTTTATCTATGTGGCAACCCGTTTTTAAAATCATCCGGTTATAAACTCGGTTCATTTTTCATACGATCGATCCAACTTGTAAGAACCAGGTTTATAACCGGGTGATTTTAAAAAACGGGTAGCCACATAGATAAAACCGGGTATACTATAAAAACGGGTAGTCACGTCATTAAAAAATTGTCCATGTAGGCATCGAAACCGGAAGTATCCGGTTAACAGGTAGCCAACTACCAAATTGAAACAATTTTGAAACTTTGACTACCAAATGTGCACAAAAAAAGTTCACTACATAAATATGTACAAAGTCGAAAATTTAGAGCTATTTGATGTCATTTTCCCTATAATATATATCATATATGCAACACTGCATATACATTCAATATTAAAAGAGTTAAAATAATGGTAAAAATTAGTAGTCAAACTTGGTATACCCTTAATTTAACGAGCCCGGTCATGATGTATTTTTATCGAAAATTTTTTACGTTTTTAGTTTTATTAAATTTTTTTTTGCCCAGACGTCCATTTAATATATCATATCGAGATCATTTAATGTCGAATTACAGTTTATATCATATATTCAACGTCGAAGTAATATTATATATCATATATGCAACACTGCATATACATTCAATATTAAAATGGTCAAAGTTAGTAGTCAAATTTGGTGGGCTACCCTTAATTTATTGTTAATTGCATATTTACCATCTTATCCCTAGTGTTATAATATAATCATATGGTGTAAATTGGTTTCGTAGTTCTGCACTAAATTAAAGTTTTTGAATAATATCAATTCGTGTGTGTGTGTCTATATATATATATATATATATATATATATATATATATATATATATATATATATATATATATATATATATATATATATGTTCAAGTGAGTACCACCCATTATGCAGCACACCAGAAGGTACCACCATTAAAAGTAGTTTTTTTTTGGAAAAAAAAATCCATGAACGTGTTTTAATTAATATTATGAAGATCATATGTAAATTTCACGTAAATCCGAACACTCTAAGTGCATGAAAACACGTACCACATAAATGCACGTTCACATATATTCAAAATTATATAAGTGTGTTCATATTATTTTTTAGGAGCTATGAGATGTGAATGTATGTGAAATTTACATATGATCTTCATAATGTTAATTAAAACATGTTTATGAAAAAAAATTTAAAAAAAGTTTTTTTAATAGTGGCATCTTCTGGTGCGCTACGTAATGGTTGGTAATCTCTTGAACCATATTATATATATATATATATATATATATATATATATATATATATATATATATATATATATCACCTGCAGGTAACTCTAAAGGGTTCGTTTCCTTAAAATCTCTCTCACACATATTATCTCTCACACAGTCTCTCTCTCTCTCTCTCTCTCTCTCTCTCTCTCTCTCTCTCTCTCTCTCTCTCTCTCTCTCTCTCTCTTCATCTTAGTTTTTTTGCATGAAATCTGCAAGGACGGCGGAGAACAAGGGATCAGATTGTGGCCAAGGATCATCAGATATGGCAACAAGCGTGATCGAGCTGATGAAGAAAAAGCTCTACCATTTAAGAAAAGAGCTCGATTTTTGAACTACGGTACTTCAAAAGAAGTGACCGAGGATTAGTCGGCCGAAAGCAACAAGCGTGACCAAGCCGATGAAAAAGATTTTCAACCATGTAAGAAAATAGCTCAATTTTAAACAACGATATTTCAAAGAAAGTGACTAAGGATCCGTGGGCAAGCAACAAGCGTGATCGAGCTGACGGAGAAAAAATTCAACCATTTAAGAAAAGGGCTCGATTTTTGTGCTACCATCTTTCGAAGGAAATGGAGAATGATCAGTCTGAAAGCAACAAGCATGATCGAAGTGAAGGAGAAGAAACTCGACCATTTAAGAAAAGGGGTCGCTTTTTGTGCTATGATCTTTCGATGGAATTGACGAACGAAAATTCAGAAAGCACCGATGCTACAGATGATGGTGACCGGATAGTTTCTTCTGCTTCTGGTGTTAACGACGCTGCAGAGGAAAGTAATCCAGAGATCATTTCGATTGATCGATTGGAAAACTCTAGTGCTGCTAATAATGATGATCAGATAAACTCTTCTACCTCTAACGTCATACGCGCCATTGTGGAAAGTAAAACGGAGAAAATTCCGGTTGATCAGTCGGAGAAATGTGGTGTTGCTAATAATGATGATTACAGAATTTCTTCTACGTCTGACGTCACACACAGCGCAGATGAAAGTAAAACGGAGAGCATTCCGACTGATCAGTCAGAAAACTCCGGCGCATCTAATAATGAGGGTCGGAGAAATTCTTCTAGTTCTGGTGCCCCAGACGCCGCTGAGAAAAGTAAATCGGGGATTAGTCTGAATGATTGGTTAGAAAACTCTGGAGATGCTAATGACGATGATCAAGGAATTTCTTCCACTTTTGTCGTAGCAGAAACCGCAAATGAGAAAAACATCGAGATCGTTTTGGATGATCAGTCGGAGAATTCTGGTGCTGGTGGTGATGATGGTCGGGAAATTTCTTCTGCTTCTGGCGTCATAGACGCGATAGAGGAAAGTGAAACAGAGATAATTCTGATTGAACCATCCGAAAACTATGAAGCTTCTAATAATGATAACCGGACAACTTTTTCTACTTCTGGGGATACAGACGTCAGAGAGGAAAGCAGAATGGAGATCATTTTGACAGAGGAAACACCATTCAACACAACATGCGACAAAGATGGTTTTGCTGCACCGATGTCAACACTGGAAATAAGGTATGGGTGTTTCAAGGTTTTTATTTATTTATTTATTAGGGTTTTTAGTTTGTGCGTGGTGAGTGCATGTGTCTAGTGTGTGTGTTTTTTCATTGATTTTCAGTTCACAGTAATGACTTTATTTTCCTTATTGCAATTGATCATCTGGAAATTCACTTTTACATTCTTCCTTCGCACTAGGAATAATTGATGTTCAAGAACAATATTTTAGGGTTTTTATGGACATCTTTTTGATGAACTTTGGTCTGGTGCAGCGAAACGGGATGTCAATTGCCACCTCTCAAGTCTGCTACAGAGGAAGCTGATCTGGAAAAATGCACATCGAACAAAAATCGAGCACTGGAGTATGATATATCCACTACGATTTATGTTGGTGATCAGAGTAGAAGTTCTGAACCTGTTGCTGTTGCTGATGAGAAACAAGCACATGAAACTAAAGAGCTTATGGAACATGACGGTGGTGGAAGTCATTGTCGTGGTGGCACTGAAACGGGTGTTGAGATCAGGAACGATGGATATGGTGTAGGTCATTTCCTGGAAGAAGGTCAAGAAGCTGCAATGGAAGGAGGGACTGGTGGAGCAGACAAGGAGAAGGAGCCTGAAGTAACACATGATGATAATCGCCCCCTCACCAATCTAACTAATGGGAGATCTAGTGGTGAAAGTAATGAAGGTGATCATGAGGACCAGCCTGCATTGAAAGTTCCTGATCCACAAACAATAATGTATACCAGGCGGAGAAGCCTAACCCGTGATGGTAGTGATGGTGCTATTGCAGCTGATGCTTCGCTACCAATACAACCTGTGTTTTGTATTCGACTATTTGGCGTTAACATCTATAGAGAGCAGGTACAGCCAACTGCAACTAGAATTAGAGATCGAGGAAGCAATAGCAACCATGTACCACATGGTCATGGTGGCGGACTTGGTGGTGAGTCATCAATGCAGAGATTGAGGAAACAATAGCAACCATATCCAATGTCAACCAAACAACCTATATTTTCTATATATCTTACTATTTGGTGTTAACCTCTTTACAGGAGAGCATACAGGAGAGCAAGTACGGCTAGCTGCAGCTGGAGTTACAGACGGAGGAAGCAGAAACAACCATGTACCAGACAGTCATCATGGTGGACCAGCTCGTGGTGAGTCATCAATGCAACAACATATATAAGTTTTGACTGCGTTTAGTTTGTTCGGATATTTAAAATTAACTTTTTGTTGTGTGGGTGAGAGATCGATTTCATGTTCTCTAATTTTAATTCTAGTTTCCAGTGTGTGCTTATGGCACGCATGTGTCCTGAAATTTATTTTAAACGACACCAAAGTAATTAATTCTATAACAAAGGATAGCAAGAAGCTAGAAATCACGAGTCACTCATGACTACCCTAGAAGAAACAGCCCCAGTGCTCGTGGTATGTGTCATGAAATCATGTTGCAATAGCGTAACCTGTGTTTGTGGTTTGAGGCTTGAAGAAAATCATGTTGCATCCATTTTCAGTTTCATGTTTTAGCCATATTTTCTTCATGGAAGGTAAGAAAAGCTAGCCGGCCAGTACTATTTATATATGAAAAATTTCTACTTGTGTGATCAATTATCATAATCAGCCTCATACTTGAAATCTTAATTCGTTGAAGTTCTTCTTTTACAAATGTCTCATATGATCGGGTAGACAGTATGATATATAGGTAGAATGCAATAGTCATACAAGGTAGGATCCTCGTGAAATGAATACAATTTAACTGTCATTGAGTAACATTAATTTAGTATGTAATGGTTCGATTCATGTTGAATGATGCAGGATCAACGAACACAGGCGTTGTGCAAAGGAGGAGTACAAGAACCGTTGTGAGACCAAGAAGATTCAAGGACTATATTTAATTAGCTATTTTATAAATTGGTCCAGATTTTTGGCTTAATTAACTGATATATATGCAGTATGCACCTATTATATCCTTTACTTTCTTGTTTTCCAGTTCATGAATAGATTCAAGACTCATGAGGTTATATTATCTACCATTAATTAGTGCATTTTTCCAATCAATGATTGATAAACATAGTACGTAACAATTAAAATGCCATTTTTAAAGAAATTAAATCTATAGATTTTTAGAAGAATATCTCCCAGGTTGCTGTCCTTAAAAAACACCACTAATTAAGCAAATTAAGCTAGACAATCTATGTGTTTGAGGAAAAAGCTTTTGATGAATGTTATGCTAGGCTGGATGTGAGAAATTAGGCTCAAGTTCAGGATTAAGCATCTGATCGAGCAATTGCTCCGCTTCAATAAAGACTCAAAGAGAAGGAAAATTTAAAGAAACTAGGATAAGGAGAAGGGAATAGTCAAGTAAGATAGTTTTGATATCATAGTTTATTATTCTCATTCTCTTCATGGTTAAATATATGGATGCATGTCAATAAATGTTTCAATGATTGTGGGTAAAAACCCTATTTGCAAGTTAGATTTCCTTCTTTCTTTTTTTTTTTTTTGAGTGGTTACGTACTTAACCCTAAAATCATCAAAATATAGCTGTCCTTTTCATTTGTTGTCGGCTTCTTCCTTGCTTAGAATATGGTCAGCTTGTTGGTTTATTGCGCGGATGATCCTACTTGAACAAGGGAAGTGAAAAAGTCGGCGTCTTTGACATAAACAAAGCCCCAATTAAGCTTAATTAATTACTGTTATCGCTAATGAGATGAGATGAAAATAGAATCTTAAGCATCTTAAACAATGGCATATCTGAAATGTAGTTAATATTGATAATCGGGTAATATATGTACCAGAACGTTGCCAAATTAACATATACTTCCTCTAATCTATACCTGATTGCATGTTTCGATTATTGATCGAGATGTATATTTTCACATATTTTATTGAAGTTTGAAGGTATATGGAATTATTGATAGCTAGTCATGTTGTTCGTCCCTCCTGGCCCAAAAATAGCCAACAGTGGACTGGGGAATGAGCTTTATGCATGTACAAGAAATTAAACAACCTCAAATGACTACAACCATATGACCAAAGGCCATATTTATACGGGTTAATGAAAACTGAAAAGGGGATATGCTAACACTTGTGGTGTTCCAATTCATCCAATATTGTATTTGGCATGATCGATGGTCATGACACAGATGCTGAGCAGGTTGACTAATATTTCCCATTTCATTCTTATTGATCAGTTTTTCTTGATGATTTTGTAGTATTTCAAATGAGCATAATTTGCATTGTGTTTATGGTTTGAGACTATGAAATGATCTAATTATATATCAGCCACATTTCCTTCATAAATTGTAGAAATAGTATGAACCGACCAAAAGGCTTCTAGCCTAGCGGTATTAGGTACGTGTTAAAGTTGATTCTAAGTACGTTTGTGGGTTTGAATCTCATTGTGGACAAAAATGTAGATTTAAAAGTAGGATTAAAGAGTGTGTGTGTTTTGCTCTTCAAGAAACATTGTAGAAACAGTATGAAACTATAAGCTCTAGCTATTTTAGTAGATCAAAAAATGTATCATAATCAGCCTTACGTACACTTAAAATCGATTTAGTTCTTCACTTTCAATTATCACATATGAGTAAAGTTAACACTATAAGTTTTTAAAGCACCTGAATTTGTTATGCGCATACAAGAAAGACGCTATGTGCAACATATCAAAACATTAACAAAAGAAAAAACACTCATCTGACAACAAATTAAGTCCTAATTAAGGTAACCCCTATAAGTGGAATGCAATTGAGACATACACACGGTATATCATATCCTCGTTTTGACTGCTATATGGTTCACATGGAAGGCAAAAATTGCAAGAGTCTGTCGGGCATTACTATTTTAGCTCATAGGCTTTTGGTTGAAATTCAGTTGAACTCATTTGTATGGATAAAAATTGGATACAATAAGGCTAAGTTGGAGTCGATAGACTGGGTTTGCCGGTCACTTTTGTGTTGTCAAAATATGTTGTAATAATCGTCTTTTAGGTAGCCGCTTGCTAGTATATTTAATAAAATTGTCGCCGTTAAAAAAAAATATTGTATCCTCATTGTAATGAATAAACTGTCAAAGACTACAACTTATAATTAATTTAGTATAAATGCATGAACAAGTCCGACATGCATTACCAACCTGCTCAGCTCTTGCGTTATTCCTAGATGGCGTGTGCCGATTAAGTTGGTGGTGCCGGTGTATCAACCATTTGACAAAATTCTAACAAGCTTATACATAAATTTCATTTAAAGTATGTTCTTGTGTTTTTGTAGTTGTGGTTTTACTAAACTTATTATGTGTATCAAATATATTCGTTATATAGAGACTGCGATGCACGTGGAGAGGATTGTGCATAACGATTCCCGCATGATGCGCAATACACTTTGTATGGTGTACAATAGAATTCATGTGATACACAATGTTTTCTTTGCGATGCATTGTGGTTCTCCAAGATTTTCCGATAAACATCGGTTTTTCATTGAACCATTCTCTCTCTCTCTCTCTCTCTCTCTCTCTCTCTCTCTCTCTCACAAAATATATGAAATCAAATTCACGAGCCTATCCTAAAGAATCGAGAGTACCGAACACACACCCTTGTGAATGATCATTTGAAAAATAAGACTTTAAGATTCGAAAAATAAATCTTGTGAATGGTTGAAAAAAATCATGACCATTCACAAAATTTTTAAGGACATAGACTTGATGAATGTATATGGAATTTATATATCATTTGTGTAACATTAATTTAAACATGATTGTGAAAAATAAAATTTTTTTATGGCCGGTAACTTCCGGTGCACTCGATTTTGAGGGGTACTTTTTTTAACCTAAGTATGTGTGTGTGTGTGGGGGGGTTCAATGAAAAACCACCATGTATCGAAAAACCTTGTAAAACCATTATGTACCACAAGGAGACCTAGGTGCACCACAAGAGAGCCATTGGATTTGATCAACAACCGCTAATGCCCGATCATCAAGTTGTAGCGACATGGTGCATATGTGGTGCACTTGTGGTAAACAATGCATTAGCAAAGTAAGATTGCAAATGATGATCACTTGATATATCATGTGGTTTGTTCAAGTCGAACCACGATGTATCGTAAAGAAAATCATATTGTATCACGCAGGGATGATGGTGCATCACGATCACATAATACATCATGCGATCAGTCCGGGTCGAGTCAGTCCAAGCCGGTCCGTTCAGACGAAATTGGTCAATCGTTTTATAAGTCTCCATAAAAAAAATTTTAATTTACCTAGTTGGAAATCAAACCTAGAACCTCTTGTTCTATAAAGCAACACTTTATCTATGAGCTATAAGTCATTTTTATTATCAAATTTATTGATTTATTTCTTTTAATAATAAAGTTACTCTTTAATATATATATTAAATTACTAGTGCATCGTAAAGAAAAATATGAGTAAATTCATCTATGAAGTTGGAGATTTTGGTTCAATATTTAGTAAATTAATATATTAAAGAGTTAGTTAGTTATTAAAAGAATTAAATCAATAAATTTAACAACAAAGTGACATGTAGCTCAATGGTTAAAGCGTTGCATGCTTTTTGGAACTAGAGACTTTGGGTTTGATATCTATCTAAGTAATTTACTAAATTATTTTTCTGAATAAGCATAAAAATGATGGACCGACTTCGAACGACGGACGAGTAAAAAACTAAACCGATTTATTATGAAAATGTAACAGCTAATCAAAGTAACCTTTATGTCACATTACAATGGATTTGTTATGTATATGAATTTTTTGCTAAAGCTAGACAATTTACACGGGTTAATTACAAAAAATATAACATATTAATTGCTATCTTTTTTCTATTTGAAGTTAAGATATTAATTTTTTTTTTCAATTAGGGAAAAATAATAATGAAAACATATCAATAATGGTAATATTACCAGCAAATTGTATTAAACTGACAGTTTTGTCGTCTAGTTAGCAAAATTTTTTGACATATCATTTGATTGTGCAAGCTGACTTTTTAAATATTATCAGTTATTAATTTGTTAAGAGGGCAACAAATTCTGTCTCAGTTCTCTTCTCCTTTGCTGCAATCTCAACAAAGGGTCAATATTCACTCTTCTTTCTCTGCAAAATTTGAATTCAATTACAGCCCTACAGGCCTTCGACTTTTGCCTTTGTTTTTCTAGCCTTCGTGTTCTACTTCTGCCTACTCAATTGGGGACTATTTAATTGACCAAAATAGAATGTTGTGTTTTCTTAACTCTGAGACGAGCCAAGTTGTAATATTTTTTTTTTGCTTGTTTTACGCTGATTTTTTGGTTGTTCTCATTTAGTCATTTGGTATTAAATTAATTTTATTCCATGCATGTATCTGGAGACATTTTGTAATGCTTTTAATATTTATGTTTGAGATATATTGCCTGAGATTATTTTTGTAAACATATTTACATATATGGCCGGAATGCCTCGTGTAAAAGAAACATTATTTATATTTGTATAAATTTAGTTTTTTATGCATAAAACTGGTCATCTAGAGGTTAATTTGTTGTTTGTTCGATTCTTGTTTCCAATTTTTAGCTAGAATATATTCTCAACGGAGGGAGTTCGTAGCTATATTAAATTTAGCAACGTAATAATTACACTGGTTGTTGCTAAAACTTATAAATCACCAACTCAATCTTGTGTTGCTAAATTCTTAAAAATATATAGAAACGACTAACTTAGCTGATCTATTTATTAAACTGACAATGACTTGAACTTCAATTCAATTTAAAGAAGATCATTGTATTCATTGGAAATTAGCAACGAAATAACCATATCCCTAGCTAATTTCAATTTAGCATCAGACTTTTTAACTTAATTTGACCTCTATGTGTTGCTAATTCGTTGCAAATATATAGCTAATTTAGCAATGGACATATAGTGCTCGTTTAGCAATAAACTTTGGTTGTTGTCGGCAAATTTTATAGTAGTGAGATATATGTCATTAATTGATTTTATGTGTGACCTTAGCGAAGAAAAATAGGTGTGTTAAGGACAATTCAACTTAAGTGTTCATCTCGTATTAGGTTCAATGCTAGCTCAATTGTTTTTACTGAGATTATTAAGGCCTCAATTGGCTAGCGCAATGAAATTTGAAGGAACTGAAATTTAAATTATAGTAATGCTATGTGTTATGGTATGGTCTGATATTTAATGACTTACTTACTTAAAAACAAAGAAACAAACCAGCTACGAATTAAATCCATTTATCTTGGTGATGGTTATGAGTTTGAACAGATTAAACTTCTAACACATTGATCCACCATACAAGGCAATGTCTTTGATCAATTTATATATGATTCCTAGGTTCCCCCTAGCCTTTTAAATATCATTTCTTCACTGTACGTATAAAAGAGAAAGTATCAATACTAGAAGGCTATGCTTATTCAGTTTTGAAGCCTTATTTCTCTCACTTTTCATTTTAGGGGAGAAAAGTGATCTTGTTCGATTACGTCTGGGCTGGAATTTTCAGTTTTTGGCCTCGAACTACATGTATTGTTCTCACATTCACAATCCCTTGTCTTTCATTTTTCTCTTAGCCATATCTTTTGAATAGGTGATTTTCTAATTTGGTTGTTCGTGAGTCAGATTTTAATTTTGTTCTGTAAACAGGATTTAGATTTTAAGTTGGAAAAGTTTCTATTAAATCTTTTGTTTTGTTTCTGAGTTTAATCATAATTGAAAGTTTGGTACAAATAAGTTTTAATTTCCAGCCTCCAAGATATCAGAGCTCTAGGCTTTTAGCTAGCTAGGCACCTAGGCTTACGATTTCAATCATCGATGGAAACCCCTTCCTCAGAAACAAGTGTGTATACAGTATTGTCTCGTAGTGGTTTATTTCATTTTTTATGTTGTTTGTCAAAACCGTTGTAAGATCTAGTTATTAGTTCAATTCAGATCTATTAGATTTTGGTCCATGCTTTAGAACAGAAAGAAGAAAATCATTTATTGTTCATTTCTTAACTCTGTTCTTAGTTAGATCCAGTATTATTAATGGTCTGGCCATTCAAGGTCCATTGTCGTTAATTTCTTTAAAACCTGGCCATCCAGGTTTAGTTCTAGTAGTTCCAAACCATTTTTTTTTACTGTTATGGTCTCGGCATTCTTCTTTTGTTCTATTTGTGCAGATTTACTTAGCCTGGATGTTTTTTTTATTCCGTCAGGTAGCAAAAGCAAATTAGATATGCAACATTGTTCTTATTGATTAATTACAAACTAAACTTATCTGGTATGAAATACCTTGTCTCAGTTTGGATTCTGATTTAGTTATTGGATTTCATGTTCAATTCAGAATTTTTGAACTGCTTCAGGTTCTCTTATGGGAATACCAGTAAATTTCTTCTATTAAAAGGTCCTTATAAATGTGTTTTTAAACTAATTAATATACGCTTAATGTTGTGGAGTAGGGAGATCTGGTCATTAGAAGTTTAGTGGTCATGTCTATTGATTGATCTGTTATAATTTGTTTCCCATTTTGTTGTTCCTCTGTATGCTCATCTGGTTGGTGCTGCCTGCTGCGACAATGTTATCAAGACAGGCCTTTCAGTTTCAGAACCACATCATCTGGTGGTGAGTATTCTTTCTAGTCACTCTTCCATATCTCTATTACTGTTTGCACAAGTTGGTATAAATTTTACTGCATCCAGGGCCGATCCAATCATTTTCAGGGCCCCGGGTAAAAACTGAATAGGGGCCTTATAAATATATATGTATATATAAAATAAGCAAAATTCAAGTAAAATTGATATATAAAAATCAAAAAACATATAAATATATAATATAAACTAAAAACTTTGTAAGTTAATAAGCTTGTTTAAATGTTAATAGACCTATGTACATATAACAGATTTTTTGAAAATGGACCCCTATGATTAATGAGTCCTAGGCGATTGTCCGTGTTGACATAGCTCAGGCCGACTTTGACCGCATCTTTAGTTCGTCTTTAATATCAATGGTGCATTATCAAGTTTAGTCGTGTTTGTCACCAAATTAGACATATTAGATCGATCCTAGTTTTCAAAAATCTTTTGTACCTAATTAGTAATAAACATTGGTCTCATTGGAGACGGGTTCTGTGTGGGTCTGGTTGTGGTTGTTGGTAACTTGGTATCAATCTTATTGTCCTCTAAAACTAGTAAAACAATCACAATTCTTGTATATACGAATTTGGGTCTAGATTTAAGTCTAATTAAGTCCACATGATTTTGTATGCTCTATTTTTTAGATCCTAGCTGCATATGTTTTTTTTTTTCAAATCAGTACATTTGTAGCAATGTTTTATTCTTTATCAAATTAAACCTTACATGGATCCTACTGCATATTATCAAATTGTCGCAAAATCCGTCACAAAGTCCATCGTTGATACTCATTTTTCTGGTAGTGAGCCTTGATTGCTAAGATCAATGACAAAGTTATTTTGCTACATTGATAGTACTCTATTTCAATTGATCTATCTGTTTACTTAAAAGTTCTTTGTTTTTTGTGGTTGCCATCAACTAGTATTTGCAATAAAAGTGATATGTGATAACCATATGCTTTTGTTAAATGTCATCCTTCTTGTGTCTAATCATTATTCCGAATGCATTTGTTTTTGTCAGGTTTTAAATAGTGAATGTTAATAATCAATGTTTTATCTACCATTATTTTTTGTAAGTGTGATTTATTTCGTTGCATGGGTTCGCCTGAAAGATTTATTTTTTGGGTAACCATGATTCTTGGATCAACTAGTTCACATGATTTAAACCCACTCATGTACAAATTCAATTTGGATAAAGGTTTCTTATATGAAGGCAACCGTAGTGATGTTCGTTGCCCATGCATCAACTTTGATGATACCACACTTGAAATGAAGAACGATGGAAGTAGCTAGTGAAGGTGAAGGCAATAATTGTTAGAGAATAAGCCTAAAACTAAGGGTGTTAGTTGTAATTAATGAATAGTTAAGGTGTTTAAATGGTTAGGTAGCAGTTAGTGTTGGGCAGTTAAGCCCTCCATCTAATTAACATATTGTGAAGGGTTGCATCCCTTCATTTGTAACTCTCCATGATGTGTGTGTATGTGTGTGTGTAGAACTCTGTTTTAGTGTTGAATAAGAATTAATGTATTGAATGTAGAAGAACGATTGGTGTATTGGTTACGGAAACACTTTGGAAACAAGTGGGCAAAGATTTCAAAGTGGTTTCATGGATCCGAAGTTGATGTCAAGACGAATGGCATCGAAGATTGAAGAAAAGAGATGGCGAATCATCAAAAGTCAAGTGGTTTGACTTCATGAACGTTGGAGATTCCATTTCCGTTGAAAAGATTCGGAATGAGATTTGTACGCTTTGGAGATTGATTTGTTGCAACAACTATATATCGCAGTAAATTTGGTGATTGAAGTCTTCAACACAAGAAGTCTTGAGATTGATTGGTGTTTTTGGTGAAGTTCTAACGGACAGAAAATAACATTTAAGTTTAGATTTTTATAAAAATTTAACTAAAAACTAAAAAAAGATACCAACAGCGAATGAAAGGTTGTTTGGAGTCAACATCCACCACAACCACAAGTGCACACTAAAGCTCATACTGCTGGTGATGGTGCTGCTGCCTCAATATCTCTCGAAAACACGTACAACCAACTGTAAAAGGAATTATATACGGATGAAGAAACAATAACGACGTAACACATGGTCATGGTGGTAGACGTAGAGGTGAGTCGTCATCAATGCAGAAGCTTAAATTTTGGTTGTGTTCACCGCCAACACAAACAACCTATATACACTATTTGTTGTGAACATCTCTACATGATAGCAGGTATCGCGAACAGCAACAACAATTGGAGACTGAAGAACGAGCAACAACTATGTAGTATGTACCACATGCACAATCATCATTGTGATCGAGTCGTTAATGCAAAAACCTAAAATTTAACTACATTTGTTTGGTTTTGATATTTAGAAATAACCATATATCATCTACATTATCATCATTGTGATCGAGTCTTATGCAACAACCAATAATTTGATTGCATTTGTTCAGTTTCGATATTTAGAATTAATCATGTACCACACAGTCATTAGTGTGATATCGAGTCATTAATCTAACTATCTAAAATTTGATTGCAATTTTTCGATTTTGATATTTTGAATTATTTTTTGTTTCTAGTCTGAGAGATTATGCTATAAGGCTGATTAGCCACATTTCCTACATGGAAGGCAAGACAAAAATAGTCGATATTATCTATGAAAAAATTCTATATTATATATCATAATCATCTTTATACTTGAACCCTTGGAGTCCTTTATATGAAAATATCACATATGAGCAAAGAGTAACACTATAGGTAAAATGCAATCAAACCATACATGATAAATGGTAGCATGTAATGCATGGGCGACCTATGTAATTTATCACTGGTGTCATGCGACACCAATAAATTTTATAAACTATGTATAATATATTAGATAATTTTCATAAGATTATCTTGTAAAATATATAATTTGTTTTTTTAAACAATAAACTATATATTATAATTATTATGGAAATTTAAAATTTTAAGGTCCCACAATATCAGCTTTTTCAAATGTATCTTTATAGTAAATGATTTTTTATTACTAATACGATAAATGTACTTTAGTATTTATTTTGATATGTTATATTTCTACGTAGAGTCCGTTTTCTCATACAAATGAAAACCTTATTTTTCAATCAGGCTCTATGTAAAAATGTAAATACAACAAATCGTATTTATCTTTTATTTTAAGTTTAGTTAATCAATAAGTTGTATTTATCAATCTGGCTCTATGTAAAAATGTAAATACAACAAATCGTATTTATCTACCCGTACGGTGCTCGGGTTAAACCTTTGAAAATGAGAAAGTAAGATACTGGCTGTAATTATAATTGAAGAGATTGATATCTTTTTATGGTTTCACCAAAGTGGAAGAATTGGGTTCAATGTGATGGTTTTTGGTTGCAACCATTAGTTAGAAATATTGCAAGTATGAAACACATCAACCTTTATTTATTCATGACGTCAAACCGAGATATAAATAAAATTCAAATGTAATTTGTAATTACCTCGTTCTCTTTTTGGATTGCCATTGATATTCTGGAGATTAAGTAAATGAAATTGTGGGTGCAGAAGTAGCAAATGAGAAATTTCAAATTCTGTATGATAAATAAAAATACCTTTAAAATATTGCAACTAATAAATTAGATTTCTAAGAAAGTGATGTCTTTATTAGCAGCAGATCATGAATTTCTGCTAAAAAAACTGGTACGTACTTAATGGGAAAGCTATTTATGAATGAACGACCAATTATTCTGATGGACGTGGATAAGTAGAGTGGTGATATTTGTTGATTTTTCTATTTTGCCCCTGTTGGGTTTTACATAGCAAAGGAATTATGAGGTCATTATCGTAATTGGTATATGTGGATGTTGTTTAAAGTTGTCAAATAAGAAAACATGGTGTCGTATCTTACGTTGTGTTTTTGTTTAACTACTTATTGATGTTATTTGACTGTGTCAAACAAATTAACTGTTATGCTTACTAATCACCTGGTTGCATAAACAACTTGTATGATATGCAATTGATGAAATGCGGTTTATCAACGGCCGCATAAATAATTAATCATCCAACGGCTGAGAAGAAAATCTTTTCACTCGTGGGGTAATTTATTTATTAATAGCGTAGAAATGATATCAACGTTACTTTTAAAAACCGTTGTAAAGTTCATCGATGATGCTATTGCTATGGGAATGAAGTCATGAACATGCATTAGCATTACCCATTTACCCACCCCTTCTAAAAGGTATAATAAAAACAAGGGCCAATCCAATTGGGGCCTGCTGATAGTCCTGTTTTCTCTGTGCGAAACTGCCAACTAAGGACGGCCCATTTATCCTAATTTCAACCGGAGAATCTCTGCAACTCCGTCATCTACTGCCGGAAGACTTCCCTCCGCCTCCCTGAGTCCCTGTAAATTACGATGAGCATGTCTGGAGCACCACTATTTTGAAAACGATGAAGAGAAAGTGTAGGGTTTGGTGGCCCGCTCATCTCTCCCCAACAACCCAACCACACTTTTCCACTTTCTTGTTTGGTTGGTTTCTTTCATCGTCTTCTTCTTCCTCTGCTTCTGTTCCTATCGAAATTATCGTGGCATTTGCAATCGATGAGGCTGCCTTCTCTTCCATCGGATCTGATCTTGAGGTACCAACACTTTTCGTTGACAATGCTAGGTTTAAACAGAGTCTAGTGATAGAGATCTACATGGAATCAACCAACTTGTGGAACTCAACCTCACAGTAAATGTACATGTATTACTGCATAACGTTCTTTGATAACATAGGCCTGCAGGAAAATAGAAAAAAATTTTACCCAATCAAGTATAAATGATCGGTATCAGGTAGTGTGAACTGTGAAAATTGCAGTCGAGCTTCTCTTGATTGACATTGAAAATGACATTACTCTACTGTTCTAGAGTTCTCGTCAAAATTTGGGTCATGGACGGATGAATCGTTTTGTCAATTGAAATTAGGGGAGCAATATTGCAAATTTCTTTTAGCAGTTTGATGCGTTCTTTATAGTTGTTTGAGCGCAGCCAGTGGTTATTGTTCCAGAAAACAAACATAATGTCTTGAGGATATAATTATTAAATGACCTTAATTAGCATGGTCTCATGATTTTTTGGATTCCTCTGAGATGGAAGAAGATGTGAGTATTTTAATGTACTGGTTTTGTATGTTTGGTTGATGGTTCATGATATCCGTGACCCCATTGGTGGAGAGAGAGAGAGAGAGAGAGAGGTGAATTAGATTGGGAAACTGGTTATTACCCGGACTAGTGTTTTATTCATACTTTATATTGCATTGACATTATACTATGTTTTATTCCAAGTAAACAAAGTTGTAGGTAAAGCTACAAACTTGATATATGCACGTAGATGCAAATTTGGGCATTAGATCCAATGATTGCTGTCCCCGTATATGCTTTGTCAAATCTTTTACACACTACTTGTAACATGCAAGTTAAATAGGGTACTTAAACAAGGGATCCCTGGAAGTTGGTTTCCAACTTCTTGGTATACGCTCTACTGTTTGGTACATTGGCAAACTAATAATAATATGATAAACTAGAATCAATGACTGCCCTAAATTCTAGTTTCAACTGATTTTGAGATGGATGAATCATATGTAATACCTTGTACAGCTTAAAATCCACTTACAGATGCTAGTTGTTTGTCTAGTTTTAAGCATATACTTAAGCCAACTTTTTCATGCTTCTCTTCTTGATCAGGGGATACTTAACAAGATAAATAAAAGAATGCCAACAACTTTACAAAATAGATGCAGGCTCGCTATGCTTGGTTATTGCTCTGCATATTCTTCTAGCAATGGTGAATTGCATTTGCTTAGAGAATCAGAAGAAGAAAATAGCCAAATCAATAACTTGCCTAGTAATTTGGGTCAATACACTGAACAAAATATATTGAAGGATAGAAGTGGACACTGGACCTGTGGATGCCATAACCTAGATGGATTGCCAACACAATATAAAAGTTGTACAAAATTCGATCAGATACAACTTGTATATGGTTCTTATATCTGCTCCAGAACAAAATTAGGGTGGATTCCAAGCTTGCATCACCTACATTGGGATGGGCAAGTTGTTTCCGATATTGATCTTCACGTATGTAAGTCGTTAAGACCTTAATTCCATATGTACGTTACACACTCCACGAAGAAGTTGGTAATTTGATGATTACTATTTTTTTTCTGAATCAGATAGTAATCTATGGACCTCCCAGATTTGGTGGTCACCATTTCTCCCTGGGTTCTGAACATTCTTCTGATCATGCTAAAACAATTTTAAGGAAACCTAAGTGGGTGGAAGATCTTGGCCAAAAGAAATCAGCTCTTGAGCTGGTAAATATAATAGTTGATCCATCTGTTTTGTTTTCTATGTTTTCACATTTTGCCTACTTTTTAGTTTGTTGCCTTGATTGAGATCACAGGATGCCATCATTCTTGCCATTAATTGTGCTTCTGCTGCCACCGCATTCTTTGAAGACCAAGTGTCACCTTACAGACCTGCCCTCTGGCCTCATAGTGTGCTCATGTAATTTCATTACTCTGGTCCCCCCCCCCCCCCCCCCCCCCCCCCCCCCCCCCCCCCCCCCCCCCCCCCCCCCCCCCCCCCCCCCCCCCCCCCCCCCCCCCCCCCCCCCCCCCCCCCCCCCCCCCCCCCCCCCCCCCCCCCCCCCCCCCCCCCCCCCCCCCCCCCCCCCCCCCCCCCCCCCCCCTCCCCCCCCCCCCCCCCCCCCCCCCCCCCCCCCCCCCCCCCCTCCCTCCTCCAAACACACACATAACAATCCAATATTTTCCCTAGTTACTTTTTGTTTACTTGTAGATATTTTGTGTTCTGATTTTTCAGGTTTATTACTTTGATATGGCAACTGTTGGCTGTGTGTGTTGCTTCAGTTTCCACATTCATATATATAATCCTCCAGCTACTCCATTTGATTTTAAGCTATGGATCAGAGTCTTGTATGTACATCACAATAGAGAGTTTATTCATTCATACCTGGAGGAACATCCATCTACGATGTTGTCAAATTTTGTACTGGCCAATTTTCCTCCACAATGATGATTCCAGGTAACTCTTCAATGTTGTCTAATCTTGTACTTCAACACATGTTTATCATGTTTGACCTGACATTTTTTTTTCAAAATCATATCTGTTAAATTTTAACACATAATCGTCAAATGAAATATTAACATGCACTTTGCTAGTATAGATACTAAAACAATATTAATCAAAACTAAAAAAGAAAAGTGCATGCACATATACACACAAAGACCTTGTTTATTGACGCCCCAATGGTGTCTCTGTTGTGGTTTAAAACTTCCATTTATTGGCAATAAGTGGGGTTGTTTTGTGTGTTGTAGTTTGCTGAACGTTGTATATTTTTCCTTTAAAATGTTGTCATGCTTGTATTCTTGTTAGTTTACATAAGGTTTTAATTTTTGTACTCATTATTCATATACTGTTGATTTGTAAGGTCTGAATCATGTGTGGAGTATGCAGAGAAAGCATCACTACACAAACATTCCATTTGGTTAAGTGTAGTTATTGACTTGCTTTTGGGGAACTTGCTTGGACTTGCATTGCTGATCCATGCAGATTCTGCGGGTGTTTGGATTTCAACAATCAGTAGTTACATTACAAACAATTGGTGGCTCATCAGTTGTGCACGGTTAATGGGAAACCCTGCTGGTTTTAAGTTGAACACGGAGCTTGCAGGAATTCTTGGCACTCTTTCCCTTAATGCAATTCAAATCTGGTCTACACTATGGGGCTCTTTGCAGTTTTTGTTCGTTTTTTTCATTAAAGGGCTGGCTATCTCTGGAGTTCTTTTTGGCTTAACAACCCCCGCAGCATTAACAGTAGATGTTATTACTATCTCAACAACTCATGTTTCAACTCTGCATTGGTTGATATCACTCCTTTATTCAAGACAGATACAGGCAACAACAGCATTGTGGCGTCTTTTTAGGTAATGGCAATTTCTATTTTTTTAAATGAAGCTTTTGATTCTTATCCAGACTACTTTATACTTTTACAGGGGTCAGAAATGGAACCCTCTTCGTCAGAGATTAGATAGCTATGAATACACGGTGGAACAACACATTGTTGGCGCTCTTTTATTTACTCCACTTCTGCTTCTGCTACCAACTACTTCAGCTTTTTATATGTCCTTCACCATTATGAATATGACCATTGGCTTTATATGCCTTCTTATTGAGGTCACTATATCTGTAATTCATGCCACACCCTACACCAAAATCTTCCTTTGGTTGCTGAGGCCAAGCAGATTTCCATGTGGGATTTGGTTCGAGATGTATTCTATTGAGAGCTATGCCACGAAGGTGGTACAAGAAAGAATTGATTTAGGGGCAAGTAGATTGGATATTCTTGTGTCATCTCTCCATAGTTATTCTTACAATTTAGGTAAAATCTGAGCTATATTTTCTTTGATGTTTTTTCCAGTACAATTATCTCCCTAATATTACGTGGCTCGTAGAGTAGCAAGCATTATGTTGATATATTGGCATGATACTATGATAGTAAAATGTTCCGTGTCAGTTCAAAATGAAGGTTCATTCAGAACTCTGAGAGAATAGAAAGACTAGTATTTGAATCGTTTTCCTATTGCAATAACAAGTGGTTTCTGCTTAATTCCTGCATGCTTCAGTTACCCTGATCTAAGTTCTTGCATATTGTTTATGTATACTTTAGTTGCTACTTGCTAGCTAGTTCAAATATAAAGCGCCGAGAATCATAAGATTAGGTTTGCTGTATTTTTTTAGGAGACTGCAAAAGGTTTGTCATGTGACATTATACCCTTCCTTCCAAGAAAGGAGATGGGTTTTGATCTTTTGGTTTTCAAACATACATTTTCCCTTTATAAGTTTGATACAGATTTTGTTATGGCACTATCTTAATATAAATGTCTTTCAATAATGAGAAAATAGGAGATTGTTGTGGACCATAATTAGTACCATAATTAATCAATTTTCAGTATTTGTTTTATGTAGTTATATATGTTTATAAAAAAAAAACATTGACCCTTGTTCCCTTCACTCGAAATTTTCAGTATTTGTTTTATGTAATGTTATTTTCCTTATGCATTTGTAACAGACCTCATGTTACAAGGATCATATGCTTACATGAAATTTTTTGTTAACTCAGGAGAATTGGTACTGCCACACTTTAGATACCTGCATTCTGCTGTTTCAGGATCATCTATTCGTTCGTCAGTCTACAGAGTTTTCAGTGGAAGAAGGTGAGTTGTACTCCTCTCTCTCTCTCTCTCTCTCTCTCTCTCTCTCTCTCTCTCTCTCTCTCTCTCTCTCTCTCTCCATAGTTCATATAGTTTTCCTGCAAAGCCAACTGACTATGTTGTTACTTGTACAGTTTGCATGGTCCACTATACAACCTTCCATTTGCTCCAGGTTCTGGTCTCTCTGAAAATATGCCATGGATGTCCATCCCATTCAAGGAGTATTGGATCCTATGTCATGATGCTGTTTGTGCAAGTAACCCACTTTTCACACACTCCAAATGTTAATCAGGATTGTATCTTCATGGGATTTTTTGTCACCCTTGATGATAAGGTTAAGAGTTAGAAGTATCACTGCATAGGTTTAGCTGGATGACTATGGTTCATTGTTGTTGCCGTGTGTATATCTGATGAAATTTTGGCATGTATTGACAGGATGACAGTTTAGCATAAACTTTTTGTGAGTAATTGTCAGGCTTAAGCAAACAAGCCCATCTGCAAGCTAACCTGAACTTGAGCTCCACCTCTGTTAATTATTAATATGTAACAACCTCTTAATGCATATGATTGCTAGAAAACTCTTCTTGATTTAGACATGGAGCTCAGGTTGAAGATGTTCAACCTCAATCCAGGAGCTTGAAAATAGCCTATCAAATTTACGCTTCTAAATTTCAAATGACTTGCAATATATACCGGAAAATATTAATACATATATCGAATTGAAAGGCTTAATAATGATTTGAGTTTGGTTTTTTATTATTAACTCAAAGATTGACTTCGAGCGCATTGTTGTATTCTAGTTATACTATGTTAAAGCTTGTCGTCATCAGTCACTTTTCTTTTTATTTTTGTGCTTTGTGAGTCATAGTGTCTCAGGTTCGAGTTGTTTAGTATTTTTGGGTAGGGGTGAGCTCATTGTTCCTTTGGGTGTGTCAGTCTTTGTGTTCTTCTGTACCTTGCAGAAGGTCTGCTGTGTATTGCTTTGTGGGGGTGACTGGATAAAGCTTCAACCAGTTTTATGACCTAAAAAAAAGCGACTGGATTGGCATTGTTAATACAATACTGCTATACTTGCATACAGAACTGTAGGATAGATATATGCAAGTGCGTACTTTTTCTATCTATTAGGAGATGAATTTTAGATTTAAGAGGAAAATGGCCGTTTAAGACAAATATTTGCTTAAAGTAAGTTAATTATTCTGAGTTGTGCTTTTCAACTAATCGTCAGCAAAACATTCATGTGAAAATTCAATTATGATAGGTACAACATATATAAATAAATATTCACAAAAAATTCTCAATTTTACAATATAAACAATTTTCAGTTCAAAGATTTGATATCCTCAAATCTTTTCATGAAGGTTTTAGCCACCTCGTCTGAGTCAGATATAGGGGTGATAAGGTAGAAGATAGTTGGCTCGTTGTCATGGAAACGGATGATATTTTAAGAGGCAAGTGAACACATAATACGGTGAAAGAATCATCATGACTGGAAGATGATTAAAACCTAAGAAAAAGATCGAGTAGTGCTCAAACTGGCCCCCGAACGCATGAAGCAGCTTTCAAGTGGACCCAGAATCCAGCTTGGCCTATTCGATTGAGTTACAACCCAGATTTTTCATGGTATAAATGTGATTATATGGAATGTGTCACGGTATATGGTAGCTGTTTACATTATGTTCATCAATGATTTAATGTGTACCTTTCATGTCTGCAACACCATACTCTGCAAGGATTCTTTGTAAAAATCTATCGGGAAGAATACCTTCTCTAAGCATACGGCTATACAGTGACATGGCATCACCTAATCGTCCAACCTTACAATAACCATAAATCATGATTCCATATGTTATAACATCTGGCAACAAATGCTGTCCTAAAGCACTATGAAAGACCATTGATGCTTCCTCCATCAATCCCCGTTTGCACAGACCATCAATCAGGATGCTGTAGCTTACAATGTTTGGAGAAACATCATTTCTCAGCATCTTTTCATGTAGCTCGAGAGCAGTTTCCATTTTCAAGGTTTTAAAATGGCCATCGATTAAACTACTGTAAGTAACCACATTAGGTTCTAAACCTTTTCTCAACATAAGTGAGAATATTGACATTGCATCTTTGACTTTACCTTCTTTGCAGTATGCATCAATCAGGATCGTGTAAGTAATGGCATTAGGTTTCTTTTGCTGGAGATACGCCTCTTCATAAAGCTGAACAGCTTCGTCCAACATTTTTAAAGAACAATAACCACTGATCATTGTGTTGTAGGTCACGATATCAGGTTCAGGTCCATATTTTTTAGCACGCCTGAAAAGCTCTGACGCCTTTTCTAATTGACCGCTTCTGAAGAAAGTGTTTATTAAAACATTGTGGGTGTCAATATCAGGTTGTACTCCGTTTCCAAGCATCAGCTCGAGAATCCATAAACCAACAGTAACATTAGTTTCTTTACAAAATCCATCTATAAGGGTGCAATATGTAACACAATCAGGAGAAAACCCCTTCTTAAAGGCATGAAAGAACAAAATTAAAGCCTCGGCTAGCCTCCCTGTCTCAATGATCGCTTTGATCAGCACCGTGTAAGTAACTATGTCAGGTTTTAAACTATATGTACCCATCTGAATGTACAACTTCACAGCATCCTTCATTAGCTTCAATTTACAAAAACCGTCAATCAAAGTGTTATAAGCAACGATACCAGGTCTTAAATCACTGTTCAGCGACTGATAAAAGAATCGAATAGCGTCATGCATCCTACCTTGTTTCGTTAGACCATTTATAAGCACACTATAGACCGTTGCATCTGGAGTATGACCATGCACTATTATTTCATCATATAACCAGAACCCATATCTCAAATTCCCAGATTTGCACATGCCATCAATAAGACTGCTATAAATTAGAACAGATGGCTCGAGACCCTGTTTCAGAACTTGGCCAAAAATGCCGATAGCCTCAAGAATCCTCCCTTCTTGACACAGTCCATTTATAAGAATTCCATACGTAACTATGCTTGGCTTGATCCCTCCCATAAGCATCTTTCTGTATACTTCAAAACCTTTGTCTAGTTTTCCTTGTTTTACGTATGCATCTACCATTGAGCTAAAAACCACCACATCCAAGATAATACCTTTTTCTAATGCAACCAAAATTACTTGATGCCCTTCCTCTAACCTGCCTGCCCGGAAAAGACCATCAACCAAAATACTATATACAACTAGATCTGGAACGATTCCTTTTACCAGCATCAGATCATATAGTTGAAATGCATCCTCCAATTTTGATTCCTTGCAATATGCTTTCATTAATGTGCTAAATGTTACCATCGTCGGGCTTGGACCTACCTCTATCATCAAAGATAAGAAGTCATGTGCAACACCTAGACACTTGTCATTGCAAAGACCTCTTATGATCTTATTACAAGTAACTACATTAGGCACAAACCCTCTTTTGATAGCAGCTCTATGGAACTCAAATCCAAAACCTGCCTCGCCTTTCTTGAAGAAACTGCCTGTTATGTACCCATACAGATTCAAATACAAATCCTTGTTCATGCCAGGATCGTTACCTATTTCCCAGTACACATCCGTTACAGCATCAATCCTCTTCAAATCAACCAAACATCTCAACATTCTCATCAGTGCATATGGTGACATGGATACCTTGATTCTTGACATCCGAAAAAACATTTCGACTGCCTTATCAATCATCCCAATTCGACAATAATTATCAACCAAAAAGCTGAAAACAGTAGTAGCATTTGAATGGTAACTCATAAGTCCCGTATGAAAAGCATCAAAACAATCAAAATCCCCAAAGCTTTCCGTCATTTTATCAAACACCTTTTGGGCACGATTAAACATTCGCTTTTGTAGCAGCAAATGAATAAGACCACAGAAAGATTCAACCTTATGATGATAAAACCCTAGATTAGACTCAGACCACTCAAAGAACTTGATTGCCAAAGCGGGTTTTGAGCGTAGACCAAAAAGAATAGGCTCTACTTCCTGGGGTTTCAAATTAGAGATAGAAGAATGCTTTAACAAGTGTTGGGTATAGTCTTTTTGTTGAAATGATGTTATTATGTGGCTAAGTAACTGTACTTGTGATGATGGTGATGATGTAGAGTACAACTGTGTTGATTTAAAGGCAAGGGATTTCAAGGACGATATGAAATTAAGGAGATTTACCTTGGAGTATGATGATGATGAAAAGCCATAACAGAGCATCATATGTTGGAAATTTGGGAAGAAGATAGTTCCATAGTGAGCTCGAAACCCCCTGTTGCTGTGCGTCCAGAGGTTTAAGAGCATCACTGCATCACCCAGGGTTTTGCTCGAATAAGAAAAACCTTTTTTAATTGCTTTTAAACTTTGTTTTACTTAAAATATTGCTTTTAAACTTTAATTAAATTATCAATTTCATGAGTTAACATTTGACATACATTTTAATACAAAGAACTAAATAAATATTTTAAAAAAAAATTCATTTCTTTTGGATTTTATCAAGATTAAAAGAGAACGCAATTATAATTTTCAAAGTGTATTCTATTTTTTATGATTATATTAACAATGTGAATTTCCTAATTTTCATAATTCAATCCTATAAAGTGCACCCTAAATTTTTACATATTGAATTGATTATTTAATGATTTTATTCAGATATTAAATTAAAAAATAACATTTTAATAAGTTTTAATTGGTTGAATGATTTACACGACAAAAAAATTATTAATAGACTTAATTGAATACATTAGAGATGGGATTGGTTCTTACCGATATCGTACCAGGTGGTACCAGATGTTTTTTAGCCATAAAATTAGTACCGTACCGATTATAAAATTTCGGTATTGGTCCGGTATTTTCAGTATCAGACTAGTTAGAATTTAGAACCACTTTTTTATTCTAAGCTAATATAAATAATAATATCAAAACCAATAAATAAATTAAATAACAAAGCAATTGAAGTTAAAATAAAAAAAAACAACAAATAAAGTTAATATTAAAACCAACAATTAATATTACCATGAAAACTAATAAGTAAAGTTAATATCAAAACCAACAAACAAAGCTAGTAATTCGTAAATATATATGTCGATACAAATTCAATATATATTTAAATGCCAACGTGTGTGTATATGTTTTTAAACGGTCTTTTACCGGTACCGAACCGGATTGTACCGAATTTTTTAAGACATAATATTAGTACTGAATACCGAACCGATTATAGAATTTCAGTACCGATTCGGTTTCAAAAAATTGGTAAAAATTTCCACCCTACATACCTTTTTCTGAGACATGCTTTTTAAGGGATTATTGTTGTTGTTTTACAACCTAAAAAAGTATCATTTGTTTTTAAGTATTAAATGTATAAGTTGCAAGTAAAATAATTTTATTCAAGATGATATATACCATCAGCCAAATTCCATTGGTTATGATTTGATTTGAATGGAGGAAAGAAGAAAAAGCGGGGGAGGAGGGAATGTTTGTATCGGCTACACATTTCAGAAAGAAAGAATATCTAATGATTCATCACCACATCTCTCTCTACCAATTTCTCCTCCTCGCCGGCCGACGGATCAAACCCCTCCAACAAGTCCACGCTCAGATCATCCTCTCCGGCAAAACCACCTCCCTCCCGCTTCTCACCAAACTCCTCACATATGCTTGCGCCGCCAAGGCAATCATCTACACCCGCCAGCTCCTCTTCTCCATCGCAAACCCTGATTCCTTCCTCTTCAGTTCCCTTGTTAAGACCTCCACCAACCATCATTTCCCTCTTGATTCCCTCCTCTTTTATCGCCACATGTTACTTTCTAATGCAGGGTGGTCAAACCACACATTTACGGCGGTGATAAAAGCATGTGCTAATTTGTCTGCTACGGGACGTGGCAGGATTGTTCATTGTCATGTATTGGTTTGTGGGTATGGATTGGATTTGTTTGTTCAGGCTGCTTTGGTTAGTTTTTATGCCAAATGCAATGAACTGTGTGTTGCCAGAAAAGTGTTTGATGAAATGCCTCAAAAAACTTTGGTTGCCTGGAACTCGATGATATCTGGGTATGAGCAAAACGGAGCTGCTGAGGAAGCTATTGTCTTGTTTTGTAGGATGCGGGATTCAGGTGTCGAGTTTGATTCAGTGAGTCTGGTGAGTGTGCTATCTGCATGTTCTCAGCTAGGCACTCTTGGTTTGGGTTGTTGGATTCATGACTACATCCGTCGTAATGATTTCCATGTAAATACTACGATCGCCACTTCATTGATTAACATGTATGGTAGATGTGGAGATGTCATCAAAGCAAGAGAAGTTTTTGACTCCTTGAATCAACAGAATGTTATAACTTGGACAGCCATGATATCTAGCTATGGAATGAATGGTTATGGTAGGGAAGCCATGGATATATTTCAACTTATGAAAATTCATGGACCGTCTCCCAATGGTGTGACATTCATCGCTGTTCTATCGGCATGTGCCCATGCTGGACTAGTATTAGAAGGCCGGCTAGCTTATGCTAGCATGACTCGAGATTACGGAATAGTACCCCAAATGGAGCATCATGTTTCCATGGTTGATATGCTTGGGCGTGCTGGTCTATTAAACGAGGCCTATCAACACATTCAAGAGATGAATGATGTGGAGCCTGGAGCTGCCGTGTGGACAGCAATTCTTGGAGCTTGCAAGATGCACAAAAACGTCGATCTTGGTGTAGTGGCAGCCGAGAATCTTTTAGCCATTGAACCTCAACATCCTGGTCATTATGTTCTACTCTCCAATATATATGCAATGGCAGGACAAATGGATAGAGTGGAAATGGTTAGGGATGTGATGATTCGAAAGGGGTTAAAGAAACAAGTTGGATATGCCACCATAGAAGTTGATCAAAAGACATACTTGTTTAGCATGGGTGACGAATTTCACCCTGAAACCGCTACAATTTACAGATATTTAGATGAGTTGATGAAGAGGTGCGTGGAGGTGGGTTATGCACCAGCATCCGAATCTGCAATGCATGAGTTAGAGGAGGAAGAGAGAGTCCATGCTCTTAGATACCATAGCGAGAGGCTTGCACTAGCATTTGGGCTCCTGAAAACAGAACATGGATCGATGATAAGGATTGTCAAGAACCTTCGAGTGTGCAAAGATTGCCACACAGCAATCAAGTTCATTTCTGTTGTTACCAAACGAAAGATTATTATTCGTGATAAGCTTCGGTTTCATCATTTCAAAGATGGATCTTGCTCATGTATGGACTACTGGTGATGAATTTTCTCGATAAGTTGTCCTAGTAAATTGTAATAAGAGCTGTGGTATACCCACCCGCCCATCAGGGTAGGTTCCACGTACGCAAACATACCGACAGAAACACCACCCCGCCAAGAAGATAGAATCATCGGTATCTCCATCCTGCTTGCATGATACGTTTTCTTTGTTGTTTTTCCTTGTAAATGTATATTTTAAAATTAAACGGCGTTATTGGGATAGAAAGATGAAAGATTTTTCAAAAATATAGATGGAAGAAGTAGAAAGAGAATATTTAATTTAGCATTGAGATGTCGTCCAGAAAGATAGAATGACTCACCAACCTAATGACAAAGAAACACTAGCATTCCTTTTAACCATCATCCAAGATTTATGTTTATCCTCCAAAGAACAAATTCAAACTTGATGGACACAGTCTCAATGTCATTTGTTAACTTCAAGATACAACAATTTTGATGGGATAAAATAAACCAGCTTTAACATTTTAATCCAAAAACTAATAAATTCTAACCACCAGAAAACAAGCAATGAAAGGTAAACCGTAATTTGATTCTGCAGGTAGTGAGTACCCCAGACTAGTAAATTTCATCATCGGGTATATCAGGATTCAAGAACTTCTCAGGATCTTTGCTAATTGCATCATAACTGAGGGTAGGTTTAACTCTTTCTGGTACAGGCTCAAGTGGGATAATGCTATCTTGATCTATAACCCCATCAATAAGTCCATATTCAACTGCTTCGATTGGAGACATATATCGATCCCTGTCGATGTCTTTCTGAACTTGTTCATAAGACCGGCCGGTGGATTCTGCGAAGAGTTTTGTCACATTGTCCTTGTTATGCATCATTTCTCGAGCTTGAATTTCTACATCTATTGCTTGCCCACTAGCGCCTCCAAGTGGTTGGTGGATCATAATTCTTGTATTCGGCATTGCAAGTCGCTTGCCTTTGGTTCCGCCACCAAGAATAATGGAAGCTGTTGATGCTGATATCCCCAGTGCGATTGTTGAAACATCAGCCCTCACTAGCTTCAAAACATCATAAATGGCCATTGAAGAGCTGTTGAGAAAATAAGAAATTTTGAATCATGAGAACCATGATGACTAAAATAGATTTTCATCACAAGATGCGTCTAGGGTGGGGGGGACAGGATGACAAATCTGGACACAATACTTGTTCACTGCTGCAAATCACATGATTACAAACATGAAAATCAAATTACTTCAACGCCCTTGGGATCAAATGACTGTATCTCACAACCATTGTAAGTCTCAGGTTACTACACAATATTGAAGCATATGACAATAATGGTGTGCAACTCTTCATTGAGAGGACATCAATTGGTAAATAGCTGAACGGAATTTAGGAAACCCCAGAATGATTCAAACCTTATTATCATCCATAAAGTAGATATAAATTGAAGCCAGAGGGCAGCCATGGAATTAAAGAATACCTGTTAAGTGGTATTATCAGTACAAGAATGAGCTCTTATGCAACTCCAAATAATTTTCAGTTTGCATAACTTCATAAATTTCAAAATAATAACACTTCTTACTTTCGTTAACAAAGCGGATAATTTAACATCTTTGATTGGGATTAATTACTAATGAAGAATGAAGAATAGTGGACAGATGAGGAAATGTGCACTTCTACGTACTTAAGAGTCTGAGCATTCACTTTTTTGTTGTTCTCTTAGAGAAAATACAGTGGCTCCTGAGAGGACAATCTAAGGATATGACCTAAAATCTGATCAAAAACCAATTTTATTAACAAACTCCCACTTAAGTTATCAATATTTAACCACTAAATCATTTCTGCAATGAAATTACCTGATTGTGCACACTGCCACATTACTCTGATCATTCTTCTCAAATATGAACCCCAAATGCCAAAAAGAAAAAGAACCCTCTGTAATATACAACATGACCATATTCCCTAACAACGGGGTCAAGACTCAAGAAAGTTGAAATCTTAGCTACAAAAAAAAACCTATAAAATTATGAAAATGATGATACAACAGCTTCTCATCAGAGCATTGACATATAAATCCTAAACAAATATGCAAAGGTCCCATTTTTCCTTAAAAAGATTGCTACAAGTATTAGATGCAAGTAATTCATCTGCTCCAATAATCAATAAAAATACATCCATCAGAGAGGATCGTCATTTTAACTTCCGAAAAATTCCCTTCCAGTTGTAGTTGACTCTTTCATCTCTTATCTACAAGGATTATACAACTACGTGAATGACAGAAATGCCAACCACCTAATGTAGGATTGATATCAGAAATATCGACCTAAGTTTGATAAGACCCTCACACTGAGGGTTGATTGCATCTCAAAAAGTAAAGATAATTAGGCAAAACTCTCCACCTTATCAATGTTCAAAGAACATATGGGACTAAAGAACTTATCACTAACAAGTACATGAAATGTAGGAGAATTTACAAGTAAGATTACATAAGCATACAGCTCGCACTTCGACTCAAAAGATAGTACATCGATGTTCTACATCCCTTAAACATTATTGTTTCATTGTCTCTTAACCTCAAATTCATCATTTCTTTTAAATTACTTATCTATTGCGACATATAACGCATTGCTACCCTAAACTTTCCAAAAAGATCAAAACTCAAATGCACCATCTCTATTTATTTAGAGTTTTCACAGGCTCACTTAGTTTCTTCACTTTCTGAATGTGTGCGATATTGATGGTATCATGATCCTACTTAGGACGTCAAGCAACTCGCTTAGCTTCCATGTACACAACATATGTTCCAACTATCAAGCAACTTGCTTACCTTTTCCTAGTATACTTATTTCTTTGATAGTGTACAATTACCATATAAATTTCTGATCCAGTAGGACATAAGAGGTTTTTTCATCAAACAAACACCCCCAGTGAGTCAGACAGTCAGTAGGTTTAGATTAGTAATATTTCTGCTGAAAGCATAACCAATCAAAGAGTCATATCATGGTGTTTACCAGATACGCCATAGTGCATGATATACAAAGATAGGCAATTGGTAACCAAACATTTGCATATAAAAAAAATGAAAACAGAGACAAACATTGAGTTTTAATATCAAAAGGAAGTATTATATAAATTTAAAAGAATTAGAAGAAGATGATAAGGCAGTACCTGAGAGAACCACCGGTAGAATTGATAAAAAGCCTGATGTCTTTAGTAGGGTCTTGAGCATCCAATAAAAGCAACTGACTAATTATAGCATCAGCAACGAAATCATCAATTTGAGTCCCTAAGAACACAATCCTTTCTCTTAAAAGCAGCCCCATCGCGTCGGATTCTGCACCTCTCATCGCCGTCGCCGGGGATTGCGGCGAAGAGGCTGAAATCCCAAGATTTGGTTTGAAGTCAAGCCCTAGGGTTTGGCGAGGAGACTGAATTGAGCATTTAACGGATTGTTGCGGCGGTGCTAGGCGGCGGAGAGAGAAGGATTGAATAGGTTTAGTGGGAAGAAACTGGCGGAGGATGGATGATGATGATGTGGGATTGCAAGAGGAGGGAGCAGAGAAGGAGAGCAACTCCATTGTAGATAATGGCGATGTTCGTTGCTTCTTCCCTTCAAGAGTTTCCCCTTCTCGAAAATTTATGTATTATATCTTATTGGGTTTCCTTTGTATAAACAAACGCCAAAATTAAATTTTGAAAATAAGTTATAAGTTTTATAAATTAATAATGGATTTATTACGATTAAAACCAAAGTTCATTCCTTTATGTTATTTTTTCTATATAAAAGCTCTCAACTTAATTTTTTTTCTTTTTAGTTTAATAAAATTTGGATACTAGAACCTGATTTTTCAGTTTTTAATTTTAATCAAATAAGCTATATTTATCTTTTGTGATTTAACGTGAAGATGACACATTGACACGTCGTATCTAAGTGTTCTCCTATGTTATTTTTTCTATATAAAAGCTCTCAACTTAATTTTTTTTTTCTTTTTGGTTTAATGAAATTTGGATACTAGAACCTGATTTTTCAGTTTTTAATTTTAATCAAATAAGCTATATTTATCTTTTGTGATTTAACGTGAAGATGACACGTCGTATCTAAGTGTTCTCCTTTATTATATAGACGAGTTAAGGGTTATTTTGGTAATTTGTTATCCAAAACTCATAAACTATTTCAAATAAGCATGTAAAGTGATGCTTATGAAATTGAATGCTTTTAGAACGTAAATAATCAATTATCTAATAACATTTGCCTAACACTTAAAGTAGTTTAATTATGTTTTGAAAACCTAATAAACGGCAAAGCAGACTAAATAAGCAAACACAAACGCGCCCTCTAAGATCTATCTAATTGATAAGAGTTAAAAGCTATTATTTTTTATTTTCATTTATTATCGATAAATGTTGGTCTTGAAGTCTTATAAGATGATCTAATAAGAGTGTTTGATTAGTAATTAATAAATTCTAAATATATATAATTAATAATTTTATGAATTAATATTAAAATAATAATAATGAGTGAAAGTAAAATCAAAATAAGTAAACCTTCAGTGAAAACCATCTGGGCTTTATGCTCGACCTTCTAAACCCTATTGATGTCCATCTTCAACAACAAAATTTTAATTGCTCTTCATATTGACTTTGTTGGTTAAGTTTATAGTATTGATTTTCATCTTCAACAACAACAATTTTAATTGTTTCATGACTAACTTTTTATATTCTTTCAAGTTGTAACAACCTAACTTTTATCAGTCATGTACTAATTCATTTTGAGATGATAATCTAATTTTGTTATATTATTTATGTTATAAATATTAATCAAGAATGAAAATTTATTAAGTAAATATAATTTAAATTATATATATGATATAATTAATTTGTTTAAAATAAAAGAGATGTATTATACAAAAATAGGAGGGGGTTAAATAGAAAAATTATCAAAATTGATATATAAACTAAGATAATGGCTCTTAATGCCATTAATCACAATTTCAATCTCTCTCTCCTGTTCTTCTTCACTTACGGCAATATCACCAGAAATTATCAAAACTCCATTAAAGCTACAATAAATTGAAGATTGAAGACAAAAGGAGTTACAAGAAGCTATAAGCATCATCAATCTACAAGATTTAGAGGTATTAACTACTTAAAATTTCTATGTTTTTGGAATAATATTCGGTTTCATAAAAAACCGAATTGATGATCCAAAAATGTTGTTGCATGTTTGTAATTTTAATAGATAATGATGAATTTAAGTTAATAGAAGTCATAGAAATGAAAATTATGGGTTAGATCTTTCAAATTACTTAGAAATCGGAAATTTTATAAGAATGTGTTCTTGACTAAAAATAGTGTATTTTGGACCATTCTGATCAAATTGTAGTGTTTTTGATAGGAAAAAAATGTGAAGATTATTGGTTGCATGTATAAAATTATGATAGATTATGATGAATTGAAACAAATAAATGAAACAGAAACAAAATTTGATGCTTGGATCATTCAAATATTGAAGAAAATCGAAATTTCAACAAAAGAAGAGTTCTTGACAAAAATATCATAATTTTGGATGATCTCGATCAAATAATGATGTTATTAATAGGGAAATTAGTATAAAAACACTCAAATAGTGATATTACATCAATATATTACATTGCATGTTGATAAAAATGAAAGTTTGATAATTATTAATAAAATCCGTATGAAGAACACCAAGAACACCAAGAACAGTTTCTGGAAAAAAATAACAAGTGTGGGATCCGAATTCGGATGACCCGAATTCGGATGATGTCCCATTTCGGATCATGAAATTCGGATGAAATCCATTTCGGTCCCATGCTTCGGATAACAAATAAATATTTTGTTAAGTGTTGGTCCGAACTCGGATGATCCAAGTTCGGATGGTATCAATTTCGGATGGTATCAATTTCGGATGGTATCAATTTTGGATAATGAACCGAATCCGGATGTGTGCTTGGTCCGAATTGGGATGCCCATTTCGGATGAATCTGAATCCGGATGATTAATTGGTCCGAATTAGAATGGCTATTTCAGATTGGTCTGAATCCGGGTGCCAGATCCGGATTGGTCAGAATCCGGATGGTCCGAATCCGGATGATCCGAAATTGGATATCCTATTTTGATATTTTTACAAAATTAAAGAAAAATGAATCAAATGATTAACAGAGTTATCAGTTATCAGAATCAGATAAAATAAAGATTATGAAAAAGACATGAAATTGATATGATTTGACAATGATAATTCTGGACAGGTTCAGTTGATATCTGAACATTGACACAAAGAATTTAAAGACTAAAATGATGATGATAAAGATGATGAAATTGACATGATATTATCATGAATGATTTTGATCAGGTTCAGTATATTCTGAACAAAGATTTAAAGACTTAAAGACTTGAAAGCGGGTCTCTGATTTGAAAAGAATTGACAGATTACAGATTGACAAAATCCTGAGATAACTCAGGTGGCAGATTCATATATCTGTTTGACCAAGACCCAGACCTGTGAGTTATAGATATTCAGATTGAACATGCATAGATCCGGTTGAGATATATTGCTGCTGTTAGATTTATTGACATTCATTTATCAGCTGGATTGAGACCTGTGCACACCATGGATGGGTGTTGCCCAGTGAATCATGATAGCTATTTGATTATCTTTTCATATTGCATGATTTCTGATTGTTTAGACTCGAAGAAAGTAAGTTATGCGTCTGCACTATTTGTGGGAGCTGCTCGTGCCTGGTGGAAAACCCAGCGAAGTATCTATGGTGAGGAGGTGATTCAGACTTTAGAATGGGAGCAGTTTCTTGATATGTTCAACGCAAAATATTGTCCGATCGACCAACAAGATAAGATGGAAGTCCAATTGATGCAGCTGACTCAGGGAACGAAGACAGTCGACGAATACGAGCACGAGTTTTCACGACTATGCGGTTACTCCTCATACTAAGTAGCTACCGAGGAGAGAAAGATGAATAGATTTCGTGTAGGACTTAATCCAAGATACAGGCATCCGATGAGCGCTATCAAATACAAGAGTTACTTGGAAATGGTAGAAGCGGCTAGACAAATCGAGCTAGGTTATTTAGAATACGGCGATCAGCTTTATGCTCCGTCTACTAACCCGATGAATCCGTCTCCTCCAAAGAAACAGCGATTTGGCAGATTCTTTAGGCCGAATAAGTCTCAGTCCCAACAATCTCAGCATAGTTCACAACAGAAAGCACAAGTTTACTCCCTCACGAACGAGCCACGATTCTGCAAGCGATGCAGAAAGTCACACATGGGGTTGTGCAATCCAGAAGATGTTACTTGCTTTGCGTGCAATATGATCGGTCACAGCAGTGAGGAATGTCCACAGCAGGGACGAGGATGTGCGAAATGTGGTAAGAAAGGACACTTCATGTACCAGTGTCGAAGCGGGCAACGTTATCAGTCTCAATCATCCACAGGAGGTTCTACAGGGAAAAGTTCTGCTGCAACGCCGACTGCACGGACTCAAGCTTTCCAAATCACAGCCGAGGAAGCAAAAGAAACACCTGACGTAGTTACCGGTATGTTTCTGCTTAACTCTATTCCTGCCCGAGTACTATTTGATTCCGGCGCGAGTCGTTCCTTCATATCGACTTCTTTTGCACAAAGATTACATAAGTCTCCATCAAAGCTATCTGTGATACTAGACATTGAGACAGCTAGTAACAATTTTGTTATGGCTGATTCCGTTTATCGTAATTGCACACTACTTGTTGATAATATCGTATTCAATCTCGACCTCATCCCGATTCCGTTAAAAGAATTTGACGTCATCATCGGCATGGATCGGCTAATGAACAACGAGGCTACAATTATCTGCAACCGGCGAGTCATCAGAATCAAGTCTTCAGACGACCGAGTATTAGAGATCAAGGGCGAGAAGCGGAAAGGTGCACATTGTTTCATATCTGTTGAAAAAGCGCATAAGTACTTATCAAAGGGTCACGAATCTTATATTTGCTATGTTTCATCTGAATCCAACTCTGAAAAGAAATCTTTGTCCGATGTTCCTATCGTCTGTGAATTCCCAGACGTATTCCCTGACGATATTTCCGGAGTGCCACCGGAACGTCAAGTCGAGTTCAGTATAGACTTGGTTCCTGGTGCGGCTCCTATCGCAAAAGCTCCATACAGACTTGCACCTGCAGAATTGCAAGAAATGTCTAAGCAACTGCAAGAGCTGTTAGAGAAGGGGTTTATCCGACCAAGTTCTTCTCCGTGGGGTGCACCAGTTCTATTTGTTAAAAAGAAAGACGGAACCTTCCGTATGTGCATCGACTACCGCGAGTTGAACAAGGTTACCATAAAGAATAAATATCCTCTGCCCAGGATTGATGATCTGTTTGATCAACTACAAGGAGCTAGTTATTTCTCGAAAATAGATCTCCGTTCTGGGTATCATCAACTGAAAGTAAGAAATGAAGATATACCGAAGACAGCCTTCCGTACAAGATACGGACATTACGAATTTCTCGTAATGCAGTTTGGATTAACGAATGCACCAGCGGCGTTCATGGATCTCATGAATCGTGTGTGCAGACCAATGTTGGATAAATCAGTTATCGTGTTCATAGACGATATTCTGATTTACTCCAAAACGGAGGCTGATCATTCTGTTCATCTGCGACAGTTGCTAGAGTTGTTAAGAAAAGAAAGACTCTACGCAAAATTTTCTAAATGTGAATTCTGGCTCAGACAGGTATAAATTTTATTATATAAGTCTTGAGCTAAATTCATTAAGTATTCTTAACACTTCAAAAATTTGATATCCTGATATGATTCTTATAGATTCAATTCCTTGGCCATGTCGTTTCTGGCGAAGGAATATCTGTTGATCCGTCTAAAGTCGAGGCTGTTCAGAAATGGCAAACGCCTCGCAATGCCTCTGAAATAAGAAGTTTCCTTGGATTGGCCGGTTATTATCGGCGATTCATAAAGGACTTCTCAAAGATTGCTGTGCCACTTACAATGCTAACACGAAAGAATACTCCTTTCGTTTGGACCGATAAACAGCAAGAGGCATTCGATATTCTGAAGCAAAAGTTGTTTCAAGCGCCGATCCGGCGATCCTAGCCTTGCCAGAAGGTAATGATGATTTCGTTGTCTATAGCGATGCCTCTGGTACTGGTTTAGGATGTGTTCTGATGCAAAGGGGAAAAGTAATTGCCTATGCTTCAAGGCAATTAAAAGACTATGAGAAAAGTGCACCAACTCATGATCTTGAGTTGGCTGCTGTTACCTTTGCACTAAAGATCTGGCGTCACTATCTATATGGGACTCGGTGCCAGCTCTACACCGATCATAAGAGTCTCAAATACCTTTTCACTCAAAAAGATTTGAACATGAAGCAGCGTCGGTCCTTGGAGCTTATTAAGGATTATGACTGCGAGATCTTATATCATCCCGGCAAAGCAAATGTTGTCGCGGATGCGTTGAGTAGAAAAGTATATCCAGAAAAGTGCTGTTATGCCCTAACTCCAGTTATATTTTCTTCTGGTCTTATTGAAAACATCAAAGTTGCTCAAGCCGAGGCACTGAAAGAAGAGAATATTGATTCTGAAAATCTTAAAGGGCAGTTACAATTTCTGACTCTGAACCATTTGGGACTTCACTGTCTCAAGGGAAACCGAATCTGGGTTCCTAAGTATGGTTCAATCCGTAGCACTCTTCTATCCGAAGCTCATCAGTCCAAGTTATCTATTCATCCTGGCAGCTCAAAGATGTATTTTGATCTGAAAGCTGATTACTGGTGGCCAGGAATGAAGAAAGACATCGGAAAATGTGTTGAAAGCTGCAAAGTATGTCAGATGGTTAAGGCAGAACACCAGAAACCCTTCGGGGATATGCAACCACTGCCAGTTCCTGAATGGAAGTGGGAGCATATAACAATGGACTTCATTACGAAGCTGCCAAAGACCAAAAGTCAACACGACTCTATCTGGGTAGTCGTTGATCGTTTAACGAAATCAGCACATTTCATTCCGATGAAAGAAACTTATTCTCTGGATAGATTGGCACAGTTGTACATCACAGAAATTATTTCTCGTCACGGTGTGCCAAAGTCTATTGTATCTGATCGTGATAGTCGCTTCACATCCAGATTCTGGCAAGCACTACAAGATGGGATGGGTACTCGGATTTCTATGAGTACTGCTTATCATCCAAATGCAGATGGCCAGAGTGAGCGTACTATTCTAACTCTCGAAGATATGCTTCGTGCCTGCATTCTTGATTTAGGTGGTAACTGGGATGACCACTTGCCGTTGATCGAATTCTCTTACAACAACAGTTATCATTCTACAATCAAGATGGCTCCTTTTGAAGCTTTGTACGGAAGAAAATGCAGAACTCCTACCTGTTGGCGCGAAACAGGTGAATCGCCAATAGCAGGACCTGCCCTTCTACAGTTGACTCATGAAAAGATTCAACTTGTTCGAAGAAATATTCTTGAAGCTCAAAGCAGGCAGAAGTCATATTATGACAACCGGCACAGATCAATCAGTTTTGCAGTTAACGATTGGGTGATGCTGAAAGTATCCCCAATGAAGAATGTGGTACGGTTCATTAAAGAAACAAATTAGCTCCGAGATTTATTGGTCCGTTCAAGATTGTTGAAAAGATTGGGAATCAGTCTTATCGTCTTGATCTACCAGCGGACTTAGCTGGAATACATCCTGTATTCCATGTTAGTCACTTGAGAAAGAGTTTAGCAGACGAAAGAGAAGTGCAGATACCACACGTTAACTTGCAAATTGATGAGAAGCTTCGTGTGGTTGAAGAGCCAGAACGTATTCTGGACTCGAAGACCAAAAAGCTTCGGAATAAAGAAATACAGATGGTGCTTGTCCAGTGGAAACACCACAAAGGTTCGCATCAGTCTTGGAAATCCAGAGATGTCATGAAAGCAACATATCCCAGTCTGTTCGAACGTAACTAACTTCGGGGACGAAGTTTGTGCGTGGTGGAGCCCATTCTGTAACAACCTAACTTTTATCAGTCATGTACTAATTCATTTTGAGATGATAATCTAATTTTGTTATATTATTTATGTTATAAATATTAATCAAGAATGAAAATTTATTAAGTAAATATAATTTAAATTATATTTATGATATAATTAATTTGTTTAAAATAAAAGAGATGTATTATACAAAAATAGGAGGGGGTTAAATAGAAAAATTATCAAAATTGATATATAAACTAAGATAATGGCTCTTAATGCCATTAATCACAATTTCAATCTCTCTCTCCTGTTCTTCTTCACTTACCGCAATATCACTAGAAATTATCAAAACTCCATTAAAGCTACAATAAATTGAAGATTGAAGACAAAAGGAGTTACAAGAAGCTATAAGCATCATCAATCTACAAGATTTAGAGGTATTAACTACTTAAAATTTCTATGTTTTTGGAATAATATTCGGTTTCATAAAAAACCGAATTGATGATCCAAAAATGTTGTTGCATGTTTGTAATTTTAATAGATAATGATGAATTTAAGTTAATAGAAGTCATAGAAATAAAAATTATGGGTTAGATCTTTCAAATTACTTAGAAATCGGAAATTTTATAAGAATGGGTTCTTGACTAAAAATAGTGTATTTTGGACCATTCTGATCAAATTGTAGTGTTTTTGATAGGAAAAAAATGTGAAGATTATTGGTTGCATGTATAAAATTATGATAGATTATGATGAATTGAAACAAATAAATGAAACAGAAACAAAATTTGATGCTTGGATCATTCAAATATTGAAGAAAATCGGAATTTTAACAAAAGAAGAGTTCTTGACAAAAATATCATAATTTTGGATGATCTCGATCAAATAATGATGTTATTAATAGGGAAATTAGTATAAAAACACTCACATAGTGATATTACATCAATATATTACATTGCATGTTGATAAAAATGAAAGTTTGATAATTATTAATAAAATCCGTATGAAGAACACCAAGAACACCAAGAACAGTTTCTGGAAAAAAATAACAAGTGTGGGATCCGAATTCGGATGACCCGAATTCGGATGATGTCCCATTTCGGATCATGAAATTCGGATGAAATCCATTTCGGTCCCATACTTCGGATAACAAATAAATATTTTGTTAAGTGTTGGTCCGAACTCGGATGATCCAAGTTCGGATGGTATCAATTTCGGATGGTATCAATTTCGGATGGTATCAATTTTGGATAATGAACCGAATCCGGATGTGTGCTTGGTCCGAATTGGGATGCCCATTTCGGATGAATCTGAATCCGGATGATTAATTGGTCCGAATTAGAATGGCTATTTCAGATTGGTCTGAATCCGGGTGCCAGATCCGGATTGGTCCGAATCCGGATGGTCCGAATCCGGATGATCCGAAATTGGATATCCTATTTTGATATTTTTACAAAATTAAAGAAAAATGAATCAAATGATTAACAGAGTTATCAGTTATCAGAATCAGATAAAATAAAGATTATGAAAAAGACATGAAATTGATATGATTTGACAATGATAATTCTGGACAGGTTCAGTTGATATCTGAACATTGACACAAAGAATTTAAAGACTAAAATGATGATGATAAAGATGATGAAATTGACATGATATTATCATGAATGATTTTGATCAGGTTCAGTATATTCTGAACAAAGATTTAAAGACTTAAAGACTTGAAAGCGGGTCTCTGAATTGAAAAGAATTGACAGATTACAGATTGACAAAATCCTAAGATAACTCAGATGGCAGATTCATATATCTGTTTGACCAAGACCCAGACCTGTGAGTTATAGATATTCAAATTGAACATGCATAGATCCGGTTGAGATATATTGTTGCTGTTAGATTTATTGACATTCATTTATCAGCTGGATTGAGACCTGTGCACACCATGGATGGGTGTTGCCCAGTGAATCATGATAGCTATTTGATTATCTTTTCATATTGCATTTAATATTGTTTCAGACTTTGCCTTATGATTCATTGCTATCATGACTTCTAAGACATATGTTTCCATTATTGATCAGACATTTGATAGAATTGATTCAGCTTGACTAGCCTTATGGTCTATTGTTCTAGACCCGGCTATCTCACCAGTTCTTATGAATTGGTTATGACCTCCGATGTTCCGCCATATTGACTTACTGGTAGCTAGCCCAGTATGTGGCTGATCCCCACGATTTAAGCGTGAGTATGGCTTGAACATCATCCGATCTTATGATACTATATCTCAATCATGAGGGCTGTAGCGGCAGCCAAGACTTATCACGCTAAGATTAATGACTTCGCTTGACACGCATGTTGATATTGAAAATCTATAAACTCACTAAGCGTTGCTTACAGATGTTGCATTAATATTTTACAGGAAAAGCCAAAGGAAAATCACCTGCGGGACCTAGTACTTAGGTCATTCAAGATCCAAGTTTTGAAGCTTTCTTAGACCACTACTCAACAAACTCTCTGGTACTGATTGGAAGACAGCAAATGTGGTGGTTCTGGATAGACTTGACGTGATGTATGATGTTATGACTAGATTAGATGTTACCCTTTTATAACTTTATTTTGAAATATGTAAACTTAATCCTAATCTTGTATGTACATGTAATTTTATTATTCCGCAATTTAATTACCCTATCTTAGTATGGTTGATATCGTATTGCTATTTGTGGGACCTAGACTAGTGAGCACTGCCCCGTAAGGGGTGGTCTTCACACAAGTAGATTTATAGTATACGATTTTATATTATTCAGTTCTTTACAAAAGATTACTTTGTTTATTAAATTTGTTTTTTAATTTTAATGGTATTAACTTTGTCTATTGGTTTTGATATTAATTTCGTATGATGAATGGAAAAACATGTTCAAAACGGTCTACCGTAAAAACTAATATCAATATTTAATACCTATTGCTTTAAAATTCTATAATCAGTTCAATTCTCGATGTTAGTGTCATGCCTCAAAAAAATTCGATGTTACCCGGTAGAAGACCCATCCTTAATTCTAAACATACATGTTTATGACAATTTTCAAGCATCAAATGACGCACTTAATTTGATGATCATTACAAGATCAAACTATAATAAAAATCAAAACATATAAGGTCAAAGACATATATATGCATTGGTGTTTTCCGATCTAGATCTAGTTAAATTCCAGGGGCGGATTCAACTTGGAAGCATGGGTGAAATGACCTCTGTAACTTTTTTTTGTATATTATATTTAGTCGAAAATTTTTTATCCCGATAAATTTTAAAGTTCAACCCCATATCTTAATTATCTTTTACAAAATTTATATATAGAAAACTTTCTATTAAAAAAATATAAGAAAAACGTAGAAACTTAATAGTTTGTTATCCATTTAACAAATATTAAAAAAATACATAAATCTGTGTATGAATTTAATAATTTATTAAGCTTTCTTGAGTGCTATTGACTTTAGACTAGGATAAGTTCTATGAATCATTGACTTCTTTTTGCACTTATCTTTTATTGTTAAGTGTTACTTAATCATCAAATGTAGAATACTAGACTAATAAATTGTTATTTGTTTAACACTAAGTAAATGTAAGCTAGAATGTTAGATTCAATTGTTATTGTTGATTTGTTAACATAAGTATTATTAACGTTTTTATTTTATTATATAGCATGGAACAATTTTAAAAATAAAGTTATCAGGATCCAAAAAAAGACGATTATTTAATAACCCGTTTTCAAATTATGAAAACTCGTAGAGGACAATTGTAGAATCTAATTCCTTTGGGTTTGTAAGTAATTTGTTGCTTTTACTTATTTGTTTTTTTATTTAATCAAAATAAACCGATTCGAATTTTCGAAATCTGAAAAAATTTTAAATGACCACAAATGCTCTTACTGTCGTAGCATTGTTAAATTCTGATCCCTATATTTCTGGATCCGCGACTGATCTCATATTTCCATCAACAATGAAATTATAAGTTTTTTGTATCCACCGCTGATCTCAGATTTCTGTAAATATGTATTCCTGAACTTTTATATGTTTAATTTTAAACTTATATATATTATATATACAACTTAACAAATTGTCGCGGAACTAGCTAGTGCATCATATGATAAAATAAAATAATATTTAAACCTGAAAAGGATAAATGATAATAAATTATTAAGCACTAAGATATAATGCATGCACTAGTAAATAGCACAACGTATGGCGACGTCAAAAGCCTTTTATTCACTTGATAATTAATACATCAATAAAACATGCAACACGCATATACAGGGGCGGACCTAGTGTGTAGGAATGGGTGTCACTCGACACCTATAAATTTTCAAAATACTGAGTTGTATGTGTATTAAAAATCTGAGTGACACCTAAGAATTTTTTTGAGTGACACCTAAAAAAAATTTATAAAATCAGAATATAAATATCTTATTTATATTTGTTATTTTTATCACTTAAATTTATTGAAATAACACTGAATATTGATTTAAAAAAAATTCAGAAAACCCAACAACACATAAAATTAAGAAGTAGTTTAGTTAGTCCAAAAATTTTTAAAAAGCCCAACAATTAACGAAGCCCAACCTGATAGAGAAAACCCTAGATATTTTTTTGGTTTTCATTCTTTAGCCACACCATCGTGCCTCCAAAAAAACGCAGACCCCTCACCGGAGTCACCGTCTGAAACCATGACCGCTCCGCCGCTCGCCCCCTCGTCGGCTCATCCGCTCGCTTGCCGCTGCTCCGCGCCTCCGCCGCTCGCCGCTCCGCCGACTGCCGTCACCGCACGTCCGCACGGTATCTCCTCACTCTCTGACTCTCTCTATCTTTGTTTGACTGAGTTTTTACTTTTTTTTGATTTTGTGTAGGTTATAACTTTATATTCTAGAAATTTCTTTAAGTATGTTGAGTAGGTGACTAATTGACTAAAGCAGTAAACGTTTTATGTTTTTTTTTTTTTGAGTTTTTTTTATTAATGTTTTAAATGGGTTAAATAATTAATTTACTGAAAAATAATTATAAAATAATGTATAAATGTTTATTTTTTGAGTTTTTATATCAATTGTTAAACTTATTGTTAATTTTTTATAAAAATTTTAGGTTAATGGACAAATTTTTGAAAAGAAAGTTTCATTCATAATTTCAATGAATTGCCATGCTTAAATCAACATTCAACTAGCTATATTGATTGTCCAAATTTCACTAAATTAAAAACAAAATAATAACTTAAGGTTTTTATGAAAAAAAAAAATATGGAGGGACGAAAACGCAAAAACATGTTTGTTTTTTTCATAATAAACTCAAATATAATTATATAAAGTATAAATGTTACGTGTTTATTTTTTTATGTTTTTTTGATAAATATAATTATATAAAGTATAAATGATTTTATGAACTTGCATTTGTTGTATTGAGAAGAAATTACTTGTCAATATTTCGAACGATATGTCATGACAAGATTTCAAAAAATGAAGACTCGAAGGCAATAATTGTAAAACTTAATACTTACGGTAATTATTGATTTTAGGTTTTAATGTATTGTACTATGTACCTTTTTAATTTGAAAAATCTTGTTATTCGTTAATTTTGTGTTGGCAGTCCGTTTCGGTGACCCGGTTATTTAAAAAATCTAAGTATAATTTACTCTAAAAAAGTGACACCGATAATAAAAATTCCTGGATCCGCCCCTGCGCATATATATATATATGATCAACAACTGACGGACGTATTTTCTCACACGTACTCACATGCACATGCATCCATCGATCCCGCCATATATATCTTTATTAAACGTACATTTGTTAATTAATTTCACCATAATTAATTAACCCACAGTACTCGATCGATCGATCTTTCAAATTAAAACGATAACAAATAAAATTAAGCTACAGACTCATGGGGTTAACGAGAAGCGATTTGATGTAACCGATCATTTCTTTCCCTGCATGATTGTAATCGTCACCTCGTGTATACAAATCATCACAAACACGTGCGAGGTTGATCGATCGGAGGCATAAGAAGAGGCCTCGGGACGTTAATTTGTTGGCCTCGATCAGGCACTGATCTTGATTTATAACTTTCCATTCATCTTCCACTTGTTTCGAGAATACTTTGTGTGTCTCCTCCTCCGAGACACCATGCTGCTTCATGTAGCATTCGACGCTCGAAGCTACATATATGGTTTCTTTCTTGCTCCTCCTGCATGCATGTGATCGATATTATATATTAATTAATTAATATATACATACTGATCGATCGAGTTTAATTACTTTTTATATAATTAATTAAACTAACCTTGTGTGTTGCAACATCATCCATAAGCCTTAAAATCAAGCACGAAGCTTTTGACCAAATCATCCCCGTGCACATAACATTTCGCGATGATCATCGCATATGCACATGTTACCAAAGTAACGGACATGTGTTCTTCAATCGTTGGAATATACCCTTCTTTTACCCACTTCGCTTCCATTAGGAGACTTCGCGTGTACTCTTTCACCTAGTACATTACATTGCCAGATCGCGCGATGAACAAATTAATTAAATATCACAAACTTCGAATATATTGAAAGACAATAATATATATGTTGAAGACAATTTCAAGGAAATTAAAAAACAAATACGTACCATCTCTTTGGTATAGAAGCAACGATATATATGCTTGTCCCTTTTTTTCTAGCAATTCCTCGGCTTCTTGATGAATATTGAGAAGTTCTTGGTATATAAATTTCATGTATTCCGGAAGCATATCCAAACAACTTATCGACCATCTATATATGAATTTCAATCACCATAATTAAGTAATATATAGTTATTAATCAGAATTGTTGCATGTATATATAGGGGTGGGTTCAATGGAGAACCTTTATGCATCGAAGAACCTTGGAGAACCACAATGCATCGCTAGAATATTGTAATGCATCACGTAGAAATCGATGCATCACGCGGAAATTTGATGCATCACGGGAAAATAATTATGCATCACGGGGGGATTGTGATGCATTTGTGGTGTGCATGCAAGGTTCTTCACGGTTTTTCGATGCATGAAGGTTCTCCATTGAACTCATATATATATATATATATATATATATATATATATATATATATATATATATATATATATATATATATATATATATATATATATATATATATATATATATATATATATATGCATCAATATCTATATATACATAAAGATATGCGTACGTACGTACCTTTGAACAGCTTCAGTAAAGATCTCGAGTTCTTCATAAGTACCATAATTATCATATGTGTCGTCCAAAATGATTACTAGATTGCATGTTTTCATTAGAAAAATCCTTGCATCAGAATGCTGAGGCTCGAAATAGACTGCCAATATCCAGAAGTAACCTTCGACTATTCTATCTCGAACGTAAGGTAGTTTTGTCGACACATCCAACTCCTTCCACCATCTATAAAATGATCGATACATATTAATGTGAGCCCTTTTGGTCCCTTTATGTATACCTTAAAATTAGGTCATCAATTAAGATTGATTAAGATGTTAGTTGATTAAGTATATATATGGGCATACTTGCTAATTTCGGTAAGTTCCTTCCTGTGCAAATCTTGGAGCAAATTGAAATCTAACTTGGCGAGCTTTAGCAACGCCTCGTCATGGAAAGCTTCTTCTTGATAGATTGGTATGTAACTCAATGCCTCTAGCCTTGGCAACCTTTTTCGAAGAGGTTGTCGTAGCGCTTGATGTATCTGGGCTTCAAGAGAAGCCAAATTGTCGTGATTTTTGGCTATGTTGCGAAGGTGGTTAGTTGTGAATTCGAGGGCTTTGTCTAAAACTTCTTCACCTTTTACCCTCATGTACGCTGCTTCGTACAAAGAAAGCATACCTCGAACATCATCTTTCACCGACTCCATAAAATTCCCATCGTCATTCATGTACTTGTTAAAAACTCCTATATATATGCAAGCAAGAATATATATAATGTCATGTACGTTTTTGAAAATATAAACACAAAACTGCGTACAAAGATCGATATATATATATATATATATATATATATATATATATATATATATATATATATATATATATATATAGTACGTACGAGTTGAAACGTTGAAGCCTTGTTGCCGTAGGAGTCTGAACCAAATTGAAATGCTTTGGAGGTTGTCATGGCCGATCCACTGATCGCCGTATGTGACATAAATATGGTTTAGACATTCCTCGATTTCGTCTTCAAAATGATATGCAACACCAAGGCGTTGGACCGCATCAATAAGCGTCATTAACTTATTCACATGCTCTGCAGGTTCCGCGGTTACACCTTCGATCACCAACTTTTTTCGCACTTCCTCCTTGAGTTCCATAGCTAGTTGCTCCTCATGAGCATGATCCTTTCTCTACATGCATAAATATATATATATATATATATATATATATATATATATTTAAAAAAACATATAAGAGTACGTACCGATCGTGAATCATACATACATACATACGTACATACATACATATATATGATGTTAAAATAGTACGATCGAGGTGATTTATGATTGTTAACCTTGTTATACGTGAGAAACTGGTCTCCCCAAATGCTACGATGAAAGTTGACGGTGTTGCGTTTGGGGTTTTTTTCGGTATCAAGGAATGAATTCGAAATAGGAGTGATCAAGACAGGAGAAGACATGGTTAATTAAAATATATGATGGAGAGATATATGTTACTAATTTAATTTAAGAGATTAATTATGATATATTATGAATGAAATTAAGGTTAGATGGAATAAAATTTGTATGAATGGAACTATGGAAGGTTCGACATGAAGCATGTATATATATAGGCGGGGCGGGGGATATGAATATGATTGGTACTATTGTTAGTCCAAATCAAGGGGCGAATTCCCCGAATTCTACAATCCTGACAACTGGGTTCTTAGTTCTTACCAGAAAAACATGTGACAATCCTGGAGGATTTTGCTTCCCAAAAAAAAAAAATGTTTAGTATATACACACACATACAGACCGGGGTGGGTTCAATAGAAAACTTATATGCATCGTAAAACTGGGGAACCACTTTATAGCCATTAGATCAGGTGATGCATCACGCAGAAAGTCGATGCATCACGCGGGAATTGTGATGCAATTGTGGTGGTGCATCGATGCTTTCCAAGATTTTCCAACACATGTTGGTTTTCAATTGAACTCCCCTCTATGTATACATACATACATATGTATGTATACACACACACACACACACACACACACACACACACATATATATATATATATATATATATATATATATATATATATATATATATATATATATATATATATATATATGTGTGTGTGTGTGTGTGTATGTATGAATTAAAAGTTACGAGAAAAAATATTATATAAAACTAAGCTTTAAAATCGTGTAAAATGTTTTGAATACTATTTAGACTGTGATAAAACTTATATACCAGAGATGCTAGAAAACTAAATCAATTACAACGATATATTCGGATCGAAATTGTATAGACAATTAGATAATAAAAGTTGTATAGAAAAAACAATGTCTAAAATTTAGTTTGGAATTGAAAATTATGTTTTAAATAGTGTCCAAATTGTGATATCACATATATCAATCGTAAAATTAAAAATAAAAGGATCATAACGACATATTCAGATATGCATGAAACATTGTATACTAAAAATTATAATATGAAATAATATATAATTAAAAGTAAGTCTTGAAAGTTGAAACCAAAAAACACGACATTTGAATGCTACGTATATGGTAAATTTGTTTCAAAATATTGAGAAATCAGTATACAAAACTAAGTTTTGAAATTTTACTACATTACACATTTTAAGTTATGAGAAAAAAACAATATATAAAACTAAGTTTTAAAACAAAAAAAAAATGTCATTTTAAATACCACTCAGATTGTGACAAAATTTTTATCAAAATGTATAGAAAAATCTATCACAACAATATATTCAGATTTGTTTCAAACCTTTATACATTAAAAGTTGAAGAAATATATGCAAAAAAATATATAATTCAAGTATATTTTGATTAAGTCACTATACAAAAAATATTATCACAAAAGTTTTTCAACTTAAATAATTTTTTAAAATTTTTAAGATAAAATTGTTTGTATAAATATACATATGTTGTTGTGATATGTATATTTTTACTACATTATATAACTAAAGCTATTTAAAAAAAAAGTTATATATATACAATAAAGTTTCAAAAACAAAAGATACATTTTCCGAATACTATTCAAATTGTGAGAAAACTTATATAGAAGTATTGTAAAAATAAAATGATCACAATGACATATTCAGACTAGTATGGAAACATAAATATTAGAATATCTAAGTTTGAAAACCAAAAAGTACGTTAAAATATCATTGACATACATACATACATCTTAAATACAAAAAATTAAATCCATTCAAAATGACAAACATTCAATTCTATGTTGACGTCATGCATTTTCAGTCATTGAAATTCAGATTTTTTCGATTTTTTACTTACGTGGCACAATCATAGCCATTGAAATTAAAAAAAAAAAAAAAAAAGGTAAGAACAATTAACTAACTTTGAGATAAATGCATAAAATAATGTCTAACAAAAAATGCAAAATATTTGGAATAAGGGATCAAATGCAGAACAAACATGCAGAAATATTTTCGATTGGTTTAAATGATAGCTAAAAAAGCGCATAAATATTTGGGATAATGAATAAAATGCATAAATATCAAAAAAATACAGAAATATTTTTGCTTCATTCACGTTTATAAACATAACACATCATTGAATTTTTTCAAACCTGAATATCTCATATGCTGCCTAACTAGAATATCTGATAAAAAATGATAGCAACGATATTGCATTTGCGTAAGTTTTTTATAGAATTTAATAAAACCTACAATATAATAAGAATATCGTGGCTGCTTAATATTCGTGTCAAACAAATAATTCAGATAAAAAAGGATAATAATGAAACATAAAACATGTTGGATTTATTGACATAATTTAATTGAACATGCAGAAAGAAAAAATATGCGACATCAGTAGTTAATAATTTATTTTAATATAACAGCTTAAACTTATGATAAGTAATAGATAATAGTCATTTAAACTTAAACCTTACCAATAATGCAAAAAAATTTAATAATAAAGGAATAACACTAAAACAAAAAAACGTGATTTTATATTTTCAATTGGAGCTGCTGATTTATTCACATAAATCCATTATAACATATGATGCATTCAGCCATCATTTCATTTATTTAAATATATAAGAACTGTCTGAAAAAAAAAAAGATGATAGGTTCATATTTATGTATATTTAACTGATCTTATCACTTTTTTCATTTATGAAATACTAAAATTATTTGAATAAAACTAACAACATGTTGAAAATAACATTTTTACTAATATTTAAAATTATATAAATGAAAATAACAGGATGATTGAAAGGATAAGATTTCTCACCGCTAAAATTATATATGATTTGAGTTTCTCAATTAAAACAAATGCACTGTTATATCAGCTTTCAACTACCACATGTTCATACATAAAAAAAACATATTTGCCTACTCTTTCACCCGTCTCCACAGTCCACAAACATCCAAGTGTATCAAAATTAAATGTGAATTCTTATCATGTCTTATCTCTATCCCCAATTAATAAAATATTTTGATTTCAGTTGCTTCTATTTTGATTAGTTATAGTATTCAGGAAATGACTTTGTGCATACAATAAACACCGAAAGTATTTTTGTTTTGCATAAGGGACACATTAAACACACATCCAAATTGTGGAATATTTAAATATACAATTATATATAATTACTAATTAATGCTTAAAAATATAAATAAATTCTCAAACTGAATGGGTATCGACGATTGAATGTTTTCATTATATCTTAATAAGATTTGTTAATTTTGTATGATTATTTCTTTTATGTGAACACATATATTTATTAGTTTAAGAAACTACATGTTTCATGTATTTTATTTAATGATTTGTGTATTTGTTGGTGAAGTGATAGAGCTGTTTGTATTTTATCATGTAAAATAATTAGTTTTTTCTACATAAACATTCATTATAATTTATGTTTTTAGAATTAACAATTAGTTTTCCAAACATGTCAAGCATTAAACTTTGTATTTGTAAACCTCAATCACCAGTGTGTGTAGTAATATTGACTATTGACGATGAAATGAAGTATTTTTTATCATAAAAAATACATAATTTTTTTAAAAAAAATTTAAATGTATGATTGTTGAATTAAAAAAATTAATTTGTAAATAAATAACTCGAGCAACGCACAAGTAGTCAAAAACATAACTTGTTATTATTTGTTGAAAGAGACTTGGTCAAAATATATCAACCATGTTTTAGGAATTAAAAGGAAAAACCCTTATTATATATACATACAATTTTCATATGGGTTAGCCCAATAAAAACTTCACCAATGGCCGACCATGGTTGGTTGGGTTTTTTTTTTTTTTTAATTTTAAACTTTTCCTAATTCTTTCTTTCTATAATTTTGGTTCTTATTTTTAATTTTAAAATTTTCATATTTTTTTATTCTTTAATTTTGTTTTTAATTTAAAACTTTTCATAATACACCATTATATTTGTGTTATCCTTTATCTAACGTCTTTGTTTTAATAAATTTTTGTTTAGTCCTCTTTTAACATTTATTATTACAAAACTTTCTTACACATTTAAATTTGTGATTTTAATTATACATATTTTTGAACTTATTTTTTGAAACCATTATGTTATGTTTAATTGTATGAAAAAAAAATTATTATTCAAATTCACAATACAAAATTCTAATGGAATTGCTCAACTAAAATCATAATTTTAAGTGTGTAAGAAAAATTTGTAATAATAAATGTTAAAAGAGGACGAAACAAAAATTTATTAATAAACAACTTCATTAGAATTTCATATTGTACATTTGAATAATAAAGTCTTTTTCATACAATCAAACATAACATAATAGTTTTAAAACACAACTCTAATTAAACATAAGTATAACTAAAATCATAATTTAAGTGTGTAAGAAAATTTGTAATATAAATGTTAAAAAAGGACGAAACAAAAATTTATTAAAATAAAAGGGCTAAATAAAATATAACAATAAGATAAGAGTGTTTTATGAAAAATTTAAATTTAAAATTTTAAAAAAAAAAACCAACCAAAAACGTGGAAGAATGTGATTGGAGTTTTAGATATGGTAATTGTATGTATATGAGTTATTGAACACTCGTGCATTGCTGTGGGGTCTAAAACATTAATTACAAAAATAAATATAAATACAAATAAATAATACTTTTCAAACAATGCAAACAAACACAACTGAACCAACATCGAAGAGTGAAAATGGAAAGTTGATATAGATTCAAGAAGCAATACAAATAATACTGTCAGTCGGTTCTTATCATTGGTTTATAGATTTTGGAATGCTAAAATTACAAACGATGTCTTATTAAATCGGATCGGATTTATCGGAACCATAATTAATTAATAAAATATTCATAACCATAATTTGAAATTTTGACATTAATTTGGTTTAAGCGTCAATTTAATTTGTTGGTTTTACGATCAAATCTAATAAATTTATAACGATAATGTCTTTAATACATTGATTACAGTTTGTCAACGTTATGATAGTAATGTTCAATGTTATACATAATCATATTTAATAAAAAAAACTAAATATTAAATAGTTACATTTTAATTATAAAACAATTTCATTGAAATTTTGTATCGTGCATTTGAATAATAAAGTCTTTTTTATATAATTAAACATACCATAATAGTTTCTAATGACAACTCCAATAATTAAAATAATAATTTTAAGTGTGTAAGAAAATGTTGTAATAATAAATGTTAAAAGATGATTAAACGGAAATTTATTAAAATAAAAGGGGCTAAATAAAAGAAAACACTAAAATGATGGTGTATTATGAAAATTTTAAATTTGAAATTAATATATATATATATATATATATATATATATATATATATATATATATATATATATATAGATTCAGGTTCAAAAAGGTACCTCTCGAAATCAAGTGCACCCGAAGGTACCAACCTTAAAAAACTTTTTTTTTAATTTTTTTTCTCATAACCATGTTTAAATTAATGTTATACACATGATATATGAATTTCACATACATTCACACAATCTGTATCCTTAAAAATTATGTGAATGTTCAATGCATATTTATGTGAATGGTCATCCATGTGAATGGTCATTTCACACCATGTGAATGGTGTGAATGACCATTCACATTATATTTTTTTACCATTCACAAGATTTATGGTGTTGCTCCTTTTGAAAAAAAGTCTTATAACGCTGTCTTATACATGTCTATTCAAAAAAAATATATGTGAATGATCATTCACATTAGGGTACGCTGGAATCTCATAGGTACGCTGATGAACCTGATTTTATATATATATATATATATATATATATATATATATATATATATATATATATATATATATATATATATATAGGGGTGGGTTCAATGGAAAACCACTATGCACCGGAAAACTGTGGAAACCTACGCAAACCGTCTGATTTGATGCATTTCATGAAAACGCGGTGGCATGATCGTAAATAAAGTGATGCATCACGCGGGATTTTGATGCATCACTTTGGATTTTGATGCGAATTTGATGCATTTGTGGTGGTGCAGTGCGGTTTTCACAAGTTTTCAGGTGCATTGTGGTTTTCCATTGAACACCCCACTATATATATATATATATATATATATATATATATATATATATATATATATATATATATATATATATATATATATATAAAATACAAAATCTGAATATCAATTAGTTACATTTTAATTATAAAGCAATTCCATTAGAATTTTGTATTGTGAATTTGAATAATAAATTCTTTTTCATACAATTAAACATAACATAATAGTTTCAAAAAATAACTTCAAACATATGTATAATTAAAATCATAAATTTAAATGTGTAAGAAATTTTTGTAATAATAAATGTTAAAAAACAAAAATTTATTAAAACAATGACGTTAAATAAAGGATAACACAGATATAATGGTGTATTATGAAAAGTTTTAAATTAAAAATAAAAACCAAAATAAAATTAAAGAATAAAAAAAAATATGAATATTTTAAAATTAAAAATAAGAACCAAAATTATAGAAAGAAAGAATTAGGAAAAGTTTAAAATTTAAAAAAAAAAAAAAAAAAAAAAACCAACCAACCATGGTTGGCCATCGGTGAAGTTTTCATTAGGCTAGCCCATATGAAAATTGTATGTATATATAATATGATCATGTTTAACATTGAACATTACTGTTATAACGTTGGCATGTCCTAAACGATGTATTTGAGACATTACCATTATAACTTTATTTGATTTGGTCGTGAAACCAACAAATTAAATTGATGATTAAACCTGGTCAATGTAAGAATATCAAAATATGGTTATGAATATTTAATTATTCAATTCCGGTTCTGATCCGATTTAATAATGCATGCTTTGTAATATTAACATTGGAAAATCTAGCAAACCAATTATTGGAATTAACTAATAGTATCATTTGGCTTCCTTCTTGAAGATATATATATATATATATATATATATATATATATATATATATATATATATATATATATATATATATATATATGTATATATATATATATATATATATCACTATATCAGTTTTTCATTTTCACTCTTCGATCCTGATTTAGTTGGGTTCGTTTATTTGTATTGTTTGAAAAATATTTATTCAATTATTTTTTATATTTATATTTGTAATTAATATTTTAGATCCTACAGTAACGCGCCGGTATTCAACAACTTGTATATATACATTTATCAAATGGGATCAACCAACCACGTTTTATTTATTCTATTATTTTTTATATTTATATTTGTAATTAATATTTTAAATTTTTCATAACACGTCATTATCTTAGTTTATATTTTATTTAACCCTTTTATTTTAATAAATTTTCGTTTAGTACTCTTTTAACATTAATTATTATAACATTTTCTTACACACTTAAAATTATGATTTTAATTGTACTTATGTATGGAGTTGTATTTTGAAACTATTATGTTACGTTTAATTGTATGAAAAGACTTTATTATTCAAATACACGATACAAAATTTTAATGCAATTGTTTTATAATTAAATAGTACCTATTTAATATTTAAATTTTTCTATTAAATATGATCATGCATAACATTAAACGTTCAAACAATTCAAACAAATAGTGAAATTGGAAAACTGATATTTCAAAAAACAAGACAAAAGATACCGTCTTATGATTGTTTTCTAGATTTTGCAATGCTAAAATTACAAACAATGTCTTGTTAAATCGGATCGGAACTAGAATTAACTAATTAAATATTCATAACCATAATATGAAATTTCACATTGAATCGTCAATTTAATATGTTGGTTTTACAATTATAACGGTTGGGATCAACCAACCACGTTTTTTCTTCTTTTTTTAATTTTTAATTTAAATTTTTCATAACACACTCATATCGTTATGTTTTATTTAGCCATTTTATTTTAATAAATTTTCGTTTAGTACTCTTTTAATATTTATTGTTACAACATTTTCTTACACACATAAAATTATGATTTTAATTGTACTTATGTTTGGAGTTGTCTTTTAAAACTATTATATTATGTTTAATTGTATGAAAAAGACTTTATTATTTAAATGCACGATACAAAGTCTAATGCAATTGTTTTATAATTAAAATGTAACTATTTGATATTTAGATTTTTTTTATTAAATATGATCATGTATAACATTGAACATTACTATTATAACGTTGACAAACCCTAATTATAATTAGAGACATTACCGTTATAAATTTTTTTGATTTGATCGTAAAACCAGCAAATTAAATTGACGATTAAACCTAATCAATGTAAAATTTTCATATTATGGTTATGAATATTTAATTAGTTAATTCTGGTTCCGATCCAATATAATAAGACATTGTTTGTAATTTTAACATTGCAAAATCTAGAAAGTCAAACATAAGAACCAACTAACAGTATCATTTGTCTTGCTTTTTGAAATGTCAGTTTTCCAATTTCACTCTTTGTTTGAATTGTTTCAAAATTACTTTTCTTTATTTATTTTTGTAATTAATATTTTAGACCCTGCAGTAACGCGCGGGTGTCAATAACTCGTTGGTTATAAGAAAAGGACAAGTTGTGGCTTTAAACTTGAATAGAAAAAAGTTTTTTTATTTAAAATAAATAAACATGTTTAAATTAACTTAAATTAATTCGTCGATATAATAAATAATTGTGAAGGATATAAAATACCTCACACATGCAGCATATGTGACAGACGATTGAAACACTCCCTCCATTCTCCCATTAATACTTTCTGAACGTTTGAAGCCATCAAAAAACCAAATTTAAGAATTCATCTAGAATGAATTCTCTCTTCTTTTTCCACTAAATTGGCCACCCTTAGTCCTCCTGGGGTTGAAATTTCTTTGTTTTCTGTTGGGTTATTCTTTTATTTTCACAAGACTATTTTAAGTGTGGTTTACATTATAAGGAAGGTTCCAATAAATGTCACGAATTATATTGATCAAATAAATGATATTACTATGTAACAAATATATAGAAAAATAGACAAATTGATATTATTGTCCCTGTGATTTGATAGTTTACCTGTATTCAGCCTTTCAACCTTAATAATCCTAAATTTCGTTCATATTTTACTAATTTTTCCCAGTTTTAGACACTGAGACGTTATAACAATGGTTTTTTTTTACCATCTTCATGGATGACAAGTTTTTCATCCATGTGTTTTATTATTTTTCATTTATAATTCAAATGTTCTTTTGTTATTTAGTGTTATATTTATTTTATTTATAAATATAATTGTTTTATTTATTATAGTTATTTTTTTAGCATTTTACTTGTACTTACCATCGTTAGTATTTTACTTATAAACTAGTTTATCAACTGGTGTATTATATGGATTACTTTAATAACTATTCTTTTTAAAATTATATAAATTAAAATTTAACATTAAATTTGATAAATTGAAATTTTTTATACTTCTGATATTTAACATATTTTATTATATTTTTAAGTATAAGTTAGTTTAACTAAAAAGTAATTAATAATAACATTTAAGTTTGTTGTTATTATTATAACTAATTTATTGTCAGTGTATTACACAGATACTTAAATAATTATTTTTTTTAATTTGTATAAATTTAAAAATTATTTTAGAAACAACACACACACACACACACACACACACATATATATATATATATATATATATATATATATATATATATATATATATATATATATATATAGAGAGAGAGAGATTAACAATATAAGAGTTAGCATTGTGCATGGTTATATTTTTGTGTAAAATGGAAACTAAAAGCAAAATGTGTTGCTATAAAACCTAAAACTCGAATTTGTGCGATTCGGTTTCTTGGGTTTTTCGCGGTTTTTTTTGTTTTTTATTTTCCTAAACATTTTAAAATTTGAAGTGAAAACCTTAACTTATAGTATTTTTACTTAAAGTCTACTTTTAATCAAGTAAACTAAATAATTAATCTAATGTAATTTAATTTGTAAATTTCAGTAATAAAGCATAAATGATGAATTTTATCATGACTGTCAAACAGGGCCGGTTCTGAGCATTTTCATGCCCCGAGTAAGAAAGAAAACATGTGTTTTAAAAAGTTTTATCATGGATAACAAAGATATGAACATTGAACAATATAACAGAGTTCAGTATATTACTTACTAGTTTATTACCCGCGTATTACGCGGATATTTTTAATGTATATAAAATATAATAAATAAAAAGATAAAGATATAAATATTATTTTTTAAACAAAAGTATATAAGATGACCTATTAATTTTGTATATTTCTAAATATATGTGAAGAGTAATTATTTTCTTATATATTTTTTTAAACTTTTATTATATTATCTTATAATTAATAGGTTAGTAGATTATTAGATTTTGTTTGATTTGATTTGACTTGAATTTAAAAGTGGATTATATTAGTGTTGGATAAATTTAATTAATAAGTTAGTAGAGTATTAGATTTTGTTTGATTTGATTTGATTTGACTTGAATTTAAAAGTGGATTATATTAGTGTTGGATAAATTTAATTAATAAGTTAGTAGAGTATTAGATTTTGTTTGATTTGATTTGAATTTAAAAGTGGATTATATTAGATTTGGATAGATTTGATTTAAATTTTCTTTATCATTTTTAAAACCTATAAATGTCACGTGTCGATTCATGGCGACGACACATGGCTTCACCAGAAATGAGTATAGTTACTCTTTTAATGGTATAGATAGATTATAGTGAAAAGATAATGACTCTCGATAATTTGATGCCTGAGTCGTAACCCGGGTGGAACACCCCCACCCCACCCCACCCCCCCCCCTTCGGGTCCCTTAGGGCTCTGCTGTCAAATAAAATAAAAATGAGTTAAATAGATGATATACGTGTAGGGAATAAAAACTAAAAATATGAATGGTACATAATTTTACATTATGTGCAGTTCGACTTCTTTTGATTTGGTTTTTTGGGAAATTTTTGGTTTTGTAAAGCAAAACACCGTACTTGTCGTTTTTTACGGTTTGGTTTTTTCGGTTGATTTTTTGTTTTTTGCATTTCTTTTGTTTTCTGGTTTTTAGTTCACCCGTAATAAGAGTATATGGATCAACGACATCAGTTCCTATAAATTAAAAATAAGAACTCATTTGGGATGTTCAAAGAAATCGAAACCAACCCAAAAATATAGAAATATAAAAAACTGAAGCTACTATTAAAATTGAGACTTTTGAGGTTGAATTTTAAAAATATAAAAAATTAAAGCTGCTAAAAAGCTCAAAAAGAAAAAACACAGTTTATGATGGATTGATGGGTTTGAATTTATCATTAGAAGATGAAACTTATAAATCAACTTTATTTGTGTTTGGGGACAGTTTTATTTAAAATATTATCTATTTAACTACTATATTACAACATTTTCACATGAGAAACTTTATCAGGATGTTTGATCTTATGCCTTTTGTTTTTTTAATATAAAATAATAATATAATGTTGCCTTTCATAGAAAATTTGGTCATTTTGACTACAAAAGAAAATAAACAATGCTGGACTGCACGAGTGGTATACGCGACAAAAAGGGACAAAACAAGATATATAAAAATATATAGCATGCAAAGCACAAGGGTATTGCTTCAAATGGAGAAATTGACATTTGGGATTACTATAACAGACAAATGATACTGGTAGTGGCTCGGTCTGATTACTGCTTTTTTAAATTTTACAATATAAAAGTAAAAAACTAAAGACTGAATCGAAAACCAACAATTAAGTAAACCAATAGTGAGAACTAGATGATACATGTATCAGTTCATAGATTTGCTTTTGATATGATTCATCAGTTTTTCCTTCTAATGATCTAATCTCAAGTTATACACAGTTAAGGTTGTAATCGAGCAGAGTATCATCAAGCTCGAACTCGTAAGTATTACTCGAGCTCAATCGAAACTCATTTTCCAAACTCAAGCTCGACTCGATAACACGGATTTAATTTATATATGAGTGATAAATGTGTAAAATTTTTATATGGAATGATAAAAGTGTAAACCTATAATCTTAGACTCGATTAAGTTTGCGAGCCTATCAAATCAATCATTTTGATACTCGATCTCAACTCGATAACTACTAATAGTAGTTCGAGCTCGGCTCGATTAACAACGAGTAGATTTCGAGTTTTTTCCGAATCGATCCCAGTGGCGGACCCAGCACCAAAGGTACCCGTTGCACAAATATCCGCCACGTTCACGGTTCGGAAATTATAATGATTATTTTGTTCGGGTCGGGTCAACAAATGGATATTTATACTTTAAAATTAAACTTATAATCTTAAAATAACAAATAGAATAATAGATAATACATAAAAATATAATTTATTATGAAATATAAGGTATTAAGTTAAGAAGTTACATCTCACAGTTGCTCTCTTTGACTTTTCATATTTTGTAATTGATCAATAAAAACTTTATTTGTCACCATAGAAAATACTCTATGTTTAACCGCACAAATCAGAGCACCGTTCAAAAATTTATGTTTTTGCTTCTTCTGCCATTTTTTCAAAAGTGGGTTAAGACTAAAAAAGTTAAGGAATTGAGCTTAAAAATTAAAATTGCTATTGAGTTTGAAATTGGGTTAAAAAATAATATTGGGTTGAAAAGTGATACTGGGTTAATGGGTAGTATTGGGTTTATTGAGTTTTTAGAATCATTATTCGATGTTGTCGATTTATTGAATTAATTACTGATTTAGTTATTTAGGTAATCAACTTGTTTTTTGAGTTATCAAAATTTTTTTAATTAAGTTGCACACATCAATTTTTTTAATGTTATAAGTTGCACACATAAAAATTCGTCGGTTGCATATATAAATTTCTAAAATTTTCCACTACGAAACGAAGTTTTTTGTGAGCAGGGGCGGATGTATTTTAGTTTGACGGGTGTCACTCGACACCGATAAATTTTTAAAATACTGAGTTACGTATGTGTCAAAATTTGAGTGACACCTACGATTTTTTTTTAGTGACACCTATGAAAAATATGTAAACGTATTATATACATATATAATTTATATTGTTGTTTTTATTACCCACATTTATTGAAATATTACTGATTTTTAATCATAAAAATTTAAAAGAAAAAAAAAAGCACAATAGAATTTTAAAAGAAGAAGCAAATAATCAACCAAAATCTAAAAAAAAAAACCCAAAAGTCTTGTTATTTGTTAAATTTGTGTTGGCAATCCATTCCGGCGACCCGATTTGTCTTAGAAATTTTTTTTAAAATTTGAAGTATTAAATTACTCTGAAAAGTGACACCGATAACTGAAATTTCTGGATCCGCCCCTGTTTGTGAGGGGACCCGTTGCACGGGCCACCCCTTTTCAAGTAAGTCAGTCCATGATCGATCCCGAGTAGTTCACAAGTTAGTTCAGTTTGGTTTAAACCCCTGCCTATAGCCAACAAGGGTTATTCATTTTTAATTCCTAAGTACACAACTACACACCCCTAATTATTGGCACGTGCCCAGACTCGGCTCAGCCTTGCTTTAATCCAAATTACTTGATTGTCCATGCATGCAGTAAAGGCACCTGCACTTAGGAACTCCTTTTAAGAGTCAAAAAATATTATATTATAAACTATTTTATTTACTCGTGTTTCATATTCAATTATTAATATAAAATATTCACAAACTAAAAGATTAAGAAATAAATATTAATTTTTAAAAAAGTATACATAAAAGAACTACAATTGTTTGAATTTGAAAGATTATATTAATTTAAAAAAATTATGTTAAATTTGAATAGATATGCTTGTTATATTTAATTAACAATCCATGTCTCCTATCATTTATTGGACACTAACATAATAAAAAATGAGTATAATGGGACGTTTTGTTCACGGAATTTGATGGAATTGAAATGAAATTTTCATTCCGATGTGCTGTTTGGCAGTAAAAAGGAATGAAATGAAAATTTTTTTAAATTAAAAAAAAATCACTTTTGAACGAATCTATTTTCCTTGGGTTAGTGCCATGGAATTTAAATTTTATTCCAAAGATTTTAACAGTTTTAAAACCAAACCCTAGACTTCATCTTCACCAGCTTCCATTTTATATTCTGACACATTCCATTCATTCCAGAATATCATTCCTTGACAGATTACATTCCAGGAATAAACATTGCGCGAACCAAACGCCGCCTAAGTTTCTCTCTATTAATATACAAATGGTCCTTATAGTATATGTAAAATTATAGCTTTCGTTTCTCACATGGACTAATTACACAAATGGTCCATAAAAATGAATTCTTGTAACGTTTTGGTTTTGGACGACCCTCAAACTATCAACCGTCAGTTTAACTGTTAATTCCATGGGTTATCTTGTCATTTTACCTTTACAGGGACCTTTTAATGCGATTTTTTGTATACTTTTATTTTTCACTTCTATTGTTATTTATTAATGAAAGTTTATTTATTCATATTGTTATCAAAATTATAAACAATAAATTGATTCATAGACCAAAATCAATCATAAACAAAAATCGATCATATAGGTCAACAGAAAATAAACAAATAGAGAAAGCGATTGTTCGTTCATTAGTTGGAAAACTGCACAAAATAACAACCTACTGTACATAAAGTTTTTATTACAGCAACCTACCAAAAATTTCGTCCAAAATACCAAAAATTTCGTCCAAAAATTTCCTACCATTTTAACTTTTTTTTATTAAAGCATTGAACTCTAGAAAATCATTCCATAATAGCAACCGTTGATAACTGGGTGTGGTTGGGTGCTGACTAGGCATCCACGTAAGCTGCCATGTCAGCACCGTGTTTGCGCAAAATAGCAACGTACTGCGTAAAATAACAATGTACTCCTAAAATTGCAAGATATCACAAAATAGCAATGTATTAATTTTATATATTTTTAACCAAAAACCGAAAATATTCTAATCCTAAATATTTTTATAATCTTAAACTTAAATTTAATTAACCAAAAAATGTTCGTAAATTTTTCTTCAGTCGGTAAAAAATTAAAAATTCAATGTGTTCATCATTTTTTTCATTCGAAGTATAAAACCAATTTATTTTCTTTTTTCCATTCGAATATATAGAAAACTGAAATATTTTGTCATTTGTAATTTTAATTTTTTGAAACGGAAAAAACAACTATCCATTAGAATTTTAAACTTTTTTAAATGGAAATATCAATGAACCATCATGATTTTTAATTTGTTCAAACGAAAAGAAAAAAAAAGAACCAATTATATAAAAAATAATGATGCATTATATTGGTTTTCAATTTTTTTCGAATGTAAAAAACGACGGAAATTTCGTTTTGTAATTATTTCGAACGGAGAAAAATGATCAACCGATCAAAATTTTAATTTTTCCTATAAAAAAATGACGTTGTTCGTATAATATTTAAGACAAAAAATATATAAAATTAATACATTGTTATTTTATGATATGTTGCTATTTTAGGAGTACGTTGCTATTTTATGATATGTTGCTATTTAAGCAGTACGTTGCTATTTTGCGCAAACCCGATGCTGACATGGCAGCTTACGTGGATGCTTAGTCAGCACCCAACCACACCCAGTCATCAACAGTTGCTATTATGAAATAATTTTTTTAGAGTTCAATACTTTAATAAAAAAAGTTAAGATGGTAGGATGCTATTTTGAACGAATTATTTGGTAGGTTGCTGTAATAAAAATTTTATGTACAGTAAGTTGCTATTTTGCGCAGTTTCCCCTTCCTTTAACAAATCGAGAAATCAACCTTGTTTTCAATCAGAAACAAAAAGATACCTTTAACAAGTTAAAAAAAAAACTTGGTGGATCCTCTTTCCTTGCTTGCATCCCTTCGTTTTCAATGATGAAGAGATGTTCAGATCTCTATGGAGGTGGTTCCAAACATGTAAAAAAAAACAACTTTTTTATAGTTTTGTCCTCACGGTCTCAACAGTCAAACGTATCTCACTCTCCACATCGAACCTTCGTAACTCTGTCTTCTACATCGTTCAGATATTGTTTGGAGGCGAGAGAGAGAGAGAGAGAGAGAGAGAGAGAGAGAGAGAGAGAGATGTCGAATACAGATCCATATCCTTCGTAATTCTTGACTAAGTCTCGCCTTCCATCTAAGAATGACTACCAGATTTAATGATGGCTACATCATTCAGATCTAGTTTGGAGGTAAGGGTGAACCTTCTGAAAATAGATCTGTCTCTAGTGTAGAAACCCTACTCTTCGATGCAAACCTTTGGTGAAACCGATCTGGATCAAAAACATTTGTATTCGATGGATAAGTGAGGACCTTTCATCTTCGACGAGGTCGATCTGAAACCCTTCAACGGAGGTGAAAGAAAAAGATAGAGAGAGAGCCCAGCATCGTGAGAGAATCCGTGGTGATGCGGTGGAGTTTCGAGTAATGGAGATGATCGAGGAGTGATGATGTGATGGTTCACAATAGTGAGCAAGGGTAACCGATGGTGATATGGTGGTTTTCCAATAGGGTTAGAGAAATGGTGGCTTGGGTGAGAAATGAATACAATAAACATATTGATGGATTTTTGTTATTTTAGTTGAAGATTATAATTAAATATAGTAGTTAGATTTTTAGTTTGTTGATAAAAAGTCTGAAAAATAAGTAATCCAGTAAAAAGTTGTTATAAACGGTAAAGAAAAATAATTAATTAATTAATATGTGAAAAAAATTAAAAAAAAAAAGTTATTATCTTAATAATAAACCCATCAAAGGTATCGGTAAATATCATGTAACATCAGTGAAAACCATAAAATGCCACGTATGCATTTCCTTCAATTTAATAATAACTAGTTATTGAAGACCCGCACGTTACTGTGGGGTCTAAAACATTAATTACAAAAATAAATATAAAAAATGAATAAATATTTTTCAATCAACTGAACCAAAATCTAATAATGAAATTGAAAAGCTAATATAGTGAAATAAATCCAAGAAGCAAGCCAATGATATTGTTAGTTGGTTCATATCATTGGATTATTCTGGATTTTGTAATGTCAAAATTACAAACCATGTATTATATTTGATCGGAATCAGAATTAAATAATTGAATATTCATAACCATATTTTGAAATTGTGACATTGCTTAGGTTTAATCACCAATTTAATTTGTTGGTTATACGATCAAATCAAGTAAAGTTATAATGGTAATATATCTAACACACCTATTAAGGTCTGTCAACGTTATAATATTAATGTTCAATTTTAAACATAATCATATTTAATACAAAATTTAAATGTTAATTAGTTATATTTTAAATTATAAAGCAATTTCATTAGAAACTTGCATGGTGCATTTGAATAATAGTGTTTTTCATAAAATTAAATATAACATAATAATTTTAAAATGACAACTCCAAACATATATATGATTAAAAATAATTTTAAATATGTAAGAAAATACTGTAATAATAAAGATGACCAAACAAAATTTTATTAAATAGAAATGTTAAATAAAAGATAATACAAAGATAAAAGTATGTTTTAAAAAGTTTAAATCTAAAAAAAAAAAAAAGAAAAAAAAATAACCAACCAATCATGATTTGCCACATGGCATGCTTTCATTGGTGTATAAGATACGATAATTGTATGTATATATAATACCTAAATAGTATACATCTTTTATAATTTACGTCACAATTCAAACATTTCATTGATTTCATAATACCTTAATCTATGGGATAATATATGAAGTATGCTCTTTAATCCATTTCTGTATCGACTAGCTTATAGAAATCTTCCTCTTTAATATATGGGATAATAAGATATAAAGTATAACCACAAACCAACTCATTCTACGTAAAATGGATCATACTTATCAACAACTGATTAATGTTACGAGTTTATGACCTCGGTCTCTAGAAGGCGGCCAGCTAGCAAGGACGGATCCACTTGAAGGTTTGAAGGGACTCGTGCACTCTTTACTTTTTAAATTAATTTTTGTTTAAATTTGTTCTGGATCCGCCGTTACTAGCCATAAAAAAAATGCATAGGAATGGAGCTATCAGCGACAAATGGTTGATAAGTTCTAAGAAAGTCATTTAAATATAACATATGCATGAAGGAGTGAGAATTCAGAAAGTAAATCTTAAATAAGAGAAAACTATCTGAATTGAACATATTGTCCTTTGAAAATGAGTAACAAATCCCCCATAACATGAGATCCAGCCATGATACAAATACCTGATCATATTAAGCTCATCACCCACACCCTATATCACCATCAATTCTGGAACTGCAAGTCTGGTGTGTTTTCTTTCTTCGCCTCTTATCTATAAATCTACAAGTAGATTTCAGGAGAAGAAAACCTCGCAAACTATCAGAATCTCAAGATTTTCGACACAAGTGACCCTCTTCCATAGCCAAAATCCACAAGTAGTTTCAGTACAAATAGCAGCCTTAGCTCCCAGCAACAGGTGGTACCGTTGCTGGTTTTGCATCCTCGGCTTTCTCATGTTCTTTGTTAAGCATCTGAAAACAACCAACATCATGGTCAACCATTACACATTTCAAAAATCAAGATAAATTGTCTGCACTTATTTAGCACAAAAGTGGCTTGTGTTGGACCATAGTTATAAATTTTTTTTTAATTTTTCCAGAAAATTTGATTCTAGAATCGAGGCATGTTGGTGTAGCATTAGACCATTTGGATGTTATCACTTGTAACGTATTTGTCACTAGCATGGCTTTTGGGAACCCTTAACCCTGCTCAAAAGCAAGCCTACTATGTTCATCCTTTTTTTCAATTCGTTTTGTTCAAGGAGATGGTTTATTGGTTTAAAACTTCAAATGAGTAGAACATTATCTTCTTTCAATTCCATTTACACTCTGCAGCTACAACCAAATTCAAGGTAGAAGAATAGAAGCCAGATTCATGGTAGAAGAGGCTGTTTACCTTGTTATTGATCAAGTTATGAAGGGCTATCACACTTCTGATCAATGAAGAAAGGTAGATAACAAGCATCTGGTCATTTGTTTTCACTGCAAAATTAATGGGCAAGAAACAAGCGGCATAAGTATAGAATACAAAAGGCAAAGAGTAACAATCCCTCATAGTTCCTCCCCCCACTAATATGTATATACCTGCAAATGCCTTTATCAAATCAGCCACATTCAGATTTGGTAGAAGGTTAAATACGTCCTGCAATTGAGTCAACGGAATGTAAAACGGATACAGAATGGACCAAGATTCCCAAATTAATGAAATAGTCATTACTAACTGAATCACTGAATAGCCAGAGGCGACGAATTATCTAGGACACTGAAATACACCTCTGTTTGGCGACAATTTGCATAAAGAACATCCAGAAAATGTAAATAAAAAAACAGTGTAATATGCACACAGCACAATTACAAATACACACACACACAAATATATATATATATATACACACACACACACACACACACACTGATAGAATTACAGGTGCTGAATGGACACACTTTAGCCACCTCATTCAACTATACCTGATGATGTACACATAACTTATCCTTAATATGATATTACATCAACATGCTTGTATTGAAAAAGGTAGAGCAATATTAGAAGTTATGCTACACCGTCCGCATAGATATGAACTTCATTTAAGTTGCTTAACATTAGGTGTGTTTGTTTGGGTTTTATATGCAAAGAACCGCTTTGGGTTTGAATGTTTAATAAAAGCTATTTGGTTGACTGGTTTAAACCAAAAATACAGAAACCATTACTGAAAAACAAAGTTTTAAGAACCAGACCAGAAGTCAAACCGGCCGCACAGTAATCTCAAAAACCGGACAGGTTCAAATGGTTGGACCAGCCTAAAAACCGAGACACGTGATCTTAGTCAAAAATATCATATAGTTAGATATCTTCAATACATGTTTAAATTAATTAATTAATCAATTTACATAATGTCATAATTATATTAAACCCTATAACTTTTCCATATCTAATAGTATTATAATATGCACGCACACTGACACACGATCACAATAAAGACACATGGATTTACGTGGTTTGGTCTAAACTGACCTACGTCCACAGGGACAACTAGGGTTTCTTTATATTCTGTGATAATGATTACAAGTACAAGGCATTATATTTATACATATGCTATTAAGCAAATAATCTATCAACTTAGCAATGTGGGACAATTAATTACGTATGGGCCGGCTGCCCTTATATCCCATGAAGCCTACACCATAACATTATTAACATAAATGATTGTACAAACAATATTTTTATATAAATATATACTTACTTTTTAACAATAGTTATTGCCATAAGTTTATAATTGATTAAATGTTTTAACATAGCAAATTAACAAATTTATGAAACAAATGCTAAAAGTAAAACCAATGATGATCATCTTTGGCATGAATAAAAAAAATGGGTTAATAAATCAGGGTGGCTTTCAAGTCCCACATCAAAGAAGGTAAGCAGTTAACATTGTTGAAGTGTAAATAAATACAACGGAGCCTTGTAAAATCTGTCTCACATCGCCTCCAGAGCAAAAATCCAATAGCAGCACACTATAAAGCCAAAGTTAGACAAGGGAAAAATGGAACAATGTTGAACCATTTCACTGGTTTTGTTGTGATCCGGCCTAGTTTGATTAAACCCGGCCAACTTTGATTGGTTCAATTATAGGTGGTTTATTTAAAAAGCAAACCAAACCGGTATATTCATAGTATCCAGTTAAACATTCGAATGGCCAGTCCTATACGGCTATATGTGGTTTCTAAAACAATGCCAAAAACTTAAAAGTTAAAACTCATCTACACTCATGTCACTGGTTTTCTCTCACCCACTTTCCTTTCAAACCTATATAGGGCTGTAAACAAACTAAACGAACATCAGCATGGGTAAGTTCATGTCCGTTTAACTTTAGCCGAACAATAAACAAACGGGAGATTCTATGTTCGTGTTCGTTCATTAAGGAATTGACATTGTTCGTGTTCGTTCATTAAGGAATTGACATTGTTCGTGTTCGTTATGTTCGTTCATTTAATAGATAATCGAACATAAACGAATAGTAAACGAACATAAATGTACAATGAAACAAACACAAATGAAGACAACTGAACATAAATGAATAAAATTTTGAGCATTTGAATGTTTGTTTATCTTCAATCAATGTCACCAATCATATCAGTACTAGAGTTTGAAGTTTAATTTTTAATTTTATATTATTAATTGATATATTATATAATATATTATATAATAATAATAACATATTAATATCAAAAATAATATATTTGTTAGAACTAATTATAAATAAAAAGATCAAACGAACGTAAACGAATGTACATGAATGAACAAACGATACTGAACGTTCACAAACATAAACGAACGAACGAAGCCTATGTTCATGTTCGTTCATTTAATTAAACGAACAAAAAATTGTGTTCATGTCTGTTTAATAAATGAACGAACTTCCCGCCGAACGTTCAGTTCGTTTACAGCCCTAAACCTATATGTCCATCTCTAAACACACTTACAAACCACACACCCTCTTAATGTTTCATTTCCAATTTATATCAAAAATAAACAAGCACTTAGAACGTCATGCCCCGGCATTCACATGGGTAGTCTGAACATATTGCGCTACTGACTTGAACATTATTTGAGGAGCAATGATAATTGGTAGAAATTTGGATAAATTGAGGCAATGATTAAACAAATACCTGGAGATGATACAATATTTCATGATTTAATGGAAGCTTTCCATCTATGACTAGGTCCAGATATCCACGTATCTCCTTCAGTCTTGCATCTAAACCCTTCAGGGCTGCCAGCTTTCCAGTGACCTGCAAGAGAGGGAAAACACTTTTAAAAAAAACTAATCTCTGATCGAACGTAGCAGTTCATGTATAAGAACAGAAGAAATAATCAGATTAGTTTTGCTTGCATATATTGTGGTTTTGTGTGAGACTTGTGGCTGAACCTACTGGCTACATTTATAAAAATTTAACGCCCCAGCCAAAAGAGAAAGAAAAGATCAAGAAAGTAGGGTGAAGACAATAATTTTCTTTTCGAAAATTAGAGCTTAGTCCTCAACCCGTTAATCAACGGAAGCCATGCAGATAAACTAAAACAAGGAAAATGGAAACCTCTGTTGCAAGGGTACTGATAGTTGTATCCTTCACATCCCTCAGCAAATGCTCCACTCCTGTAGAAAGAGAATTGCAATCATCAAACAACCAAAGTTATAAGGTGCATTTGAATTGGTGGGACAAAAAAGAGATGCACTGTAGGGAAAAATTGAAAACTTGTTGAGTTTACCAATTTCTTCCACTTCATGAGCAGCAATTTCTGAGGGCACGTGAACGAAAACCTTTTGGCTTTTCTGAGTAGCATTCTGCAAAAGAAACAGCTACTGTTTTTAGTTTCACATCCAAATATAACTTGTGTAACTAAAAAACCAATCTCTGATATAAGATGGTAGCTTATTTTATATACAAGCAGGCCAGCCGTCCCAATGGTATTTCTTAATCAAATTGGATTTGCATATATATACAATTAGATCAAAAGCTATAAAAAGAAGGAGCCGAAATTGATTGTACCTCTTTAACCTCTTCAATAGCATAGTAAGCTTTTGTGGGTATTCCCAATTCCTTTGGTTGAACATCTATTATCACCAATACAGGATTCGGAACATAACTGCATTAACAATATTCCTTAGTCAAGAATTAACATATGGTTGCAAAATCATAGGGTGACACTAAACAAAACAATATGAAACTCACTTATCATGGACCAAGACTAAATAAGTGGAAGATGGAAAATATACATATTACTACAGAGCGCATGTAATTGTGTCTTCAGGCTAGGGTTGTAAGGAGCATTTTTCAAGGTTACAAGGGGTCAACTCAAGTGATGCATATGAGAATATCCGGTAGATTAAAAAACATGATAAAACAAAATTAAAGCATATTCTGCAATGATCATGCCTTGAAATAGAAAGGAAACATCAATGTCAGTATAAGCTCCCAATGCTTACTCATTAAATAAACCATGAATATCAAGGTCATTCTCCCTGAGCTTTGGACCAGTGCTATACCATCCTACAACATGCTCCTTAGCTGCAACAAACGTTAAATTGTTAGTTTAGATATAAAGTAACAATTTTTAAGAAACTGAAATGAAGGATGCACCAGTCACTGTTATTTTATAGAAATTGAGGCTTTACCGTTGATTCTTTTGAACATGGAGAACATGGCTTCATGATAGTTGTGATCAAGAAACCAAATGCTGGGATCCTTGTCATCTTCCTCAAAAGGCACTACAATAGAGTACTAGTTAATTTAGAAAGTGATAGCTTAGTATAATTTAGTTGTGTAGTTTTATCTTCTATGTTTTGATTGACAAATTAAATTCTGTCATGCACATGAAAGCAAAGAGACTTGAAGCCTAACCTACATCAGATTATCATTTGTTTATTATACATGTAAAAGGTTACCTAGTTATCTGTTCTTTGTAACCTGTGACTTCCTTTTTCCTGAATGCAGCTTAGTGCTAGTGTCCAGAAGCCGATATTAGTATTATAATTTTGTCATTAGAACTAAACTTGATTTATTCTTAGGAGATTATAGTGTTCTTCATCGACAAACTTGAATCTCTAGACACCTTGCTGAAGTTACCACAAGGATACTAATAAATATGTGGGCAAAGCCAAATTAATATCAACAAATGCTTCTTCATATACAGAATTACATGTTACAGTAAAATGCACACAACATAAAGAATGCAGCCTTTCATTAGCCAGCTTATTTTTGTCATCTAGTATCCCCAGCTCCACATATAATGTGTGCTATAAGCAGCAAATGTAACTCAAGAATAATGTTCATGGCTTCATGCCCATATCAACAAATTTATTTCGTCTCCTACCACGGTTGACATATGAAAATAAGATTGCAGGTCCCGTATACTAAAGTGATAATAGAAGTTGCATAAGACACATGAAAGCCAAGGTAAATGCATATAGGAATAGCATGTCACTTTCCAACCACATTCAATGAGAGGAACTAAAATTATAGGTTTGTGAGAGAACCAACAAAATGTGTCATTTTCCTATTATGATTCTTACATAGGTTTGTGAGAGAACCAACAAAATGTTACACAAAGTCACAAACTCAATTTAGCAGTATATAGCACTCGACTTCTCAAATATAATAACTGAAATTAGTTACACAAAGTCACAAACTCTTCCTGCGTCATTCAAAGTTGCTTAACCTAAAAAAATTATATCCAACTCATAACATCCGTCATTTCAGTACTTCAATTAAAAGCTAACCAAATATATTCCAAGATATTCAAAACAAAAACCATAACTATAAATTGAAAAGAATACCCATTTTGTAAGAATACTTCACAAGATCCTATTTTCTAAGTTTTCAACTTTTGATTATCATCATCTACTACACTAACTTAGTAACTGCTTATAATATACGAATCCTAGGCATAATCAAATACTTTAAAACTGAACCAAGAAACAATCAGGGAGATCCTCAGATTTAAATAATAAAACTACCAACAAAATGACATGATGGGGTAAAAAACCTGCGTAGCTATTTGTGACGTCAACGGTTCCTTTGAAGGAACTACCGAGGAGAACACCAACGACACGTTTGCGAGTGTCTTTAGCGACTCTATAGTAGTTGTCGACGATGCTAAGGAGTACTAAAGGGTGTACGACAACCTTCTCGATCGGCCGTGCAGATAACTGCTGTGATTTTATCACGTCCATTCTATGAAAAGTTGAGATGTAAGGTCTTTTGGAAGAATTGATGAATTTTGTTTTGTGGAGCAAACTTGATTTGGGTAAATTGAGGATGAAGGTGGTTTCGTGCAAAACCCTTTTTCTGTCTTTTGATCTCGCTTTCTACTCAAGAAAGGAATCTCGGGTTGTATGCACATGAATTATTCGGGTTTTCTGGAGCCCATTCGGTTCCTGACGACGGTCAAAATATAACGGTGGTTAGTAGTTTTTTTTTTTTTTTGATTTATTAAGAAAAAAAACAAATATGTTTTAATGTTTCTTGTGTTTTCGTACTATTTTTTTTTTCATAAAAGTTTTTAATATAATTTTTATTTTTGGTTTAGTGAAATTTGAATATTAGAATCCGGTTATAATTAGTAAACCGGGTTTTTAAAAACAGAAAAACCGGTATATAATGTCCAAAACGTGTTGGTCAAACAAATTATTTTTTTACCATTTAAATAAGGATTTATTATGAAAAAAAACCAAGATTTTTTCATATTTTTTGCGTTTTCGTCCTTCCATGTTTTTTATAAAAATCCTCAAGTTAATTTATTTTTTTTTGTTTAATGGAATTTGGACATTAGACCCCAGTTATAATTAGTGAACCGGGTTTTTAAAAGCTTAAAAACCGGATTTTTAAAAACTGAAAAACCGGGTTCTAATGTCCAAATTTCACTAAACCAAAAGAAAAGAATTAATTTGAGGACTTTTATGAAAAAAATAACATGGAGTGACGAAAACGCAAAAAAAAAGATATGAAAACATGTTGGTTTGTTTTTATAATAAACCCCTTTAATTAATTATAAACTACAACTTTTGATTAATATCAATATCATTTTATGTCATTTAATACTAAAACTTAAAGCTGTAACTATTTTTACCAAACACGTTTATTTTTTTAAAAAGCTACAACTACTAAAAGCTCGAAACTATAGCTAGTCGTGCCAAACATACCATATAATATATAATACGATACAAAACTCCATTTCGTTGTCATTTCATATTTTACATAACTAATTCCAACATCATAATTTTATTGTTTAAAAAGTGAAGCATCATATTTTTTGATAATTCAACTGAAAATTGTATGTGTAATTCCTCAAAAATTTGATTTGGATGAATTTCATATAGATCTTATAAATTATGTTTTACAATCGTAGCAAAACTACGTCTTTGGAGACCACTTTATATTCAACTTCCTTAGCCTTAAAAAGAATGTAAAATATGCATGTAGGGTTTAGTTAATTTCCTTGATCAGTCTTTTTTATTACACAAAAAGAAGCTGCTGCAATAAAACATACAAAAAGTGAGCTCAATTTTTTAAAATCATTCACGAGGCAAGCTCGAGCTTCACATACAGAGCTCGAAACGAGCTGAGCTCAAGCCTGGTTCTTTTAAACAAGCTGAGCCCAAACCATAACGGGCTCAAACCCGGCACGTTTACACCCTTAGCATAGAGTACCATACACGACACGCCAGCCAACGTAACGTAAATAAGCAAAAGAAAAATAACTCAATCTTTGATTTTTTTCAGGAAAAAAAAATAATTTTAAACATCATGTTGATATATTAATCTTTTCTTGAAAACCTGCTAAAGAATGTATAAAAACGAGTATAACTTAAATAACCAGTAATTAAGTTTTGTATATCGATCACTTATAGTTTCCAACAGAGTAAAAGAACATGTTGAAAACAATCATATATTAAAAACCTTTTTTTTTTCACAAGGAAGAAGGGTTGTAAAAGCTAACGAAAATCAACCGCAACCCGCCAAGAACCTACGATCACACACTGCACCCATCCATTCCAAAACACACCCAAATCAACATCGGCAGTCCGGCTACAACAAGATAACCTTGACGTTACTAATAAACTAAAGACTCGCTATTCTCATGAGCATTATAAAGGTCTGGGAGATCAGCGCTGGTCGAGAACTTGATCCATCTTTTCTTCTCGACGTGCTTGAGAAACGGCTGCAACACTAGCCCGATAAATATAGCAATAACGCTCACGATCATAACCTTAAGTGAAGAAAGAGCCAAAACGACACAGATCAATATCGTTGGAGGAACACACAAAAGAACCGATCCAACTGTACCCACCGGTATCTTGTAAGGCCTAGATGCAGCTGGGTACTTCATTCTTAACCTTACAAAAGCTAGGAACTCCAAAATCATCCCGAAACAGTATAAAAAGTTTTCTGCAGCCACGATCTCCTGAAAGCTGAGCCACGAAAGCAAAATCACACCAGAAGCAGAGAACAAGATCCCAATCGAAGGAGTCCCATAACGAGATCTCTTGGCAAAAAACTCAGGGAGCATGCCCCTTTCTGCCATACCAAGAAGTTGGAACGAGTCGCTACTCATCTCCGTAACAAACATTCCCATGTTTGACATGGCTGCACCAGCCTGGATCCACCATCTCAACCACACCCCACCGACAATTTTTGCCACGTCTGAGAAATACCCATCGGTCCATAGTTCACGATTCAGGGGTACGGCACCAGTGCCCATTAGCAGGGGGAAAAAGTAGCCAGCAACAACTAGGATCAAGGCATAGAACAAAGCTTTTGGGAGAGTTTTCTTTGGATTATCCACCTCTCCAGCAAGTGTACTTATGGAGTCCCAATAATTAAGGTTCCAAAAGAGTGTGTTCAAATACAAATTCCAATCCACCACATGTAAATCCACCACTAACCATCTTGCCGGCTCTATCTTGGGTATAGAAATAAGACCCATAATTACAAAAGGAACTAACGAAAACAAGCCTAATAGAACAGCAACCCACCCTACAATTGTTAAACCTCTAAAGTTCATATATGTAAGGGCAATAGTCAATGCTAAAACTGCTAAAACTCTCGGATAACCATCGGCTAAAACTGGGATCCCTGATTTCAAGTAATCAAGAAACAGAACCGGGTAGAGGGCATTGTCTATAACGCCACTAAGCCATTTCATCCAACCTTGCTGAAACCCCCAATAAGGTCCTAAAGCAGACGACACCCAAACAACATAACCACCATCTTCAGGGAACATTGTACCCATTTCAGCAGTTATTAGGGCTTCAGGTACACTCCATATAAATGGGAAGACCAAGAACCCTACAAGGGCTAAAAGAGGTCCAGCAGCCTGAACACTGTCCTCAACGCCAAAAGGTCCTCCGGAAACCTCATAGAATATGAGAAAAATTAAAGGCAAAATGGAGACCCTTTTAATGTTGTTACTAGTAACACCGGTTGGAGAAGGGGATTCAGTAATCCCAATGTATTCTACATCGCTATGTGTTCCCATTGCAGTAGATGTTTGTCGAATTGCTGTGTTCCTCAATTTCTGCAGTAAGTAATGAAAATTAAGACAGTCAATTGAGTGGAATCACCTCAGCAAGATAATTTAGCAACACATCTGTGCAAATTTGCAGAAAATTATAACCGTTAATAGATGTGTTCATTCCAAACGCTTATTTTATGAGCAACCTAGGCTAGGAATCTAGCAGGTCCAAGTTCGTAATAATCCAAATTTATTGGATATGTATAAAAGATTAACGCTAGAGATTTCGGAATTTCCATCACATTCTTCGATTTATTAAAAAAAAAAACCTATTTGGTATTGAACATCATCAAATCCCTTTGCGAAAAAATTTGAGCAAGAAATAAAACAAAATAAACATGGGTCTGTTCTCTAAGGACCCAAAATGCAAATCTTGATTAGGATGAACTAAAGCTACTGAGATAAAGATCCTTAATCAAGCATCAAGACTTGCAGTTCTTCAATTAGTTGTGCAAGAAATCGGAACACATAGAGTAAAACAAAAGATTATGTATACGAACCACGGGATACTGGTGATAATAACCTTCATCGCTTTGGTAGCTACCGTGTGGTACTGTGGTAAGTCGATCTGAGTGATTTCGCATGTGAACCGAGTGAGAGGGGAAAAGGGGTGTAGTTAATATAAAAGCCTAAAAGGGGCGTGGCAAGTAAGATAGTACGTGGATGAAAACTGAAAAGTAAAATTGCCACGTAATTTAAAATTTTAATAGTATGAAATTATCAAATTCTGACCATATGAAAAATACACGTGATTTTTTTTTGGAATCGCATTTATTGAAATTAGGTATATAAAATTATGATATTATTAACTTCGTGACCATATGAAATAAATTGATTGTTTACTTTCGTGAAACACATATTAATAAATATTAGGGGTGTGTAAAAAACTTAAAATAATTCATTGGGTTTAAACTTTACATTAAAATCCAAAAATTTTGAATAGGCAGCTGTATGGTGTTATAAAATACTTAGAAAACTAAAACACAAAAAGATTTTATAAACTCTCTTTCTCTTCAAAGTACACACTCCATATGTACTTCATTATATCAAACCTTTGATTACATTTTCATAAACTTTTAAATGTTTGAAGCTTCAAATAACAAACAGTCAAACACCTAGTCAACCATTGCATGTTTTGGTTTTTTTTATACACTTTTTGTTGCTTTTATTTACTTGGTAGTTGGTACAATAATTGCAACTTCAAATTGCTATCTTTTAGTGATTGGTAACATAAAATAGAGTCAAATCCTGCATTGATCTTATTGAATTATCAACAAAGAATCATATATTACCTAAGGATGTTAGGTAGTATTGTGTATCAGCTTAAAATTTTAGGCAAGTTGTTGCCTTAGAATCATGTATTAACTTAGGATTCAACCAGAATCGTTTTTTGGTTTGTTAAATGTGAATTTTTTTTTCGAACGGCTGGTGTGGTGGTTATCGTCTAGGCTCAAGTGCCGACAGATCCCGGTTCGATCCCCACCACAATCTTCTAGTTACATTAAAATTTTCATAGTTAGATTAGTTCACCTGAACAATTCGCCTCAAGTGAGGATCGAACCCGGGTACCAACCCTCCCCGGGCCCCTTATGGAAACTTGGTGGCCACCAGGGCAAGCCCTGATGGTTTGTTAAATGTGCTTGAATTTTGATTTATTGTGGTTTATGTTAATTTATTTAGGTAGAGTCTGTTGAGAATTGTTATCAACTTAGACAAAGTATTGGATATGTGTATGTTATTTTACCTTGGCAGATATATACATTTAGCCATGAAGCTAAAGAAACCAAGTTCTTTTTCTGGGAAATAAATGAAATCCGAAATTAAAAACCAAAATAAAATGACAGATTCATAAATGCAAATAAAATTTTCGGATTTCTGACTTAACAAAAACTGAACCGAAAGGTTAGCTCTCATGCCTAATAGATTTGCTCTTATATGTTGATTTGTTGAATAATTTATAGGAAATGATCATAAGTTATTGCTTAGATAACCCAAATATTTTAATAGCTAGTTACGAACTCGATTTACCATGACACATTTGTTTTAGATAGCATGTGTTGAATTATATCACAAGTCAACGACGAGTCAAACATTATTCTAAACGAATTCTATTAAACTAGTTCAGCTAGAAGTTCATATATATGTGCTTGGTTGTTAAAAATGGACAAATAACAAGCTTATGTATCCATTTAAAACTATAAACAAAAACCAATAAAATGTATCTGTTTTATATGAAAATTTATGTAAAAGTGTATGTTGACTGTCAACAACAGTTAGATAACTTAAGTAAATTTAAAAAGTAAACAATCAACATTAAAAGAAATATTTAAAACATACATTGCAAAAATTTTGAATTGACATACGTCATAAACACAAAACAAAATCCAAAATCTATTCTTTGACATCTCGTCATTACTTTAATAAAATTCAATATCTCTGTTTTTAACCTCACCTCTATATCACTCGTTGATCGTGTAAACAAATAAGGTGAGGTTTGTTTTCCTCTTAGAGGGTGTTTGGTTTTGCGTTATGAACGTGATTATTAACTTATTTCGTTACAATAACACAAATAATCGGTTTAAAGTGTTTGAATTGCATACGTTAATAAGTGATTATTTGCGTTTAGAGTTAAGTTTACCACACTTTTTCATAAGTTAGAAAATGTAGTTTATTTGTTTAATAAGTGATTATTTGGTCATTTTACAAAAAAAAAACCGCAAATCCAAACCCTTTAAAAACTGCTTATTGATAATTATGATAGCAAACAGCAGAAGCTAAACCAAAACTACATTTCAAACAACATTTTTTGTTACAGCTATTATCTGATTATTAGTTTCCAAAACGTTACAGCACTTTTTCAAACGCAAATCCAAACACCCTCTTAATGGAATAGGTCATTTAATTTTGAATGAGGCTCTTAATGGTTTCATTAAGAAGTAAACACAACCTCTAAATGTGTTAACTCTCCTACTCTAGTGCTTATGTTAATTTATACTCACTTGTGATTGTGTTCATTCTGTTTTTTTAATAAACTAAATATGTATTTGTTTTTTATTCTATATTTTTCTTAATTGAATAAAACTTAAAAAGTAGGTTTCAACATGTTTTGAAATTCTGGCACAAAATTAATTTCAACAATATCACATGAGTAGTAATAAATTCATATATGCATTGTATTTTTAATAAGGGATAACTGCGAGAAAAAAAAAAGTTTAGGTTGTCAATTTTTTATAATTAAAACCTCAAACCATTTATATATATATATATATATATATATATATATATATATATATATATATATATATATATATCAGGTTCAAAAAGGTACCTCTCGAAATCAAGTGCACCCGAAGGTACCAACCTTAAAAAACTTTTTTTTAATTTTTTTTCTCATAACCATGTTTAAATTAATGTTATACACATGATATATGAATTTCACATACATTCACACTTTCTGTGTCCTTAAAAATTATGTGAATGCTCAATGCATATTTATGTGAATGTCCATCCATGTGAATGGTCATTTCACACTATGTGAATGGTGTGAACGACCATTCACATCATCTTTTTTTACCATTCATAAGTTTTATGATGTTGCTCCTTTTGAAAAAAAAGTCTTATAATGTTGTCTTATACATGTCTATTCATAAAAAAATTATGTGAATGATCATTCACATTAGGGTACGCTGGGTACGCTGGAATCTCATAGGTACGCTGATGAACCTGATTCTATATATACATATATATATATATATATATATATATAATTTTTTATTTTTTTTAATCGCAAACTATCACTTAAATTGCAACTTGCTGCTGACGGGAGGCGAACCCATGACTACTCACTTATATCTCCACCCTCTTACCGTCAGGCCAAAGGCCTTTTGGTTGATTTAGATATATAACGGAAAAAACCTATCATATATAATAATGTTACATGAAATGACTATCTTGTCCTTAATAATATTTTTATTATCTTTACCTTTTATCTCCTTAAAGTAGGATATTCACTTTAAATGAAATTATAAAGTAGGATATTCACTTTAAATGAAATTATTGAGTATGAGTATGACAAATTTTGACTCCGTATAAATCACCACCTTTTTAGTAATTTGATTTTATTTGTTTATTTGATAACTAGTTTATTACCCATGTGATACATGGGTATGTTTAAAAGATTGTTTTTAAAATAAATATAATCATACAATATTATCATAAATTTATATATTAAAAATGAAATATTATTACTAAACTTGAATAAATGAACCATTCAAACGACATTAATTATAATACTAAAAAAACATGATATGAGAATAAATAAAATTAATATTTGAAAATTTTTTATTTGTTGTTATGTTATTATCAACCCAGATGATATTAAGTTATTAGCAAAAGACAATTTTTTTACATGATATTTCTTTTATGTTATTATTTTAAAAAATTACATATAATTATTATCACTATAAAATTTTCTTTTTAAATTAATATGAGATGAAATATTTTTAATGTACAAAACGTTAATAATTAATCATTGATCCACGAATTTTGTTAAAATGCATAACTAATATAGGATAGATCCATCCATGATCTAAAAAAAATAAAAAGAATGATGTATGGATATATTTTAAACCATAATTTAGATAATAACTGATAAATCTTTATTTAATACCTATTGTTAGTTGTATTTTGACATATTTTTTAATATTTAAGAATTAACCAAATATGTATCATCAAATAATATAAAAGAAATCATTTTGAACTAATGGGTTAAATCGAAAAGTCATTAACATCATTTGCTTAAATTTCTTTTTAATGATCTGTTTATAATGGTTAAATTTAGATTGTCATTAAATGTAACTATTTACAAATTAATCCATATCTATTAATAAAACAAAATAATTCGTGACACGTGTCACTTTCTCAACTCTCCTAGTTAGAAATAAATTGGAATAAATATATATATGGAAATGTTTTAGGCGGGAAAACGAAAATATGATGTGTTAATTAGACGACACGTGGCAAAAAATGTTTTCTTTTATTAATATATATAGATAGATTTAACTTATTAATTCAACCTAACTAAGATATACAAAATCATAGTAGTGATTTATAATGTAAAAAATCTTTATATATAATAAAGGATATTTATATTTGTCATGTCGCTATCTCGAAGCATCATAGCTTATGTGTTTATTTGAATAGAAAAAATATTTGTATTTGTTTATATGTCATATTTTATGAGTTTATTATTACGTGATTTTTATGAATTTATTATTATTTGTTTATACGCCATAGGTTATAAATAGGTTGACACAAACGTGAAGTCTTGAACACATCAATCCAAACACGCCAACCCGAACCCGACACGAATTGCTACCCCAAAACATGGGTAGTGTGAGCATACATTCAAAACACTACATTTCATGTGAATGTGCACATTTAAACAAACTTTCAATGTGTGTTTGGATATGACTTTTTGCAAATAGTTTTGTTTTGTGAATTTAAACATGATTATGATTTTTAAGAGTTATACCATCGATACTCTGTAAAGATATGGTACTCTCTCCAACTATATTCTATATGTGTATGTGTGGCACACACATGCGTGGTATTAAATGTTTATTTATTTGTTCAAAATTCAAAAGTCCCTTTAATCAAATAAAGTTGTCATCATAAATTCTGAAAAAAAAAAAAAAAAAAAAAAAAGAGAGAGGATTTTGTTTTCAGAAGCATGAATGTCCTCAAATCTTGATCTTTTAAAGTAGAAGAGAGGAATTATTTCATAAGATATAAATGGGGGGAAAGGATCCTTATTTTGGAAGTAAAATATCAGGAAACATAGAAAAATAAAAAGAGCACGACAACAAGGAGACCAAATGAGTGTCTTTACACTTTATAATACAAAAATGGTAAGCTATTTGACTTTAAACATTTTAACTTTATAATTAAAATATATATGTTATATATTATGTTCCTACTACGTAATTTTGATGCAAGTTTTTCAACACCAAAAATATATAGCCAACATCCTTTTAAATTATTGTTCCTTCGGAGCCCAAAACATACTTTAAAGTTTAAACAGTAGCAGCATATACATATACACTTGATTTTAATAAAAACAATGTAGCGTATATGTACACTGCATTGGTATGCATATTCAACTTGTATTTAGTTTCAATTTTACATTCTCCTTTGATATTTTATTGTTCATTGTAAAAGACAAAAAACTTGTATATTTTTTTAGTGATACATATAAAATTGATCCAAAAAATATTTTTCAAAATGGCATTTTCTTTTTTATAGTATTTATGAGAGTTTTGATGTGTTCATGAACATGTATAAAACTCGAAATTTTTTAGGATTTTTTAACCTAAATCATTCTTTATAAATGAGACTGATATTGCTAGAAAATAGTGATTAGCAATGTAGCATGATTGTCTTCTCAATAAATGAAAATTTTATCAACTCATCATTTTAAGTGGAATTCTATATTTACCTCTCAATCTTTCTATTGATTTTATGTGTATTTATATATGTAATTCAAATTCCAAACCTATTTAAGAAGGTATTGGTGCAAACAAACGTGACCTTAAAGCAAAAATAAATCATATATATGAAGTGAAAAATCAATTTAAAAAGTAACACCCTAAGGGTCACACATTTGTACCGGTGGCATCCGTACCGTGAGGAACACTGTCTCCCCCTCCCCTCCATTTTGCTAAAATCATCTTTTTTGCTAAAATCATCTTGTTTTGATATCATTATGCCTAAGAAACACGGTTACTTTTATTACTTTTGTGTATGTGCTTTGAATGAGATAGAAGAGTTGTAATAATTTTTAGTGGTATAAAATATGGATTGAGTAAAAAGATAATATTGATGTGATGCTAATGTGGCTAATAAGATATGCATGAAAAAATAAAGTTTTAAAAACTAATTGACAAGCATGGATTCTTTCTTGTTACTTTTTAAATATGCCAAATGAATCAACAAATGAAATAGACCAAGTGTACGTTTATATTGAGCATAAACTTCGGATAATTAGGATGAAACTGAACATATTCGAGAATCCAATACTAAATGAGAGCAAAACTTAAATAGTCAAATGTTCCTTGACTACTTTATTATATCTAGTCTTTTGACGAATATTAGAGACAATTAAGATGTTCAGTAGGTTGATAATTGATTGAGGTTATATGAATTATATATATATATTGCCGATGGAGCAGTGAGAAAAATGCTCACGTGGCACAATATTATTGGTAGAAATTCCTATTTTTAAGGCTGATTTGACACAATATGATTGGTTAAAATTGAGAAAATTAAGGTTGCTGATTTGACGCAATATAATTTGTTAAAATTCAAAAAATAATAGGATAACATCAGCAATCCTATCAAACTAACAAACTTGCAAAAATTAATGGGATATTTATTTACATATACAAATTACAATTAAACATTAATTATTCAAAATTATTATTTTTATAGTTTTATAAAATAGATATGAATAGTTGATTATTCTAAATTTTTCATCTATAGATATATATTAATTAATATAGATTAAAAAATTAGTTTATAGATAAAACCAAGGTTGTCAAGATCGAGATATTACCTAGGATCGTTTTTGTCATTGCAAAATCGGGATCGTAGGATCGGATCGGGATCGTAAGATCCTACCGAAATTAAATATCATATATCACAGTATTGTATCATAAACAAAAGAGATTCATTTCCTACCCATTCATTCAAGGCACGTATATAGTGCTCCTTTGATGAAACAAGAATCACAGTCATGAGCAGAACTATATTGGTACCTTGGATTCAAAAAAATACGCGGTCAGATGGAGGGGCCTAACGATCCTACGATCTTACGAACGATCTTACTAACGATCCTACGAAAACAAACCGTATGTAGGATTGGATCTTCGTACGATCTTACGATTTTACTAACGATCCTACGATCTTGCTTACGATCCTACCCAAAATCGATCCTACTAGCGATCCTGATCGAAATCCACTTGTAAGATCGTAGGATCGTACGATCCTACGATTTAAATCGCGGTTTTGATAACCTTGGATGAAACAACGGGATATGTCATTTGCCATTTAAATTGTTCAATGTGATTTTATTAAGATAAATTAATTTTTTTTTATAATAACTGTCTTTGTTTGATAACATTTTATTAATTGGTTTGAATAAATTGTTATTATAAAATTATGTTAGACGATATTGTAATTAAGTAATACTTTGCAAATACGTGTTTGTATATTAGTTGATGAAAAAATGATGGGTTTTTATTTTATTGTAGATTATTTTTTTTTTTCTATATACTTCATTCTTATACATGATTTTTTTTAACTAAAATCAGTCTTTTGATCAACTCACATGTATTAAACTAGATATTTATAGACTTCAAATATAATTATGTGTAATAATTAATATTAACGATTAATATAAGTAACATTTTTTCGCAAACAATGTACAGTTTTCTTAAAAAAACAAACTTTTGTTTGTCATCAAGACATCAATTAATTATTAATACCAATGGGGTTTAGCCCATTGGGTATGAGATGTTACGTGTAAGTGTCGGATCACGGCTTCGACTCCCGTCGGAGACAAGTTGGAATTTAGGCAGTGAAAGTAACTTCTGAAGTCCCCATTTGGGACAAAAGGGTAGTTTAGGAATAGGAGTAGATTATTTTGCCGTTCAAAAAGTAATTATAAATATTAATTTCATCACACATCACCCGAGCAACGCACGGGTATTCAGCTAGTTTTATATTTGGTTCAAATGAATTTTAGATAACTTATATAGAAATAAAATGCATTTGACAGGTAAGAAATGTCAAAATTCATATATTTACAAACTCATAACTTATTTTATAAATATATAATATATTACTTTAAAAAAGAAATATTTCTATAACCTTTGATGCATTAATAATTGAATTTACAAAAACCGAATAATTAATATGCACGTTTTGAATCATGAATATCACACTTACATGAATTTTCTTAAAAATGATGACTTGAACAAATTAAAAAATGCATTTTATAAAAGGTTGAAAAAGTGTGCTGCCTTTAAATAAAATTATTGCAACCCCACCTAACAAAGGGAAATTAAACTTAAACGCAATTGCACGCTTCAGTGACATTTTTTGACCTTATCACAATGTCACCCATTATTTATTTCCTGTCATTCAAGTGACGACCCTCACTGCTTCATTTTGGTCGGCCCAGTTAGTTTTTCGTCTACATATTGGAATAATAATAATATTTTCCTAACAAAAAAGTACATTTCATTAAAATAATACATATTTTTTTCAAAACCATAGTATCACATTTAAAATTAATTAATAATAAGTGGATATCAATAAATCAAAATATTTATAGCAGTTTAAATAACTAATTATCAGACCTTATAACATTTCAGGTATGTTGTCGACAATAGAATTTACGTAAAGTTAAAAAAAAAAAAATAGAAGTGTAGTAAATAAAGTTAAAAAAAATTTAATTATTTTGTTAACAAGATTTAAAATTTAATTGATAAAACTTCAATTGTGAATATGATAAATTTTGATTGTTGATTCTCAGATATTCCATTTTTATATTTTATCATTTTCAAAATATATACACATTCACATAATTAAAGTTTTTTGTTTCTTACATTGATATTTCATATTTGAAGAATTGAAGTTAATAAAAATTAAAAGAAACATTTTTTGCAAACACATATTATCTGTTTTTAATAATACAATATAATAATATTTTTTTATTTAATATCAAACAACTAAATATTTTTTATCTTTAATATAACTAGCTTTCAATTTTTTTTATTTTAATTATATATAAATTTTATAATAATTTATTAAAATATAAAAAAATATGTATTTTCTAAATCAACCATGTAATACATGGGTTGATTAACCTGTATATTATTTTTCCACATCTTTTTTCAAATTTAACCTTAACTTAATTGTATTAAATTTTGACTTTATTTTTTTTCATTAATTAGTAATAAATTAGATTTGTAACATTTAAAATTAATGTTTACCTAAAATAAATACCTATCATTATTATCCATAATAATCATAATTAGATCCAAATGTAAAAATTTGAATTAGTTGTGGAATTTATTATTATTATGTATAATAAAGGAAAACATCAAATGTCGCGTGTCACCTTTACATTCACCAAAAAGATAATTACAACTTACAAAAGATAAATACAATTTAATATTTTTAAAAAGGATAAATATACTCTATTTTTTAATCCGTAAATAATAAAAGATAAACACAATTATTATTTTTGTATGTTTTTATTTTTACTCATATACATTTTATATAAATAAATTTAATTAAAAAGTAAATGTATATAATAATTAAATAAGTAATTAATAACTAAACAAAATTAAAAGCACAATTAGTCAATTAGTCTAACAAATTTCTCAATTATTGGTCCAGTAATTAAATGAAATAGTCCAATACTCCAATATCCTTAATCCAATAACCCTTATTCAATGGTACTCTAGTATGAGAAATTAAAAAAGAAACACTTTGTAAAGTTACAAATAACGTTGTAATTGATCAATTTAAAACACGAAAAGTCATAGTAAAACAACTTAAAGAGGTAATATTTTAAATAATTGCACTTTTATTTATGATCTTTTAGTTTATTTATGTTTTTAAATTATATACCAATTTGTTATTCTGATTCGACCATTCTAATTAATTGAATTTTCAAACTAAAAAGCAATAAAACATTGTGCCACACTGTAACGAGCAACCTTAGAACCTGATTCCATTACTGGTTTGAGAACGTTTAACCTTTTTTACTCTTAGGGTGTTTTGGTAGGAAGGAAAATAATATAAATGGAAAATAAATTTATTTTTTCCATCTTGATTCTTATTGAACGATTTCTCTAAATTTTTTATTAATTTATGAAGAATTGGAAAAGAAATAATCTAAAGAAGAATAAAGAAAACAATGGATGTCTCTTTTTATAATATAAATTTTTTTTTTAATGTTTCAAACAGTAATCCACGAAACCAGCTTTTAGGGCTCTAGGATATGTATGCATTGTATTAGGTTGATTTTGTCATTTTGTGTTGTAAATATGGGAACTCTATTAGAATCCATAATTAATAGTTTGGTTTCTTTCACATATCCTAACCTTTACAGTAGTTTTAATAAATTTGTTTTTCCAAATTAATAAATAGATAATCTATATCTAATATTCTACAATAAAAAAACTTAGGCGGCGTTTGGTACGCAGATTTTTTCTCTGCGATTTGCATTTTGTCAAGGGATTTGCATTATACAACATTTGTATTTGTCAGGATTTTGTCAAAGAATCTGCATTATCTTATCAAAAAAATTTGTTAATCTGAAGAATGTAAGGTAACTAGGATTTAAAATCTTAGGGTGATGCTAGGTTTTCAAATAACAAAGAATGAATGGATTTAAGAAATCCTGAGATTTTAAATCCCTACTGAAATCTGCGAACCAAAACACAGGATTTTAAATACAAATCCTAGTAAATCCGCGAACCAAACGCCCTCTAGGGTATAATTGGCACGATTAGCTACAGCTTCAAGCTGGAGTCAGTAGCTAGAGTTTTTTGGAGTTGTAGCTATTTAAATGAGTTGCAGTTTTCTGTTATTATAAATGTGTTTGATAAAATTAGTTGTAACTTTTAATATTAAATGACATGCATAGACATTTATATTAATTAAAAATTGTAGTTTATTTGACCAAAAGCTTAATTTCAGTTTGAAAGCTATTTAAAGTAACTTCTTGTAAAAGAGCTTTTGAATCCAAAATAAAAGCTCAAACTTTAAACTTGAACTTTTAAAAATCAAAAGTTGAAGCTTTTTAAAATGCATGCCACACACACCCCTCTTCATCATGTGTCATGCTCATGGTCTTCCAAATGTTTGCTTTATCGCCTTTTTTCTATAATTACGACTATAAATCTTACTAATTTGTTTAAAATATAAAATATAAAAAACTATTTAGAATATTTAACATTTTAATCCATATAATTTTAAAAAGAATATGATTTATAAATTCTAATACGAAAATTGAAGGTAAAAATATATATGCAAATAACAAAAAGTTGAGAGAGACAAAATTTTAAAAAGTTATACAAAGAACTAAAATAAATATTTTTATTAATAAAAAATTACAAAGAAATATAATACAAAATACAAAATTTGACAATAAATGTATTTAGGTTAAGAAAGATAACGTAAAATTTTATTTTGACCGATAAATGACATGAAATTCAAATTTAGGCCAGCAAATATAATCATGTTATTCTTTAATCAAAAAATATCATAAAATTAAATATTTACCTTTTTAATCGGTCATTAATTTGAATTTTACGTTACCTAAAAAAATTCATGTCACTTTTATTGTTATTTTTTGTATGTTATATTCTTTTTTTGGTCATTAACCCTTTTAATAATATTTATCACAGGTCAAAATCATTTATCTAATTAATTTATTGCAATCATAAAAGTTCCCATACGAGCATGCTTGTTTCACTTTAAAAGGTTCTAAAAATCTAATCATTCCATCTTCCATTAATTCTATGATACAAATTCAGATAAAATAAATGTTTGGTGTTAAAATATACTAATATTTTATTTTAACAAATCTAAATGCATTTAAACCCTAACTTCCAAACAAATTAAATCAAAGCACGAACTACGAGAAGCAGAAAAATAATAATAAAATAAAAGTCGAAAAATAGAAATTGATTACCTCATCACCGTCGGCATTGACCTTATCGGTGCCTTCAATAGAGCTCTTCGCCGATAATTCCGGCGTCGAAGGTTTTTGCGTCGCAACGTCGGTGGCAGCACCTTTAGTGGTGAAATCAAGGGAAGTTTTTGGCGGTGAGTTCGAGGGAAGAGCTGTTTGTGGAGCTGTTCGATCGCCTGGAGAGACAGAGACAGAGACGAGTGGTGGTTCTGATGTAGTTAATATAGCAGGTATTGGCACCATTTCAAAACATTAAACGCACGAAAGAAAAAAGTTGGATTCGATATCGATAGTGGGAATCTGATACAGAGAGAGATTGGGGATTTGTTTGCGTTAATTCTTCAGTGTCGTGTAGTTATGAAGATGGCAGGGTAAGAGATGGGAGGATGGATTTTTGGTTGTGATGGTCCACACAACTCACAAGGAGAGGGAAATAGGAGAGATGGGGTCCATAGGGATGTCATTGGAAAGTCACTCACTCTGTTTCTCTTTTCTTTCCTGCTTTTATATTTTGTTTAGAACACTAGTTTTAGTAATCTTTATAATAATTATTTTTTTATTTTTTTAAAATAGATAGAAACATCAAATTGAAATAAATAAATATATAAAAATATACTACAGATAACAACTAATTATAAAAATACATTCTAATATCATGAGTTTAATACGAAAAAACCAACATGTTTTCATGTTTTTTTTTGTGTTTTCGTCCCTCCATGTAATTTTATTCTATAAAAGTCATCAATTTCTTTTTAGTTTAGTGAAATTTGGATATTAAAACCCGATTTTTCAGTTTTTTAAAACCCGATTCACTAATTATATATGGGGTCTAATGTCCAAATTTACTAAACCAAAAGTAAAAAATTAACTTGAGAACTTTTATAAAAATAAAACAATGAGTGACGAAAACGAGAAAAAAAAATGTGAATACATGTTGGTTTTTTTCATAATAAACTCAAACATAAATCTTAAAAAAATAATAAGTTTGATAACTTTTAATAAATGAAGAATTTCATATATATCATTGGAACTTTAAATATTACGCATATATCCTTGCAAATTTCCTTATTACATATATGTTCTTTCTAAACCTTTAAACGTCACATATATACATATACATACATATATATATATATATATATATATATATATATATATATTTTGGGGTTCGATTGAGAACTTTTGTGCATCGAGGCACCATTGAGAACTTTTGTGCATCGAACTATCTACCAATGGTGCACAAAGGCATTTAGGGGATATTAAATGTATGGAAATTATTTTTGAATTTAAATGTTTTTAAGATAATTAATAGCTAAATTTGGTATGAAAATCACCATTAAATTCTTTTCTAAAATCACTCCCTCTTCTCTCTATCTCTCTCTCTCTCTCTCTCCTCTCTTAGCCCCCTCTTGATTTTGGAAGAGATGAACGATATGCATGATTTATGTTTGTATGAACGATTCATGTTTGTATTTTGATTTATTTTGATTTTGGAAGAGATGAACGATATGCATGATTTATTGTTGGAAGATATGAACAATATGCATGAAGAGATGAACGATATGCATGTATTTTGATGAATTTTGAATTTGTATTATTTTTGTTAATTTTGGAAGTGTAATAATTAAATAAGGATTGCATAATTTCTGTTTTACCCCTCCGCGAATTTCATTATGTGCACTTGATGCATAAAATTTTCTATTTAATTACCCTTTTGCCATTTGATCTAACCCACACATTGTTTTCATCCAAGGGCCAATGGAGGTTCTTTTGTGCTTCCATGCACAAAAGTTCTCAATGGAACCTCCCTATATATATATATATATATATATATATATATATATATATATATATATATATATATATATATATATATATATATATATATATATATATATATATATATATATATATATATATATATATATCCAAATGTCTATTTTAAATTTAATTACATCATTTAAAAAAAATAATAACATTGTTACTTAATTTATTATTGAACCAATTTAGAAAATTATATATTTTTTATTTTTTTTAATATATTTTTGTTGGGATTTAAGATGATAGTTTAGACATTCAAAAAAATTTTAAATGATAAAATAAATTTAAAATAGTCATTTGGATATATACGTGAGATTTAAAAATTTAGAATGATATATATGTGTGATAAGAAATTTTGCAAGGATATATGCGTAATATTTAAAGTTAAAATGATATTCATGTAAATCTCCCTTTAATAAAATGTGTTAAACAACTCATTTAATCAATAATTAAAAATAATTTTACAGATGTTTTATATAGATTATTTAAATAACATTGTGTAGTTCATGACCATATTTATTTTTACTGTTAATAACCATATTATTTCTTTTTATCAATAACTATTTTTTACTTTTCATAAATAGGTTTTGCAGATGACTCCTAAGTTTTTTATTACAAAAAATAATAACATGTTTCATTTTAGTCAATGGCTTAAGCCTTAATCAACGTTTCAATAATAGAACCCTAAATCGAATTCTTGAGATGAAGACGAATACATGAATGTTGCTTGGATGCTTAATTAGGATGTTCAAAAATTCAAATCCGAACATCTGAATTAAAACTCCGATATATAACTATCCGTATTTTGGATTCTATTAATGAAATTTCAAAATTTTGGATATTCGGATATCCGAAAATCTAAATTTTTTTAAAAAAAAAAATTATATCATAGTATTAATTATTTACATAATATTGACTGAATGTTAAATTTAATCATCGGGCCTAGGGGTGTTCAAAAGAAACCGGAAAACCGAAAAACCGAGCCGGACCGGTCAATCCGAAACCGAAAAAATCGAATCCGAAAAAACCGACATATGACGGACCGGTTACGGTTTTCATTTTTAATAAACCGCGGGTAACTGAACCGAACCGAACATAAACATATCACAAATATTTACATATAAATAGATAAATTACAAGCTAAAATATTATATTTATAGTTTCATTTTAATTAAATATTTGTTTGTTTTAGTAGTTTTATGAAATTTTTAATGTAATTGATATATTTATTACGAATAAACTTAATTTTAAGGAACAATCAAAGTTTAAAAATTTATATTTCTATACTTTTATTATTTATAAATAGATAACAACTATCCGAAACTATCCGCAAACCGAACCGCATATAACCGAAACCTAAACCGAACCGTAAAGCGGGTAACCGAAACCGAAAATACGGTTCACACTTTTGCTACTAACCGAACCGAACCGGTCCATGAACAGCCCTAATCGGGCCTCATACAATTAACAAAAAGTAATGTGAAGGTACATGATTAATAAAAAGTAAGAGGAAGAGGGTTAAAAAAAATTAGGACTTTTATTCACCAAACTTGGGCATCTATTTTACAAATTATTTGCATTTTAAGTTTTTTTTTTTTTTTGTTAAATTGAACTTTGATTTATTAAAATTAGATCTTAATTTACTTCGATTTATTAAGTCTGAGTCTTGCTATGATAATTGATACTTTCATAAGCTAGTCGTTAATTTTGACTATGGTTTAGACTCTTTCTTAATATTGAACATACATGCAGTGTTAAATATATGTTTTATAGTGTTACTTTGACATTCAATATTTCGCTATCGTATACTGAATTTATGTCTGAATGCTTTTTTTTTTTAATATATAAAGCGTAATTATTTAAAAACAAATATATAATGACCGGTCCGATCAATCTATATAAATATGAACATTAAATATTCATATCAAATCTCGAATGATGAATTTCATTGCTGCTCACATTTTTATTACATTTAAGGGTTAATATTGAAAAAACCCTATAAACTTTTTTCATTTTCACGATTAAGTTCCTAAACATTGTTTCCGATTGTTTAAGTCCCTAAACTATTTTTGTATTATTCAAAATGATATATTTTGGATCGGCTACCGGATGAGTAAGTAAAACACAACTAATAAAACAAAAAGTTTAGAGACTTTATCGCTAAAACATGTAAAGATAGTGAGTTTTTTGAATAAGACAAAAATAGTTAAGGGACTTAAACAATCAGAAAAAAGTTTAGGGACTTAATCAGAAAACTAAGAAAAGTTTATGGGGTTTTTTCGATTATTAACCCTACATTTAATGTCACATATATATGCATTGTTGAATGAGATATTTGTGCAAAAAACTTTAAAGTGGAACCATTTTTGTGATTAAAACCCTCGACCATTTTTCATTATACAAAAAACCCACAACCGACAAAATCTCATGGGATTAAGATATTAGCGGTTGCAATTGATTGAAAGACATAGGCCACTGTCGACAAGTCATCAGTGACCACCAGAATTTCGTTAAAAGGTAAATTCCAACAAAAAAATATAGATTTAAACAAAAAAACAATAAAAATGTGAATTTGAATCATAAAACACAGACAAGTGAGTTCGTTAGAAAGAAGGTTCGTCAGATATGAAGGGTTGGTTAGCAGGTTGCAACCGGTTCTTTAGGTTGCAATACTTTTTTTTTTAAACCTTATTTTGATAAATTTCAGTCAGTTTGGGTTTTTTGTATAACGAAAAATGATTGAGGGTTTAAATCACAAAAATGGTCCAACTTAGGGTTTCTGCACAAATATCTCGTGTTGAATATATGATCTACTAGTTTGTTATCCGTGTATTACACGACTAAATCTAATAAATAAGTTTTTTTAAAACTATATAAACATAACATTAAAAATTAATTTTAACTATTTATAAATATATAAAAGTAATTTTAAAAATTTAGTTTGAAGAAATTTTAGTTAGTTAATAATTAAAATAGATTTTAATAGATTGCATGAATTAGATTAGATTTGATATTATTAATAATTTTAGTAAATGACATGACAATTATAAAAATGACAAATTAAACAAAAAAATGACAAGTTTCAATTAAAAGGAGAAGGTGAGAAGTGACAATTTTGTTACTCTTTTAATAGTATATATATATATATATATATATATATATATATATATATATATATATATATATATATATATATATATATATATATATATATATATGAACAGTATTAATCGCATCTAATATGCAATATTGAGTATATGATATATAATGTTAATTCGATATTGAATATTTTCGATATGATATATTGAATGATTATTAGAGTAAAAAAATTTTGTACTGAAAAATAAACACGTAAAAATTTTTGAAAAAAATGATTAGTATTGTTTTAAAAATATAAAATTCTCATTTTTATGATCTAAACGTATTAATGTTATTTTAATTTAATAAAATATGATATTTTTTATAATTTTTTTTTTGCTATTGCCAATATTTTTTTTATAAATTAATATATTACTAATATAAATTCATTTTTTCTAATTTCACACTTGATCTATTTAATCAAAATCATTAAATTAATCTAATCTATGGACAATATTGGTGCTAAAGTTATACACCAAATTTAGATTCTGCAAATAATCACACACACACACACATATACACAGTCACACACATATATGATAAAATTTCAGGAAATACCATTATTTACAGGATATCGAAGATACCATTCAAAATAAAATATTTTTAGATATTTTTTACATAAGTGTATAAAATAATACTATAAGTTACAATAAATCGATATCACAATTTTTATCTAGTAAAATTACAAATCAATCACGTGAATGTATGAGTAACCGTGTGAATGAATAACATATTCACAGGATATCTCATTGATTCACGGTACTCTTTTATAATTTACTTCATAAAAAACTAAGTAACAAAATTTTATAAACTTATAATGTTATTTTATACGATGTTAGGTAAAAAATTTAAAAAAAAAATTTATCGTTGGGGTCCTACTGTAATTCCGTGCAAGATTTTGTATTCATTTGAAGAGTCAGGTTCAAAAAAGTACCTCTCGAAATCAAGTGCACCCGAAGGTACCAACCTTAAAAAACTTTTTTTTAAATTTTTTTCTTCTCATAACCATGTTTAAATTAATGTTATACACATGATATATGAATTTCACATACATTCACACTTTCTGTGGCATTCAAAATTATGTGAATGCTCAATGCATATTTATGTGAATGGTCATTTCACACAATGTGAATGGTGTGAATGACCATTCACATGATCTTTTTTTACCATTCACAAGATTTATGATGTTGCTCATTTTGAAAAAAAATCTTATAATGTTGTCTTATACATGTCTATTAAAAAAATATATGTGAATGATCATTCACATTAGGGTACGCTGGAATCTCATAGGTACGATGATGAACCTGATTCTTCATTTGAATATGTAAATTCAAAACTTATTAAAAGATAAAACAAAATATAGCTTTTGAAATAATTATTCTTTTATTAAAATACATTAGTTTCTAATTAAATATATAGATAATAAGATAATTTAATTTGATTCGGTTTATTTAGAATGATGATACTTGATTTAGAGTAGATGTTTATTTTAAAGTTTTAAAGTAACGACTTATATCTATCTTTTTTATATAATAAATTGTATTTGTCTTTTTTATATAAAAACGTTATATATATAGTCAGGTTCAAAAAAGTACATCTTGAAATCAAGTGCATCAGAAGGTACCAACTTTTAGAAAAAATTTAATTATTTTTCTCATAATCATGTTTAAATTAATGTTATACGCATGATATATGAATTTCACATACATTCACACTTTCTGTGTTCTTAAAAATTATGTGAATGTTCAATGCATATTTATGTGAATGGTCAGTCATCTACGTGAATGATCATTCACACCATTCACATGATCTTTATTTACCATTCACAAGATTTATGATGTTATTTTCTTTGAAATAAATATTATAATGTTGTATTATACATGTCTATTAAAAGAATATATGTGAATGGTCATTCACATAGGGGTACGCTGATGAACCTGCTTATACACACACAGAGAGAATATTTTATGAACACTTTATCATTATGAACAACCATAAAATGATTTTGAATATTATGAATTTTGTTGCAGTAACCATTAAACTTTTCTATTAACGTATGAATCTTGTTAGATCCAATGATTTTTGTTGACTCTTATGAATTTTGTAACAAATGCTACTATGAGCCTTTTGAATGTTATGAATTTTGTCGCAGACAATTCTATGAAACTTCGAATCATATGAATCTTGTTACAAACATTTGTTGATATACATGAATAGTTATATGTATTTTTTTATTTGTTGACAATATTTATAACGAATAAAGTGTTCACCAATGGATCTAATCGTTATATATGTATAGTTGGATTCAAATGAGTACCACATATTTTGCAAGGTATCGGAGGTATCATTCAAAACAAATAATATCAAATTTCCTTTTGCATCAAAATATACAAATCAAATTATAAATAATATTAATTACTATCATAAATTTCTATCAATTAAACTTACAAAAATATCATGTTGATAAACTGAGACATGTGGTAATGAATGAGTTTTGAAGGGTAAACTAGTTTATAACCCACGTATTACGTGGATATTTTTAATTAAATTTATTTATATAAAATGTATATGAGTACAAATAAAAACATACAAAAATAATAATTTTGTTTATTTTTTATTATTTACAGATTAAAAAATATAGTATATTTATCTTTTTTAAAAATATTAAATTGTATTTATCTTTTATTTTTTATAAGTTGTAATTATCTTTTTGGTGAACGTAGAGGGGACACGTGACATTTGATGTTTTCCTTTATTATACATAATAATAAGAACTTCTACAACTAATTCAAATTTTTACATTTGGATCCAATTATGATTATTATGGATAGTAATGATAGATATTTATTTTAGGTAAACATTAATTTTAAATGCTACAAAATCTAATTTATTACTAATTAATTAATGACAAAAATAAAGTCAGAATTTAGTGCAATTAAGTTAAGGTGTTAAAGTTGGAAAAAGAGGTGGAAAAATAAAATTTTCTTGTATTGTACAAAAGTGACATATGACATGAACTGTTTTGTTTTATTATAATATATAGGTTAATCAGCCCATGTAATACATGAGTTGATTTAGAAAATACATATTTTATTTATATTTTAATAAATTATTTTAAAATTTATATATAATTAAAATAAAAAAATTGAAAGCTAGTAAATTTGTAAATAAATTATTATCATCAAGGATAATAATGACACATATTTATTTTAGGTAAATATTAATTTCATATTAATTCACTAATGAAAAAATTAAAATCAAAATTTAATGTAATTAAGTTAAGGTAGTAAATTGGAAAATGAATTTAAAAAATGACATAAGTATAATTATTGATTTTAATTAAGGGTATAAGAGACATTTCATAAATAATTATGAGTTATCATTAATCTGGACCATTGATTTATTTCCATCCAATGCTCCAGAAACTTCAAATGATTTTCTTATTATATATAGTATAGAGTATAGAAGTATAGATAGATAGATTACGTTAAATAGAAAAAAAAAACAGAATACATTACTTTTTAACATAATTAACCCTACACGAAATCCCTCCCGGCCGATTCGTGTTATTCAGTTTTTGGTTTCAGACGAAGGTTTAACTAATAGGGTAAGCAGTTGCGTTGCATTTTTCGTGGTTTGGACATCATAGGACCTCTTTAACCTAAATGAGCACGACACTCTCCTCCCATCTCCCTCACGCACACTCTGCTACCCATCTCCCTCACGCACGGAGCTGCTCCAGTATCCATCACGCCACCCGCCGCTGACCGCCTCCGGCTATCGCCAGCCTCCGCCTTCGCTTCCTGGGTCTTCTACCTGCCGGTTATTTCTCCCTCAAGCAGTGAACTCCGGCTGTGTAAGGATCGTTGCTCCCTCTAATCTTTGATATTTTCTTTTAATATTCGATTATATTCATGATTTTGGATGAACTTGATTGACGACTTCTATGATCCTTCATGCTTCATTTACATATTTTTTCCTGTGAACTTGTATCATGGTTCTTTTATAGAATTTATTGCCCCTACTTCTACCCCGTCTTTTCCTTTTCCAGTGAAGTTGTATGACTGGTTTGCAATTTTTGTAATTTGCAATTTTATGGTTTGTAATCTGTGGTTTAAAACTTTTCCAGTGAACTTGTACACTTGTGTTTCTATGAAGATTTATGGGTTGCAATCTTTGTATATGATTATGTTATTTATTTTTGTAGAAAGTAATGAATGAGAATACTCGTACAAAGTGGATATCCGAGACGTTAAAATGTTTAGTTATAGTGATCCAAACATTTCAGGTTAAAACAAATAGTCTTCCATGATTCAGATTCAGACTTTAGAAGCACCTCTTATTTTTTTGGAGTGTTGGATTTGGACTTCAGACAATGAACCTCTTAGAAATCCAACAACACCATCCTCCTTCGAGGTCTCTCAATTACATCATAAGTTCTCATTTCTTTTTTGGCTTGGTCAGCTATCAGTACTGCATGCTTTTGTTTTGTTGTTGCGGTCACAGTACCAAAACAAAACTATCAAGGTTGATTTGTTTTGGCATTTAATTTTAATATAAATTTTCGATTTTCTAGTATACTTTTTCAGTGCACCAGCACACCACATGAATGCTTGATTTCTGATACCAATGTCGTATAATAATCTTAGTTGTTTGATTTGGTTAGTGAATTATCTTGCCACCAGGTTACTGCAATCAAGTTGGTATTTAAATTTGATTTCAGAGAAGAATCTTATGTTTTATTTTAAAATCATTGTTTGCTGCAAGTATACTATTAGACTCTTAATCTGTTACCTTGAATCGAGTTATCCAATATTGTGATCAATTCAATTATATTAAACAGCGCTAGACGTTTGGTTTTATCACATCTACCTAATCATTGATGGTTGAAGTTCAAACACATAGATGTATTAATTTAATTGAAGAATTTGTTTTAAAACTTTGATATTTAGTCTTCATACGTACCAATCATTTCCTTGGGTAATTGGGGAAATCCTATTTGAACCAGCCTTGTTGATTTGTCACACGGGGCTCCATAAATACCCGTAAAATGCATGGAATCGGGTAAACCATCTGCCATCTACAATTCTGTTAAGTTGGCTCAATTTATCATATGGATGTTTCTTTCAAATTTGTGATGAATTATTGGTTTGTACTTGTTGGTTTGCATGTTTTAATTTTCAAATGAAACCTGAATGTAGCCTTAGCATTTTCCGGGCAGAAATAACTTGACTTTTATTTAAATTATGGAACTGAATCGAAATATGGCTGTTTGGTTCAAGAATATGGAACCTGGTGAGAGCTGGTTTGTGGTTTCAGCATAGGCTGAACTGAAAATTGAATTGTTTGTCCCCCCTACTCACCACCACTCAAAGTCTTCTATATTTAAAAGAAATCTGCTTTCTATTTACGTGCCTATAGCCTTTGTCTGTTATTGTGCCAGGCATGCTCAAGGAATTTTCTTTGCAGGCACCATCACTACACATTCTCCTAGTATGGCTCTGACACTGTGAAAATAGTGTCATAATAATTGTTGACATAATAATGTCTACGATCAACATAATGAGCAAATCACGAGTGTCAAAAGCCTTTCTCAGCCAGCTGAGACCTGCTTATTATTTTACTCGGTCATTTTCTACAACAAAACCATGTCAGCATATTCTCCCTAGCCAAACACAGACATTTACTATGAGTTACTTAGGATCCTCTCTTCCTTGGAATGGGAATCAGTATCAACTATATTCATCCTCATCCACCTCCTATGCCAGTGGTGACAGAGTTGTGCGTGAGCTCCTAGCTGAAGTCGAAAGGGAAAAGCAGAGGGAGAGAGAGCAGAGAAAAAAACAAGGTTTGGGTACGGCAGATATAGATGCCGAGGATGATGAGGATTACATGGGTGTTGGTTCGCTCATTGAGAAACTGGAGAAGGAGAATCTCAAACACGTTGATCCTCGCATCCTTAACATGAGGGAAGAGCCCACTGATTCTGAAAGTGATGAAGATGACCATAGGTTCACTCGAGAAGCCATTCAAAAACGACAAGAAGTCTTAGAGAAGAAATTAAAACATCATGAAGTGCTTCTCAAGAATTTCACTCAATCAGGTATGTTTGTTCGTTGACCTTTTTGTTTTAATGCTGATGCTAAGTAGTCATAATAATGGGAAGCTGCTCATAGTTTCTTAGCTACATTTGGAGTTTCCACACATGTTCCTTTACTTGTTATCACATTCTTTGTCGACAAGACGACACTCAATTTATTTCATATGATATCACCATCTTTCATTAGATAATATTGATGAGGCTTTCAAGTGGATGAATAAAATTGACAAATTTGAGGAGAAACATTTACCCCTCCGGTCCGAATACCGTGTAATTGGTGATTTGATGAACCGTCTGAAAGAAGCCACTGGCAAGGACAAATTCCTTCTCCAACAGAAGCTGAATAGGGCTATCAGATTAGTTAAGTGGAAGGAAGCCTATGATCCTAACAACCCTGCCAACTACGGAGTCATTCAAAACATGCAGTCTCAGCATGATCCTGCAGAAGATTCGGATGCTGAAAAGGAAAAGCCATTGATAAAAGGTGCATTGGATGAGGATGATGAGGAAGAATTTGATGATATGAAAGAGTCTGATGGTATATTGTTAGAGAGGCTAAATGCGATTGACCGGATGCTTGAAGAGAAACTAGCACAGTTGGATCACACTTTCGGAAGAAAAGGTAAGGTATTGGAGGAGAATATCAGAGATCTTGCTGAAGAGAGGAACTCCCTGACTGAGAAGAAAAGAAGACCCCTTTATAGAAAGGTATGCCTTAAGTTAATTATTAGTTAACAATGGATACATATTTTGTTCCCTACCACCTCCACGCTTCTCCCTGTTTTTTTTAATGGTAATAAAAATTTTGCTGGTCTATTGATATGAGGTTTTGGAACCTATAACATGGTGAGTGAAGTATATTTTTCGTGTGATAAAAATTTAGCTTTGAGTTATTTTTTTCTGTAATAAACAAAATGGCAAGTGGTGCATACTTATTTCTGTAATATACTCTCATTAACTTGCTTATTTTTCATATGGGGTGTTGGAACATATGATATAGAAAATTTCATTTTCCAAATGATGGATTCTTCTATTTTTTAATGTTAAGGTTTATTCTGTTTGATGGCAGGGTTTCGATGTGAAACTCATTGATGTCAATCGGACATGTAAAGTTACAAAGGTAAGACATTATGATATACTAGTTATACATTGAAACTGTTTATAATTGTGATTGTTTTTCCTGTAGGGAGGTCAATTGGTATAATATACTAGTTATACATTGAAACTGTTCATAATTGTGATTTTTTTTTCTGTAGGGAGGTCAATTGGTCAAGTATACGGTGTTGCTTGCTTGTGGGAATTATCATGGTGTTATTGGTTTTGCTAAGGCAAAAGGTCCAGCAGTTCCCATCGCATGTCAGAAGGTAACATGTTCCTGGCCCTAATGTCAAGCCATGTTAACATTCTTGTGCCTCTATCCTTACTGGTCATGTGTTTGAATAAATTTGATCAATCATATTCAATGTTGTAGATGTCGCAAGGCGGTAGTCTGCCGGCCGACTGGGGACTAGGGAGTAGTCGCCTAGTCGGCCTAGGCGGGGAGTAGTCAGATTGAAATTTTTTATATGTAAATTTTAGATTTATACATACAACATATTTATAAATACTCAAATATAAATATAACTAATCATAACATCCAAAAATATGTTCTATAAGACAACCATAATTGTTAAAAACTTCAAATATTAGCAGGCCAGAGAGAGAGAGAAATATGGCGAGGAGAGAGAGGCCGAGCAGAGAGAATGAGAGACAGGCAAGCAGAGGCGATGGCTGTTGCACAGCGTCGCTGTGAAGGAACAGACTCACAAACCCAAATCTGCATTTAACCTTTTTTTTTTGCCTTTTATTATAAGTTTTTTATTTAAAAAGTTTAAAAAAAAGTTATTTGACCCGCCCAGGCCGATTTCGCCTAAACAAGGCCGATCAAAGGCAAATCGCATCGTCCCTGCTCTGATCAGCGCCTAGGCGCTGATTAGTCAGCCACCTAGGCCGATTTTATCAACACTGGTCATATTTGCCTTAATATAGCTATCAAAAGGGTAGCCCACCCTCCGGGGGCCCCCACCGACCGGTCTCACGGCCAACGTGGAGGGGGTAAATTGTGTACCCTATGGTTAAAGGACACGTGCAGGGTTTGAACCCTAAACCTCTACTATTAATTTCATGTCTCCAACCATTAGGCTACCATAGCGAGGATTAATATAGCTATTATTCACTGGTCATATTTGCCTTAATATAGCTATCAAAAGGGTAGCCCACCCTCCGGGGGCCCCCCACCGACCGGTCTCACGGCCAACGTGGAGGGGGTAAATTGTGTACCCTATGGTTAAAGGACACGTGCAGGGTTTGAACCCTAAACCTCCACTATGAATTTCATGTCTCCAACCACTAGGCTACCATAGAGAGGATTAATATAGCTATCATTTTGGATGTGTTCGTATCATTTTCTCAAATAGAATCCTTTTTATCAATTAGCATATTGTGTCATTTTTTTTCAAGCCATAATGTTGATTTGAATCCTATCTGAAACAGTAAGGTGCTAGTTTTCTTTTATTACCAAGCAAGATTGCGTTTGATTGTCATATTTTGGGCATGCAAATTTTTTCTCAACTTTTCTCTTGTGTATATTTTCCTTCTTTTAACATGGGCATGAATGCATGATCATCATAACCACTTATTTGTCATTTAGAATCATGAAGGATAAGTATGTCGTAAGTGAGGTCCACTGATTTGTTTCCAACAGCAGACACAGATGGTTACATTAATCCTAGCATAGTATTTTTGTCTATCAAAATTGCTTATGATGTTGGAATATGCATCTTACAATAGGATCCCTTTTTTGGTATACTTTGAACTTTGGAGATTTAATTTCACTAATTTGGTTACAAAGGAAAATAAAACTTAAGTTAGAACAGACATGGTCTAGCAAATATCATTTCGTACACAATGATTTAGGCTATTACTTGACTTTGGGTTCTCTGTATGCTTGGCTATCTAGCAACCGTAGTCCTCTGACTAAAAAAGTTTACCAGATTTAATCACTAGTATTCTGTTTAGCCTGAACCAGTTCCTTTTTCTCATATCAGGCATTGTTTGTTACTGTGATATCTGTTTCAGAACAGGACAGTTTCAGCCCTAATATTTGAATGGATTATCCTTTGTTGCTTGTTAGTTTGTCGACATCTGACTTCTGTCTTGCTAACATACTCTGTGTACTGTTATCACATCAATTTCACAACAGGCTCACGAGAAATGCTTCCAGAATCTCCATTATGTGGACCGACATGAAGATCATACAATTGCACATGCCATTCAGACTTCTTATAAGAAAACCAAGGTTTATAACCATATTATTATTATTTTCCCTCTACCTGGTTTCCCCTCTCTCACCACCCTTGAGAACTAGAAAATAGAAAGAAGCAAGTGTGGGTGACACTTTGCCTCTCTTTTAGGTGTATCTATGGCCTGGCCCAACTCAAGGTGGCATGAAGGCAGGCAGAACCGTCCAGACCATCTTGAATCTGGCTGGTTTGAAGAATGTGAAATCTAAGGTAACACAACACAAACGTACATTTGTATTTGCTTTATGAATAAGATCTGATCAGTTATTGTAATTCAGGTTGTTGGGTCGAGAAATCCACACAACACGGTGAAAGCTCTTTTCAAGGGTTTGAATGCGGTAAGTAGGATACAAATATAGCATTTTGTTGATGGTCAAAACTCTATTTGCAACACCGTGAATATTTAATAATGTGTTATGATTCATCTTTCCAGATAGAAACTCCCAAAGACGTGCAAGAGAAGTTTGGGCGGATTGTGGTCGAGTCACATTTGCTCTGATGAATAATGAAAAGCCACAGGAACATTAGCAAAAATGAATAACGGGCACATGTTGCCATTTGACATTACATTTGTTGACCGTTAGAAAACAAATGCCACCACTCTTTCAAGAAGTTGGTTAATCTTCAATTTTGATTGGAAGGGGGCATACAACGATATGCATGTTGGTAGTTTCATATTTTTTTTGGGTGTTATTCACTTCTTCAAAGGATCATGTCGTTGGGGGACTTCATCCTCACCGTGTTGCTTTGTGTTTTTCTTAGAGCTAGGTGACATTGATATTTTTCTAGAATTTGAAGCCTCTACCATTGAGTTGGGTCACTGAGTGTTGTGCTTTTTGTATCATGTTACGGGTTTTTAACGGTTTTTCCGTTTCATTGAAAGTCCTACGAGTTCATTATAATCAATGTACGTTGATTGGTTTAACTAAAACATCCATTGTTTGAACGGCAATCTTCCATGTGCTATATACATCTTGAGATATCTTCAAATACGATCATCCATATTTAATATAGCAAACTGAGAGCCAAATAAATAAAAAAGGTAACGTACCACGCAGGGGAGGCCCTTGCGCGACACATCTGAAGCTCAAGTCAGACAGAGTTTCGAGTTACGTTGCAGAAAGATAGAAAGTAATTTAGGGTTTTTTGGGATGAGAAAGATGATACTTGTGTGTGAGGATCAACCCATTATTTATAAGATTTTACATTGTCGTTATTAAATAAAGGAATCTTGACATCTAACTTGCACTACTTGAAGGGCAGGTCTGCAAATACTCTCCCTACTCATGTCAATCAATATCACGATGCCATGTAGAGGGTGTTTTACCCACAAACAGTAATACAATAAAACAAGTAACCGTGATAGGTTGGAACCATGTGAGCGATGAGTGAAGTTGAAGGCTTCTTTCTTTGTTGTTTCTTTTTAGGCCAAATGATATGATAATCTAATGTATTCTGGGTCAATGTTTATTTTGGGATTGTAATTTGTATGTTTAAAATGTACATTTTAGGGATGGTAGTTTGAAAAATATACGTTTTTGGGATCATAGGTTCGAAATTGCATATTAAGGTGATCTAATCATTAAAACTAGTTACCAAAAGGCTTTTAGCATGACTATACATGAATGTTGTTTCAACCAAGTGATTGTGTGTTTAAGTCCCAATTGAGACACTGGTGGTGGTAGATGTGACAATACGTGTAATCGTGTCGTGTTTCATCTCAGACACGAATTTGTAGTACACGAATACGACACGAATTATAAAACGTGGCTGGATATAAAACATGAACATGACACATAAAAAATTTCGTGTGACACGTGACACGGCACACATAAAACACACGTCATACGAATACACAAATTTTATCTAAAACATGTATAATTATAAATCCAAAACATGATAATACTAGTATCCTACAACACATCAATAGTATTTAAAGTCACTATTAATGGTCGTAATTGAAGCTGAACTCTGAGCCGAAGTTTGACTGAGCCAGACTCCTTATTGATATCCAAGTCGATAATTTCATTTATCACATCATCAACTTGAGAGACAAATCTGAACTTTTTCAAATATTTCAAAATAAGCGGGACTCCTTTTTTATTGGAAATTTTGAAACCCTAGTTTATACATCTCTTATGTGGGTCATCGTTTAACACAATATTTATACGTGCCTTACACGTGTTTATACTGGTAAATTCATGTTTTACTAGTATAAGACAAGAAACAAGAATTTTAAATTCGTGCCGACACGAATTTACACAAAACACGAATTTGTAAAACCCATATACGTAAAACTCGTGTCAAATCTATCATGTAGTGTACCAAATGGTCAGGTCTAGGTGGTGGTATAAGTTAGTCAATAAAAAAATCATTAAAAAGTAGTTGAATAATGTAAAATTGATGTCAAAATCTATATCTATATATATTAATAAAAGAAAACAATTCAGGATACATGTCGCTTCCTCATCGCATTAAACTTTTATTTTCCCGACTTTTTTCCGTAAATATTTCATTTACTAATTTATCTATTATTAATAAAAGAAAAATCTATTTTGAATACTTTCCTATTTAATTCATGAAATGCAATAAAGGAAACACATTAAAATTTTAAACAATTCAATATTTATTCTAAAATTATTTTTAGTAGAAAATTTTATTAATAAGTAAGTTTGTATTTAATTTTAGGGTTAATTATGAAAAAAATCAACAAGTTTTCCTGGTTTTTGTGTTTTAGTTTCTCCATGTTATTTTTTAATAAAAAAATCCTTAAGTTAATTTTTTTTCTTGGTTTTGTGAAATTTGTCTACTAGAGTCAGGTTATAATTGGTAAACTGAGTTTTCAAATACTGAAAATCAGGTTCTTATAGTCAAATTTCACTGAAAAAAATTAACTTGAGTATTTTTTTGGAAAAAAAAATATTATGGAGGGATGAATACACAAAAAAATGAAAACACATCGGTTTTTTTCATAATAAATCATTAATTTTATATTAAACTTTTTAAAAACATAAATAGTTATTAAAAATACCCATGTTTACATGGGTAAATAAGCTAGTAATGTATAAATGTAAATTAGCTTGCATGAAAATATTTCCAAAATACCATTTACAAATTTCATCAAATTCAACCGGATTTTAATATTTGAATCTTTAAACTGAGATATCTTAAATGGATAATTTAAAAGTATGATCCTTAAAATAGATATTCATCCAAAATGCATTATATTTTCATTTCAGTCGCCTTATTTCGTTTATTAGTTTTAGATTTAATTACATAAATGGTTGATTTGTTCAAAATTATGAAAATAGTTCATCAACTTTTAATGTTGCAGTGGTAGTCTCTCAAACCACTTTTTACTTGCATAAATATTCATTATTTTCTAAACTTTTTAAAAAGACTAAATTACATAAATGGTCCCTGTGGTTTATATTAAATTACGGTTTTAGTCCCTAAAAGAATTTTATTACACCACAAGTCCCTAAATTGAAAAGTTGTAACATTTTGGTCCCTGAAACTAACGGCAGTTAACTTGAGTCGTTAGTTTCAGGGGCATTTTGGTCTTTTTGAATTTCAAGGACCATTTATGTAATTTTCAAACTTTCAGGGACCATTTATGTAACTTTCAAACTTTTCATATATATTTAGTATTTCTTTCTTTTTATAATTTAATTATCCAAATATAACATTTTATTTTTTATTCCTATTGTCTTAACCATTAATTTTTATTTGTATGTTTATTGTTATTTTTAATATTAGTTTTTTTTTATGTTACTATAATTATTTATTTAAGATTATTATATGGTATAACTGGTTCTTTTTTTCAATTATTTATTGAGAATCCAAATCCTTCTCTATCTTTTTTTCATTTAATAAAAATAAAAATAAAACTAGTTGTAGTTTTTTTCGTTCGGAAAATCCAAAATCAAAATGATTTATATCTTTTCTCCATTCAAAATAACGACGTGTTGAAGCTTTTTTCGTTTGGAAAAGTATATAATCAAAATGCTTCGTAGTTTCTTCATTGCAAATACTTAATAAAAATTTTAATTCTAAATGGTTTGAAAAAATCAAGAATTACAATGGTTCATCGCTTTTTAGTCATAAAAATTAAATTTTAAATGGTTTGTTGTATTTTATTGAAAAATTTCAAAATGTATTGATTTTTTTATCTACGTTTAATTAAAATCAGAATGGTTCTTTTGTTTGGAAAAAAAAATCAAAAATCATAATTGTTTACCGTTTTTAATCAAAAATATTAAATTAAAATCAAAATGGTTCGTCATTTTTTTATAAAACAAATTAATAACAGATGGTTGTCGTTGTTTGAAAAAATCAAAATTATAACGGTTCATCATTTTTTTGATAAAAAAAAATATCAAATAGTTCATCGTTTATTTGATCCAAAAAACAATATTGGAGTGGTTCGTAACTTTTTTATCGTTGTTTAACCAAAATCGTAATGATTATTATTTTTTTTTTTGAAAACTAAAAAATAAAAAAACGATGAACCATTATTGATTTTTTGGATTAAATAAACAATGAACCATTTCGATAAATTTTTTTATCAAAAAATGATGAACCATTATGATTTTTTATTTTTTCAAACAACAATAACCATCTGGTATTAATTTTTTTATAAAAAAATAAGAACCACTTTGATTTTAATTTAATATTTTTGATCAAAAAACAGTAAACAATTATGATTTTTGATTTTTTTTCATACAAAAGAACCATTCTGATTTTAATTAAACATAGATAAAAAAATCAATACAATTTCAATTTTTTCAATAGAATACAACAAACCATTAGAAATTTAATTTTTATGACTAAAAAGCGAAGAACCATTCCAATTCTTGATTTTTTTTCAAACCATATAGAATTAAATTTTTTATTAAGTATTTGCAATGAAAAACTACGAAGCATTTTGATTATATATCTTTTCGAAATGAAAAAAGCTTCAACACATTATTATTTTTAAATTTTTTTGAATGGAGAAAAGAAGTAAATCATTTCGGTTTTAGATTTTCCGAATGAAAAAAACTACGACTAGTTTTACTTTTATTTTTCTTAAATGAAAAAAAGATAGAGAAAGATTTGGATTCTCAATAAATAATTGAAAAAATGAACCAGTTATACCATATAATAATCTTAAATAAATAATTATAGTAACATAAAAAAAACTAACATTAATAATAACAATAAATATACAAATAAAAATTAATTATTAAAACAAAAGGAATAAAAAATAAAATTGTATATTTGGATAATTAAATTATAAAAAGAAAGAAATACTAAATATATATATGAAAAGTATGAAAGTTACATAAATGGTCCATGAAAGTTTGAAAATTACATAAATGGTCCTTAAAATTCAAAAAGACCAAAATGCCCCTGAAACTAACGGCTCAAGTTAACTGCCGTTAGTTTCAGGGACCAAAATGTTACAACTTTTCGATTTTAGGGACTTATGGTGTAATAAAATTCTTTCAGGGACTAAAACCGTAATTCCATATAAACCACAGGGACCATTTATACAATTACAAGTTTGGTCCCTCCACTGTTTAAATTAATTTCAAGTTTGGTTCTTTTCTTAAATTTTTTTGATTTTAAATTTGAAATATTAATTTAAAAAATTTTGATTTAATTTTTTATTAAATATATTATTATTATTTGTACCTGTTTTTTAAAATCAATTTATATTTATTTATCAAAAACAATTTTTTATATACTTCATTTAGTTAATTACACATATTTTATGTATTCAATTTATTTATTATATACATCATTTGTTAACCTATTTGTATATTTTTATTATTTATACTTTTTCATCGATCTATTTCATTACCTTAATATATTATGATTTAATAATGAGTTTTACTAAAAATATATAAATTTAGGTTTTTATTTGTTTCAAATTAAAAATTTTGTTTGGCTAATTCGTTTCGATTCAATATTAATACATTATTACTTTTAATATTTTGTTACGTTAATATGTTTCGATTTAAATTTAATATTTTTTTGTTTTAATTTAAATATTTTGTTATGCCATTACGTTTTTTAAATCTAGTATTTTTAATCATTTTGATTTACACTTTTGTACCCTAATACATTTTATTCGTTTTTACTTAAATATTTTGTTCATTTTCACTTAAATATTCACGTATCAAAATTGTAAATCCAAACGAATGAAATGCTAAAATGAAATCAAAATTTTTTAACAAACAAATAAAATAATAAATTTAAATCAAAACATTTAGCGTAACAAAATATTTAAATAAAAAATTAGTAAACTTAAATCGAAATGTATTAGACTTACAAAAAATTTAAATTAAAAAGAACAAAAATTTAAATTTATATGCCCTCTTAATAATCATAATAAAATCAAATTTTAATAATTTATTAACGTAATGAAATATTTAGATAGAAATGTATAATTGATAAAAAATATATAAATAGTTTAACCAATGAAATAAAAAGTAATAAATCATTAATAAATAAATTGAATACATACAAGAGGCACAAATTAAGTAAATTAAATTAAATAATAAATAAAATAATATTTCAAATTTAAAAATGAATTTTTTTTAAAGAAAAGGATCAAAATTAAAATTAAAATTAACGGTGGAGGGACTAAACTTGTAATTAGAAAAATGATAAAGTCATCTTTTTTAAAAGTTAAAAAATAGAAGCACCATTTTTATAAATAAACAGTGATTTTAGGAATTACAACTATAACTTTAAAAAGTTGAGAAGTTGTTTTTATCATTTTGAACAAACCACGTGACCATTTTTTTATTAAAGTACGCTTAGTTATAATCTAAAAAAGGTATAGGCTAATAGTCTAATTGGTGTTTTAAATTTTAAATTCTTTTTAATGACGTTTTCATTAAATATTTGTTTGTGCACATTTTGTCTTTTTGTTTTTTTATTGTTCGAGTCTTTGAGACATATAGAATTATACAAAAGGAAAATTATGCAAAAAAAAAAAAAAAAACTCTAATAATATAAAAACAATTTCAATTAAGACCTCATTTTATTTTTTTTCCTTGAAAAAATTTCCAAACTGTTTAAACCTATTAAATTCACCCGTCAACCTATAATAGCAGGTTAACATGCTTAAACTTATTTCGTAAAACCATCAAAGTATAAATTTTTTACAATTTAGTCATCCACTAATTTTGTTGTTGTTGTTGTTATTATTATTGACAAACTTTTAATTATAATAAAACTATTTATTTACGATTATATAATATATCATTGTTTATTTATGATTATTATGATAAATCTTTTGATTTTCAACTTTTTGATAAAACAACGAGTCATTATGTATTTTTTGTTTTTTTCGAACATTTAAAAACGACAATATCTTCTGATTTCTTTTCCAATCATAAATAAATAGTAATAGTTATCTTCGTTTGGAAAAAGGAATGGATAACAAATGTTCCTGTTCGAAAAAATTGGAAATCTAATGGTTATAATTTTTTCGTTCGGAGATATTAAAAAATTACGATAATCTATTCTGTTTTTCAAAACGAGAATAACGACACTATTTATTTCCGATCAAACCTTAAATGTGGATGAGTTGGTTAATTTTTCCGATCGGAAAAAACAATTCAAAATAGCAGTAGCTATTTTTAGTTAAGGGTTTGTCTTTTTTTTGGATCGTAAATACAAAGTTGTAGCAACTTTCGTTTAAAAAAATGAAATTAGTTGTAGTTTTATACACTCGAGAATTTAAAATGTGTATGTATCATACTTTTATCCATTCGAAATGATTAAAAGTTAATTGAAGTTTTTTTTCGTTCGTAAAATTAAAAATCGAATTGAAACCGACCGAAAAAAATGGGAGTAGTTCGTCATCTTTTATCGAATATTAGAAACTCAAAATAGTTTATATAACAATCCTAAATAGACAATGATATGATATATAATCGATAATAAATAAAGTAATATCAAAGTATTTAAATAATCCAAAGTAATTATAAAAAGTAATTTTAAATCTTACTAAATTTTAAAATCGTAAATAAATAATTTAATATAATTAAAAAAAATGTTCAATAATAATAAGAATAATACTAGTAATAATAAAAATTTATAATAATAATAATAATAATGATAATGATAATAAAATTTAAAATATGAATAGGAGACTTATTCGAAAAAGTTTATACTTTGATAGTTTTTTACAAAATAGATTAAGTACGGTAACTTGTTAGCAGATTATAAGTTATATTTGGACTGATTCTATGAATTTTAATGGTTTAGGAATTTATCAGGAAAAATGAATGAAAGAGATACTTAATCGAAAATCTTTTATACTTATAAGGTTTTTTTGCATAATTTTATTAAATATACAAACAAATATGTAAGAGAACACCTTATATATGTATAAGAAAACATTTCATACAACTCTCGTCAATTAGTTGAACTGAAAATGTTATGTTCCTATTGGGAGAATAAAAAAATTAATTATTGTTATTAATATTAGATGTTTTAAATATATATTTAACTATTAATATATTTAGTATTTAAAAAGGTATTTATTTATTTTATTACTTTTCAATTATATAGCTTTTAACTATTTATACATTAAATTTATTTATCTTTTGTCTGAACTTTATATAAATACTTTTGTCCAAGTTTATACATATATATTGTATTAATTTATATATTTTAAATTTTAGATTTTCTATTTGTATAAACATTATATGTTCAATGTAACTGTAATTTGATGAAATATATTATTTAATGTATAATTCATTTTAATTTGTTTATTTCATAAAGTTAATATTCGGATAAATTATAGATGTTTAATGTATTAATCTATTAAGTATAACAAAAACTACATACGAATTATATGTCAAAATTTTATATTTTGTTAAGTTTAACTATCTTTAAACATGTGCAGTTATATAACATTTTTAGTTTAAATAAAATTATATATTTCAATTTAATGTTATATATATATATATATATATATATATATATATATATATATATATATATATATATATATATATATATATATATATATATATATATATATATATATATATACATACATACATACATATATATATATGTATGTATGTATGTATACACACACACACACACACATATATATATACACACACACATACATCTATATATAGGTGAGTTTAATGAAAACCAATGTGTATTAGGATACAATAGGAAACTAACATGGTGCATAAACAATCCAAAATGCATCAAAAAGATTATTCAATGACATTATAGGTATATTCCTTTACATTAATTTAGTAGATTTTACAAAACAGATTTAATACTAGAAAGTCCTATAATTACTCTCCTTTCCGATTTTGATAGGATTTATCAATTAAAAAAAATGATATTTTACATGGAAAGCAATGAGGTTTCTGTTTTGACATGTTAAGTGTTTACCATTTTGCCCCTATGTACACCAATGCATCAATCAGAGATGCATCCAAAAAGTGATATTAATTATATCATTGTCACATTGTTCTTTTTTATGATTGTATCAGATCCAATGAATGCAATTGGTAGATATTGGTTTCCTGATGCAAATTGGTTTTCCATTGAACTTGCTCTATATGTGTGTGTATGTATGTATTCTAAAATAAATCAAACATGTTCACTTAATAAAAAATGACGGGTCAATGGATTAAAAGCATAAAAAAATGAATGGTTAAACAACTAAAAACATAAAAAAATAACAACTATATGTACTGAAACTGTAAATTCGACATGAAAATGATCATAACCATAATTTGTATATAGCCACGTAGATGGAAATTGTAGTTTACCCTATAAAATGCAAGTAATCCTACAAACTTCATCTGTTTTTTTTTTTTTTTTGGAAAGGCAAACAAACATTTTTGTTAGAGACCAGAATCAAATGGCACTCCAGTCCGGGGAATCCATGCGTCTCCGTTCAAAAAATTCCTAACGGAAAACTGATCTGCCTCCTCGCCGGTTATCTGAGCATGGTATCCCCGCCATGTTACCCTACCACCGGTGTTTGCACCGCTCCCTCGGTTCATATACTCCGCGTAATAAACTGTAGTGAATGCAGAGCTCCCCTCATATGGCATCCATCCTTGGGGATCGATCAAACTATCGAGATAACACTTTGCGAATATGACTCTCGAGAAGTCTTTCCATGGTCGCCCGAGATATGTCCTGACCGCTCCATTGGTCAGGGCCAACTCAGGGGTTGCGGTGATTCGTGAATTGTGTATCACGAATCCCGTGCTTGACGATGCATTGGTTCTTCCTTGAGCCGTTAGTACGTTTTCTTGTCCGGGTATTGGTTCTCGGACGTAAATGTTACATTTTTGTAGGACTGCAGAAGCATCACCGAAGATGAAGTCGACGGTTCCATAGATGTCACATTCGCGATAAAACTGACGGAATTCGAGGATGCATAGGGTGTCCTGGTAGCCTTTGAAGCTACATCTATAGAAAGCCGAGAGATCCGAGGCTGAGAGGAGAGCGATCGCTTGTTGTTCCTGGGGACCGGCAGTGTTCTCGAACGTAATCCCGACCGCGATGAAACCCCCGCCCCAAACCTCTACATATGAGTTTGAGAATCAATAATAAGAAACCATTCAATTTTTAGATTTTTTTCGATTTAGCCATTTAACTATTTTTTGTACACGTATATAGCCACTGAACTTTCATTTTACTGATTTAACCACTGAAAATTGTCCCGATTTGACTACTAAAATATCATATATTGTATATATTTAGCCATTAGTTTTGTTCATTTTCCCCAAAATAGAACATCAAACAAAAGTTTAGTGGTTAAATCAGGACAAAAAATAATTTAGTGGTTAAATGAGACAAATCTGAAAGTTGGATGATCAAAATGATACTTAGAGGGTGTCTGGTTTTGCGTTATGAACCAGATTATCAGCTTATTACGTTACAATAATGCAAATAATTAGTTTAAAGTGTTTGGATTGCATACGTTAATAAGTGATTATTTGCGTTTAGCGTTAATCTTACCACACTTTTTCATAAGTTAAAAAATGTAGCTTATTTGCTTAATAAGTGATTATTTGGTTATTTTACAAGTAAAAACGCAAATCCAAACACTTTAAAAACTGATTATTTGATAATTATGATAGCAAATAACAGAAGCTAAACCAAACAATACATATCCTGCAGCACTTTTTGTTACAGCTATTATCTGATTATTAGTTTCCAAAACGCTACAACACTTTTTCAAACGCAAATCCAAACACCCTCTTAACCCAATTAAATTGAATAATGACGAAATAAATGATAAAAAAAACTTACGGACAGTTGAGGTGTTGTAAGTTTGATATCCCTCATCATAATAATTTTTGTTGTTGGTTATAACGGTTGAATCAATGCCATCTCCAATAAGTGTCAAATTCATCATGGATTGATTGATGATGAAGGTTTCTTTGTAAACACCGGATTTTACGTATATAACGAATCTATCCGTTCCGACTCTTTGATTTTCGGCTGCTTGGATCGCTTCGGAGATTGTTTTAAAATGACCGGAGCCATCTTGAGCCACCACCAAATTCGCTTGCGTTGATGCTGCTACTTCGGCTAACTGGATCAGTCCATGATCACTTGTCGTTGTGGGGAAATTACTATCCGCGGGCTTGTTTTTAGCTAACAAATCCACAAGTGATTTCGAGAAATTTTGCAACAGATTTTTCAAATTTGAAGAAAAAACGGAATCTTTGAAGCCATTTAGGCATGCTTGGTGGTTAACTAAGGTCGCGCTTAACAACTTTCCGACATCAGTTGGGTTCACAGTCCTCGCCGAGAGGTTTAAATGGCGTTTAGCATCCTCGTAAAGCTCTAGGCAATCCAACCAAGCTGCCTTGGCTCGAGCGTGAAAGGTGGTCCGAGGCATAGCCAAGAAGTGCCCGAGGTCTTCTCGAGCTTGATTCATTGACGCAGATTCACGAGAGTCGGAATCTGGACCAACGATCGAATCGCATAACTCGGGAAAAGGGGTTTGGTCACAAAATGAGACCTCGGAACAAAAGATCGATCCCGAAACTAAAATTGTTGCAATGCCATAAAAGGTTATAATAAGGATTGACTTTGGCATTTTGAAAAGATGTGGTGTGACTTTGGGAACTTTTTGTTCCTTATTTATAGCAATTTAATAAATGTAGCTTTTATGTTTTTTTTTTTAATTAGTCATTGCGTTATATACTCATACGATCTAATTATATAAATGCAAGTGAATGACGAAAATACGCCCTTAATATCGATATTATGTAATAACTGATGTAAGGATTCTGTATAGTATATGCAAAAAAAAAGGTAAAAAAAAAACATTTTATATTAAATGTATTTTAATTAGTTATTAAGTATCATTAATAAAATTTGGACTTGTGATAGTAATGGCTTTGAAGGTTATGTTGAAAGTTGGGCATTTTAATCAATGAAAAATAACTAACACACAAGTAGCGAAACAGAAAGATATTAAGAGATCGTATTTGATTTTTAAATGTTATATTATGTTTTATAAAATATTATTTTAAATTACACATACTGAAATCAAATTAACCTAATCTAGAATGAATATATGACGTATATATATACATAATTATAAGCTATAAATGATAATAAAATACAAATGAACTAACGTAATTATTGTATTATATACTAGTTTATTACCCGCGTATTACGCGGTTATTTTTAATATATATAAAATATAATAAATTAAAATGTAAAGATTTAAATATTATTTTTTTAAACAAAAGTATATAAGAATGACATTATTATTTATTATGACCTATTAATTATGTGTATTTCTAAGTATATATGAATAGTAATTATTTTTTTGTATTTTTAAAACTTTTATTATATTATATTATAATAAGTTAGTAAAGTATTAGATTTTTGTTTGATTTGAATTAAAAGTAGATTATATTAGATTTGGATAGATATAATTTAAGTTTCTTTATTCATTTTAGGATTTATACATGTAATGTGTAGATTAATGATGACACAGTGGCTTCACAACAAATGATTATAGTTACTACCTTATTAGTATTAGTATTTATGGATATAATTATAAATGAAAATATGGTGGTAAAGTACATAGATGCATGAAATACCGGGTCATGTTTATACATAATACGACAAGATCCGATTATTCACTTCTCAAGTTTAGAAAATGAAGAGAAATGGCATGTATAGTTGAGCTGTTTTTGTTAAAACTTTTCGTCCAAAATAACGATTTTAAAAAAATACGTTTAAATTTATTGTTTTTGGTGTTTTTAGTTTTTTTAAATTACAAGAAAATATACCCAACTTAAAATGTGACAAGGGAAATTTAAAAATAAAATGTGACAAGGGAAAGTTAAAAATAAAAGAGATACCCTTCAAAACTTCATAATATCATACATACCTAATTTAAAATTTTAATATCATATATAATCATTCTAAATATCATAATATCATATATACTTAATTTTAATAATTAATATCACATATATCCCTCTTAAACTTCATTAATATCATATATACCCAAATTCATTAATTTAATTATTTTAGAACATTTAAAACTCATATTTAATATTGATTATTAATTAATGACCATTATACCCTTACCTATTTCTTCTTTTAACCAAACCTTCAAAATATCATATTTGTCCAACTTAAATTAAAATATCACATCCCTTTAAATAATTTTATATAATTTATTTTTGTAAACTTTACTATGTAAATTCTTCATAGTAAAACAAATTAACGTTAACAATAAAAAATTGTATTATATTTTTGCTTGTTTGTAATCAAATTGTATCGTCTTATTATATTTTCTTATTTTTTTTTCTGCAGTATTCTATATACATTAACTGATTACATATTATGCTCTTTCTTTTCTATTTCTTTTCGAATTTATAGTTGTATTGCATTTTTTAATTTAGTATATATCTTTTTTTTCTATATATATTAGTTTTCTATTTTTTTCAAGCTTGCTTTCATTTTTTAGTTGTTGTTTTTACTAGTTTACTTTTTTTACTTTTTATATTTAAACTATAACTTGTTATCCAATATTATTAGTTGTGTATATTTAGTGTTAACAATAAGATTATATATATTTTATCCTACATTAGAGTCCAGTTTAAAATTTTTTTTTTAATATTTAGTAACGAGAAAATATTTTAATATTACAAGTACCGGATAAAATTTGTATATTATTAGTAAATTAATTTTTTTATTATAATTATAGCCTTATAGGGTTATTTTCATTAGTAAAGAAGTTGATTTTTTTTAAACAAACCAAAGTTTCGCAATAATTATATTGTTAATATTAATTTGTTTTAAGAATAAAAATTTATATGGTAAAGGTTTTACAAAATAAATTATATATAATCACTACGTGAGATATAATATTAATAATTAATTTAATTGGGTAAATAATTTATATATAATTACTATGTGGGATATAATATAGACTCTAAATATATAGGATAAAAAATGTATATACATATAACCTTATTGTTAACACAAAATATACACAACTAATAACATTGGATAACAAGTTATAATTCAAATACTCGATTAAATATAAAAAGTAAAAAAAAGTAAACTAGAAAAAACAATATATAATTATAAAGCGAAAGCAAGATTGAAAAAAAAATAGAAATTAATGTATATAGAAAACAAAAGATTTATACTAAATTAAAAAGATGCAATACAACTATAAATTCGAAAAAAAAAGAACATAATATATAATCAGTTAATTGTATATAGAAAATTACAGGAAAAAAACAAATAAGAGAATATAATAAGACGATACGATTTGATTATAAACGAGCAAAAATATAATACAATTTTTTTATTGTTAATGTTAATTATTTTTCCTATAAAGAATTTACATGGTAAAACTTACAAAAATAAATTATATAAAATTATTTAAATTGATATGATATTTTAATTTAATTTCGATAAATATGATATTTTAAAGGTTTAGTGGTAAGAAGAAATAACTAAGGGTATAATGATCATTAATTAACATTCAATATTAAATATGAGTTTTAAATGTTCCAAAAATAATTAAATTAAAGAATTTGGGTATATATTATATTAATGATGTTTAAGAGGGATATATGTGATATTAATTATTAAAATTGGGTGTGTGTGTGTGTGTGTATATATATATATATATATATATATATATATATATATATATATATATAATATTATGATTTAGGAAGGATATAGATGAGAAGAATAATAATAATAATAATATTAAATAACTACTATTGTTTATTATATAGGATTAACAAAATATAATAATAATTGAGACATATATTACCCTTATAAGTATATAATAACTACTCCATATTAAAATAATATTAAACTTTTATCCGTTAACATTATACTAATAATAAATAGAATAACATTTGATAATACTATCACATATTATCAATAAGATTAAATACATATTTATTGAGCAACGTGTTACTATTTATTAACTTGTATACAACGAGCAACTGAACACCCGTACGTTGCTACATGGTATAAAATATTAATTACAAATATATATATATATATATATATATATATATATATATAACAAATAGATAAAAATACTTTTCAGACAACGAAAGACAACTGAACCATGATCGAAAAGTGAAATTGAAAAGTTGAACCATGTGTTTAAAATTACAATACTAATATTAAATTTGTATCCCTATCTGATAGTAACGAAAAAAACATTCTTTTAATAAAATATATATAAATAAATGAGTTTTTTAAATTATACATAATAATTTTTATGTATAATATATAAAATAGATAAAAATATTCATATTTTATATATAATATATATACAACATAAATGACATGTTGCTATTAAAAAAGTAATCAGAGCATTCAGGGATTCAAACGAGGTATGTAATAGAGTATACGAGACAAATATTATCAATATCATACCCACCCATCCCCCGTTTAACTTAATCGGGTTCGAGGAAACCCAACCCAACCCGATTAGATTAGTTTTGGGTTTTTCTCGTCGGGCTCAGTTTTTTTTTTTTTTTTTTTTTTTTGTCATCTTTAGTTTTAGGAGCTAATATATGTTGGCTTTAAACAAACAAAATTCTTTTGACGTTAACTAATGACAAATCAATTCAACAAATTCGATACACTGCAACATTTAAATTCCTACTTTCTTTTATTGATTATTGAACCGTTTAAAAAACATATTCTAAGATACACTGCAACATTCACATTCCTTAGATTATTAACCTTTTTTATAAATACATCATATTATTTCTAAAACTAAAAAACATAATATAATCAAAATGGACTTCCGTTCCGAACCAAATTCACAAGAAGCAAAAAGGGATTCACAAGTTCAAAACTAAATAACCACTCAAACTAAACATTAAAAAACAACACAAAAACCTTTATTTTCTACTATTGCAAAATTAGCAAAAAAAAAATCTATCATATTTACTTCATTGAATATAAAAAATTCTCGAGATCAAACACCGGCGGAAGAGCATGAAACCATCTGCAATACATCCAGAAACATCTTCGAGCCGACTTAGATGCTATCCACCTAACAACTTGCCAAAATTTTTCCATGTAGAGGATAATTTAGAATGATCGAAGAACGATCCAAGACAGAGTAGAACTTCCATCCATGGACTTTAAATGGTTAAAAATTTGTGTTAAATAAAACCGAGTATCATGTCCTAATATTGTGTTTTCTGATGGTTAAAAAACTGGTAAGTGTTATTTTAAAGTTAGTAGTGAAACACCCAGGCTATGCTAAAAAAGGCATAAAACTATAAATTAAATGTTGTAAAATGCATTAAGAAAATTAGACAAAAGAATGTGCACCAGAGAAAAACAAAATGTTGCGAATGACAAACCTTTAGTAACCATATATCATTAACTTTCGTTTTTTAAAACAGCTAAAACTTTTCCTCATTAATTTATGACAGGAGGAATGAACAATTTTGAACAAAAACTTTTATTCACCTTACGTTGAAGCCATTTCAAATTATCGTTTTCTGAAACAGCAAAAACTTGTATCAGTGAACAAATTTAAACAAAATGGGGTCAAAAGCCACGTATTTTTTTTGTTTTGTTTTTGCACTTACATTTTCTTGATTTGTCTAAAAAATCAATCTTGCAAACCGCTAGGTTCTTTTGTGTTTCTGCAAATAACAATGGTTAATTTGTAATGAAAAACAAGTACAGTGATGAAAAAAAAGTCGATAACTTAATTTGGTCTTTACCAAATCAAATATGGGCAAATTGCATGAAATAACAAGCTACTTACGTTTTTTTTCTTATTACAAAATTTTACTTTATTTTGTACCATTAATTGGATCCTACTAACCTTCACCTATCATTTAAGGCAATTTGTGGTATGTGACCGGTTACTTCTTTTCTTTGAGCCGATTTCCATGTTTATACAGAGAGAGAGCGACGGCAAGAGAGATAGAAGATGGAGACCACACCTCCGGCAAAGGGGAAGCAGCCTCTGATCCATCGGCGAAGGGGAGGCAACCTCCGCTCTCCCACTCGATTTCTTCAGGTTTTAGATTTCGTTTAGTTAGGGTTATATTTTTGTTAGGTTTCGTCTTTATTTTGGGATTTCGAATTATTGGTTTATTCGATTTTCATGTTCAGATTTGATATTTTTGTTCTGTCTTTGTGTTCTTCAATTTCATTTTGTGTTCTTCGTTTTTAGAGGGTTTTGAATGAGATTTTCAGATTTGAAATAGCATCAGATTATAAGTTTGGCTTCGAAAACCAAACTATTTCAGATTCTTAGGCTTTCTCCAAGTGTATCAAATTCTTGGTTTGGTTGCAAATGGAGATTCTTTTTTTAGGGTTTTCCGGATGTGTTCTTCATCAATTTTGTAGGCGTGGTTGGTTTCTTCATTCCAGATCTGGTTTTGGTTTCTTCATTCCAGATTGTGTTAGAGATGATGCTTGAGTTCGGTTATTGTTGTAATTTCGAAAAATCTGTAATATTGTTTTTGTTTAGGTTGCAAATTCAATTTTAAGATTTTTAAGGTTATCTAAAATCAGTTGCTAATGTGTTCAGAAAATTGATTTGATTTAAGTTCTTGAAACAAGTTTTGAGTATTCTTGATAATGTTCATATCAAGTTCTTCAAGTGACCGGCTACCTGTTTGACAGGTAATTCCATTGCCTAGAACGTGAGCAAAGTATTAGTAAGATCCAATTAATGGTACAAAATGAAGTAAAATGCTGTAATAAGAAAAGTAGCTTGTTATTTCATGCAATTTACCCATAAAGATCCAAGAAGTCCTGTCATTATATAGAACAAAAGAGCTTGAAAAACATTTGTGATTCTTGATGAACAGCTTTCATTCAACTCTCCTGCATTTAGGAATTCATCCTTACCGGAAATTATCGAAACATTTACATCATTCGAACCTGAAGAACAGATATGAAGGAGGCAGTAAGAGATGATTTGGTAAGCTTTGCAAGAAAAACTAATAAAAGGGAGAGATCATGCTTACAATCATAATCAGTCCATCCAATGAATGATGATTGTTTATGAATATACTGTTCCTATTAAACTACAACAAAATTGAATGTTGACTGTTTCAAATCCGTCCTAAGGCTACTCTCGCAAAATAAATTGGACTTCTGATGCAAAAATAATACAGATTACCGTTTACAACTTTAATTTAGATCTTGAGAATAAAGAATCATTTTGAATTGAAAAACAAAGGCCGATAGATAAACATGAATGCATTAGACAACGCAAAAAAGAAAATAGGGTTGTTCAAGTAATCGCTCAGATCGACATGAATGTAAACGCACAGAACTTTAAAACCCTCAAAAAAAATTTCATTTTCAAAATTTCATAAACCAAATCAAATCAATCATAACAAAAAAAAATCGAAATACAAATCATAAAAAAGTTAAAAGTAAATAAAAACAACAACGGTTTGCAAAACTTGATTTGAATTCATCACTGCCAATGATACCGCAATATATTGATTTCGATAGCTTGATTTGAATTCATAAAATCGGATTGCTCAGCTAACCGCTCAGATCGACATAAATGTCGACGTTTCATGGAGCTTTAAACTCTCCAAAGAATCTCATTGAGGTTTTCATCATCGCAACCAGATCAAATCAACGCCAAAAGCTATTGATTTCAATAGCTACACCATGAAATAAAAGGATGCGCACCCTTTTGAATTAGGGCAAGTTTTGAGGCCGCCGCTCTTGCAAGTTCATGTAAAAGGGGTGCATTGATCTTTTATACACCACACAGTAGAAAAGTTACACTTAGCACCTCATACAATCATATTGTTCTATTTGATTATATTACTTTCAAATATCATATATACTAGTTTATTACTCGCGTATTACGCGGATATTTTTAATATCTATCTATCTATACTATTAAAAGAGTAACTATACTCATTTCTGGTGAAGCCACGTGTCGTCACCATGAATCGACACGTGGCATTTATAGATATTAAAAATAATAAAGAAATTTAAATTAAATCTATCCAAATCTAATATAATCCACATTTAAATTGAAATCAAACAAAATCTAATACTCAACTAACTTATTAATTAAATCTATCCAAATCTAATATAATCCACTTTTAAATTTAAATCAAATCAAATCAAACAAAATCTAATAATCTATTAACTTATTAATTATAAGATAATATAATAAAAGTTTAAAAAAATATATAAGAAAATAATTACCCTTCATATATATTTAGAAATATACAAAATCAATAGGTCATAATAAATAATAATATCATCTTATATACTTTTGTTTAAAAAATAATATTTATATCTTTATCTTTTTATTTATTATATTTTATATATATTAAAAATATCCGTGTAATACGCGGGTGATATTATTATTTATTATAACCTATTATTATTTATGATTAATAAGTTAGTAAATTATTAAATTTTGTTTGATTTGATTTGAATTTAAATGTGGATTATATTAGATTTGGATAGATTTAATTAATAAATTAGTAGAGTATTGGATTTTCTTTGATTTGAATTTAAAAGTGGATTATATTAGATTTGGATATATTTGATTTAAATTTATTATTCTTTTTAAAATCTATAACTGCCACTTGTCGGTTCATGGTGACGACACGTGGCTTCACCAGAAAAGAGTATAGTTACTCTTTTAATAGTATAGATAGATAGATAGATTTTTGTAAACTATAAATATTATGTATGTATTTTTGTAAACTTTCTTACTACATATATATTCTTCTAAATCTTTAAATCTCACATATATATCCAAATGACTATTTTAAATTTAATTACATCATTTTAAAAATATAAAATATCATTTCTTAAATAATTTATTATTGAATTAAATTAGAAAATGATATTTCTTTATTTTTTAAATTTATTTTGTTGGGATTTAAGATGATAGTTTAGGTATTCAAATATTTTAAATGATAAAATAAATTTAAAATAGTCATTTGGATAATATACGTGAGATTTAAAAATTTAGAAGGATATATGTGTAATATTTAAAGTTTACAAGAATATATATGAAATTCTCCCTTAAATTAAATAGGTGTTTGTTTTGTGAATTTTATAGGGTTGGATAAAATCTCATATATTATTAAATCATTTAAAAATTCAAAACCTTTTTTTTAATTCTCTCATTTGTTAAAGTATATATCCTAAACCCCTATAAAAAAATTCAACGATTTTTAAAGCCAAACGCATTGTATGACTGCAATCACATGTTTGACACCAACTTATCGTCATTATTTGTTTACATATATACAAATAGTAAGTCACATTAAATGGTAATTCAATTTTATATAAAAAGTTAACTAACAATTAATCTTTTATAGTTGTTATCAGTAAAAAAAGATCAAATTATCTAAATTGAACAAATGAAGTGTTTGAATTCATTCTATTTATACATTTTTTATAGTATAAATTTAATAAAATTTTAGAATATTAAAAACCCGAGGGGATTCCTGATATTCCATGGACCGAAAATGAAGACCAGAATTCAATATTCGGTCATACTTGTTTCATTGTCATGCATACTTGAACATCGATTCTCTTTAATTTAGAAAAAAAAAAGTTGTGGGTTTTTTTTAACAAAATGCTACTAATAATACTATTTACAAACGTTACACTATTCATTGAACAGTGAAAATACCTGAGAGGCTGCTCAAACAGATATGTAAGCAGCTGACTTATTTTATTATTTTGTATATAATATATAACATTTTTTTTCATATAATAACTTTTGATATATTATATTTTTACTAATAATCAAATATATAATTATGATTGTATTTTTTTTTTATCTATAATCCGATATAAAATTTACTCCCGTTGTAATTATTTTCATTAAACAGAGAGACATGCAGCTGATTAATTATTTATTTTATATATAGGGTCAATTGCTAAAAATAGTAACAACTTTATGTTTTTTTAGCATTTATAACAACATTAGTTATTTTTTATCATTAATAATATCAACTTTTATATTTTCCATCATTTATAGCAAAAACTGAAAAAGTTGTTGCTATAAATGATAAAAAAAATACAAAAAATATTTTTATTTATGATTTAAAATATAAAAGTCGATGCTATTAAATATAAAAATACAAAAGTTGATACTATTAATAATAAAAAATAAATAATGTTGCCATAAATGATAAAAAGATAAAAAAAATTGTTACTATTTTTAGGGATTAACCATTATATATAATATATAACTGTTTTTTATTTTATAACATTTGATATTGTATTTTATAAAATTATCAATTTATCACACATACAAACGCAATATCATTTTTTCATTTATAATATATTTTATAAAAATTCACATATGTCATTATGATTGCATTATTTTCATCTATATTCAGATATAACATTTTATTTCATCCGAACTATTTAAAAATGACTTTTTTTTGGTTTGGTTATGATTAAGTTGAAACTAGGGATGAGCATTTGGACCAAATCGGCCTGGACTGAAAAAACCCGAAAACCGAAAATAAGAAAATAAGAAAACCGAAAACCGGCTCAATATTTGTAATACGGGTTTGGTTTGGTCTGGTCCGGTTTTTTTGGTTCTTGGACCGGTTGGAACCGCTATAAGTTTTATAAATGTTTTAATGTTTTTCTCAACTATTTTTCTTTGTGAAATTATCAAGTTTATCACATTTTCTTTGACTAAAATAAAATATCAAACATATCTTACTTATATTAAGTTATTTATATTTTATCTTTATAAAAAAGTATTTATATCGTTAAAAAGACTTTTACATGATTATATATTTATGAAAGAGCTCAATAACTATTACATATACCTTTTATATGATTTAGAAAATTTTGTTTCTTTATGGACTACAAAAAATAACAATACAACATAAACTTTAAAATTGATAACATAAAGTTTAAATTTCGGTTTGGGCCGGGTTACAAACCGAAAACCGGTGGACCGAACCCGGAAACTGAAAACCGAAAATAGTGATTTTAAAGAAACCGAAACAGGACCAATTTCATTAATAACGGTTTGGTCCGGACCGATTTCCGGGTATTTTTTGGTCCAAATTCTTATCCCCCAGTTCAAACACACGGTTAAACTATCTCGTTATCCCAAAAACCAGTCGTGGGTTTACAAAGAATGTTGGGCCCAGTTATAAACATGTCGTTAACGGGTATGATCCAACTCACATGGTTGCTCGTAAATTTATAATTTCAGCATTCGTATCGCCACATTCTCACTCGTTTACACTTTACATTCTGCGATTCGGATCTGTGCGCGGTTGGTTACCTAATCATCATCATCAAGCTAGCTTCTGAAGCTTTCATATGCGAGGAAAAATAGAGGTATGTTTTCGCAAGGAAAAAAAAACCTTAGCCCAACCACGTTCAATACGTAACTACAGCTTTCATCGGTTACTGATTATCATCATGTAGATCGTAATCGTTTGAACTGATTTTCTGTTTGTTAGGGTTACCGACTGAGATGGATAATTTAATATTTGAATTTCTGATAATAATCTTTATTTATTCGTCAAATAAATTAATTACTCAGGGAAGAGGAACTAGTCGTTTTATCTTCAAGCACATGCACATCGTCTTAGTTATTAGAGCATGCTAAACCAACAATCCGTAAACCTTTTTTTATAAACCTTTCTTCATTGTAGACTAAGTTTGAAATAGAATATGGCTTCTTTTTTTTAATGAATAATAATATATTTTTTTTTTCCTTCGATAACCCACCTAAAAACACAGTTTACTGAATAAAGATCGTGTTTGCTATTATAATATTTATTGAATAAGTTGTTTTTATAAGAAAACATAATTATAATTTAGCCTATGATTAAAGACAAAACATGAGATACTACAAATTTTTTGAATTTAAATGGTGCAAGTTTCAAGGGGCCGGGTGGGACCAAGGCAGTGGATGAAGCCTTCATATCCGAGATTTAATTAGTAAAACTGTACGTAACAGTGTCTAGCATGTACTGATTGTTGCATTCTATGAAATTGCAGTTTCAGTGCCAAAAGAGATTGAGTGCATGATGATCGATGGTTTGCCAAACTAGAAGAACCATAAAGCTGTAGTTGAATCCATAGGAAAAGATGAAATGTCTATATGAATGCATATTTGTATCAAAGTAGAGTAAGAAGAGAATGGATTCTCGACACGATAGAATGAGAGTAAATGTAGATGGCGATAGATTAAGCAACTTGCCAGATGATCTTCTCCATAAAATCCTCTCTTTTATTAGCATCAAACATGCTATTGAAACCAGTGTTTTGTCATCTAGATGGAGATTTCTTTGGACTTCACTGCCCTATCTCAATTTCTCAAGTGGGGATTTCTTTACGTTGCCCAAATTCGCGGAGTTTGCTACCCATGTTCTGTCTCGTCGCGATAATAAGATGGAGTTGTTTTCTGTCAAACTCAGTTTTCGTGGAAAGGTTGGCCAAGTGTTTTTCAGAAAGATTTTGAAGTACGCATTCTCTCACAACGTCCAACAACTCACTGTTACATGCTTGGCGCTTGATAAGGAGAATAGTTCCAACGAATTCCCTCTCTCACTCTTTAGTTCTCAGCCGCTCAAACATCTCACTTTAAACGGATCTAGTTATTCCTGTTCTATTAACTTCAAATCAACTTGGGAGCTCCCACAATTAACAACATTGTATCTTGATTATGTCACTTTTCTTGATGACAGTACTGATAAGTGCATTGATCTTTTCTCCAAGTGTGTGAACTTGAAGAATCTCACCTTAAGTCATTGCAAAATGCTGGGATATAAAAACGGTTTCAGTATGTGTCATCCTGGACTTCTAAATCTTACACTTGATTATGGCGATTGTGATGTGAAGCTTGTGGATGTGGTTGCACCACAACTCAAGAATCTCATTGTTAGAGCATGCTCAGGAGGGGCGCTGATGATTTCTGCTCCTGAACTTGCATACTTTCTCTACAAAGTCAAAGGCTATCATCTATTGCAGATCTCTGCAGATAGTTTCCGTTTTTTGGAGAAGGTGGATCTATATATTCGTGGTCGATGCAAGGCAGATGCTCATATAATTGTTGGCCTGCTTCAACAACTCCATAGTGTCAAATTTCTTAGCCTTAACTTGCAAATAATCGAGGTATGTTGGTATTGATTCTTGATGTTAAATATGTGCATCTTACAAAGTTTTGCAATCTCAAAAATGGAAATAACCCCATGATTCCTAAAACAAAAATATCATAACAAAACATGGTTAGTGAGGGATACTGAAACCTTGGGGGTAGAACCTGCTGCATTTGATGACTCTACTGATGAGTTGCATATGACTGTTATGCTATGATTGTTTTTCCGTATTAATTTTTTACATCATAGATCATGATAATTCTCTTATAAAATCTATATGAAATACACACTTGGAAAACAATGAAATAACATCCGCATGAACTTTAGTTTTCTATGATACAGTTGGCCAAATTCTTAAATTATTGAAAATGAAATACATAAAGATATGTATCACGCATTATTTATATATCTGTACACAGAACTATAAACTTTAGTTGCACGTTCCTGCTTACTATATATAACTTTCTTTCCTAAAATTGTATACAGCTTCTTTCTTCATCCGTGGAACTAATCTCACATCAACCTTCTCCATTTGCCAACTTAAAGACAATAGTAATTTACCCAGAATTATTGTGGGGACAAGCATACAAGGAAGTAACTATTTCCCCGGATGTCAAAAAGTTTTTTCTTGATAGTTCTCCAAGTGCTACCTTCACAGTGGTTTCCCATGAGGTATTTACATGAACTATGCTTTTATTTGCTTTAAGTAGTAAAGAAGACAAACAATTAGCATGATAATTTGGACTCTAATTTCAGATTTCAACAGAAATATCTTGATGTCACCTAAGAAACCTTATCTGGTGAAATTCTGCCAAGCTTATGAAGGTGTTCGTTCTTAAATTTGTATATCTCTTATGACTTGTTTTTTAGGTCCTATAAGTGTTTGGACCAAAATAAACACCAGCAAACTTTATCTCTTGAGAGTTGCAAACAATAATTTCCTTTGCTACAACTGATTTAATGTGGGCGAAAAGCACGTGGGGATATCATAGGAACTTAGGGGTTTGTTTACTTTTTAGTAGAATCATTAACAGTCATTCAAAGGTAAATTGACCTCTTAATGATTTCATTAAGATGTAAACAAGCAAACCTGTAAGAAGTCATTCAAAGATAAAATGACCTCTTAATGGTTCCATTAAGAGGTAAACAAACATGGCTAGTTAGAATGTTGAATGTTACATTCAATGTTCCTATTGGTGGGTTATATATTTACCTTATTGTTATGTTCCAAGACCTCGTTCATTCTTCCTGGCCTTTATGCTATGGCAGCATTGGTGAATCTTTGTTGGCACGATAGGTGAAACAAGAACGTCATTTGAACGGTCCACCTCTCTTTTAATCAAGGACATTCCAATGCTGGCGTTATGCTGGTTCCTTGGCCAACAGCTTACAACCTAAAATAACCACCCTGGTGGATATACACTACTGTAATGGGCTAGTGGCTTAAAAAGGACCCTCACAGTTTTGTTAACTCTTTTATTCAACAAGACTTAAAGCCTTAAAGGTGTGAAGTTTCTAAGAATTTTCTTTGATCATGTGTTTTTGTAAAGTCTTCTTTGGCAACTTTTTTTGTTTTGTTTTCATGCACATCATTTGGGCGCACAGGGTAATGAGACATAACATGTGTCTTCTGAGTGTAGTAAATTTTGTAGTTCAATAGTCATGAAGTTGTCTGGTCATTTGATAGGTGTGGGTTTCAAGCTTGATTTTCTATCTAGCATCCTGATTCACAATCACTGCTGACCAATGCGGAGCCAATTGGTGAATATTTATAATGAATACATTCTTTACCTTGGTATATTATTGACAACAAGAACCCAACTACGGCCACATTCAACATGACTACAATATCATTATACCATCGATGATAAATTTAGAATGAAACATTTCCAATTTCTGAACCAACTGAGTTTTGTTCTTGTGTGTTGATAACATATCATTCTTTATTTGAGATGCATTTAGCTTAGTATGGTGTTACGATCCCACATTGGCCAAATGTAAGTTTGGTTGGTGGTTTGTAAATCTAGGTGTCACTTCCTTAAAGCTAGCTTTTGAGAGTGAGTTCTACAATTGGATTTTTAGCTTGATACGAGCCTAGTATGGGATGGGTTCATCGTGATATCAGACTTGGATGGTGATGGATCTTGGAAGATATATGTGTGTTTTCAAGAAAAGGAGGTGACAGAGTGATGATTTTTTATTTTTGAAGAAAGGAGTTGCCAAATTATGAGATTGTAAAATTTTGTTTTGGGAACGATGCATGAATTATAAATAAAATAGAATTCTTGGAAATGATAGATCATAATGAATAAATTCTTGAGAATGATAATTGAATGCTTGAATGCTGGATACTTGAAAATTTATATTTATTCATACTTTTACTATTCTAGAAAAAAAAACAGAATGTCTAATCAGATATTAAACCTTATGTTATATCTTTTCAAATCAGAAGTGTAATTAGATTTAAGATGTTTTACCTCTTAAAACAAGAAATTGCGGATATGATGATAATATATCTGTATTATAAATTGCGGATTTATGATGATAGATAAGCGTATTCTTATGTTATTTAACAAAGATTTATATCATCGAAAAACCACAGGCGACTAGAGATCTGAAAAACAAGAAATTGATACAAGAGCTTATGGCAGAATTAAGGGTGACGTTAGATCAGGAGAAGGCTAAGACCAACAGGGCTAATATGGAGCGACCGATGGAGAGCCACATGCATGAACAAGGGAATGAGAACAAGAGTACATCACCAGAGATGGATAGGAAAGTGCGCAATCGGAACAAGAGGTGTGAGGTAATGAGGTGTTGGGATGATCTGACTCTACAGAATGTGCAAGGGAAAACAAAGACTTGGGACATAACTTCAAAGCTGGAGGAAATCGATGAATTAATGATGAAGCTACCAGCATCAAAGAGGGATGAGATGCAACCTTGTTTTTCCAGTCTGTGTGCAGAGACCGAAGTTGTCATGAATAAAATGATAGATTGCTTGAAGATCCAATGTGATACGAAGAGAATCCGTGTAAGATCATACTTTCATCAACTTGCTACAGAACCACAACCGTCTTCTTAAGTTGTGATTTCCGGTCACCAACAGAAATAGTCACCAACATCCTTATGCAACTTAGAATGGTAAATGTTTAAACTTCTCGTACTTATAGACGATGAATTTTTTTTTTTTTTGACATCCATCATGTGGAACAATGACCAACAAGAGATTCAGGTTGTACATCCTTGATATCTAGAATGGTATTGAAAATATTACTTAGCATATAATTACCCCTTCTTATCGACGCACTATTATCTTGTGCTAATTCTATATCTTCATTAGGCAATAAACTTATATTAGCATACAAGCTTTTATATATTTTCAAATTTTAACTTGATTCTTGTGCTAATTCTATATTGTTAGCACCATCGTAATTCATAAAACAAAATACTTAGTGGTTGCTTGTTTACTTCTTAACAGAATCATTAATAGGCTCGTTTAAATTTTAAACCACCTCTTAATAATTCTATTCAGCACTAACGCTCTGAATGAATCCGATCTTGACTATCTATCTGAGCATGCATGCATTTCTTTAATCTCATTCTTATAATCAAGGGGCTAGAGGCATAAGAGGGACAACTTGTATCTCTAATCATGCAAGTCTTACTAGCTACGTACTACGTACATATATGATGTAATGTAATTAGACGCACCGAATGACTATTCTATCACTCAGTTGCCGCTGTTATTAGATATTGTATCATCGACTCACACGCATTGTAGATTTTAAGATCATCAAATCAAAGGACATTACATGTATGTATATATTATGGCCACATGACATCCCTAGTAGTTTTCTCATGGCATGTCTCTGTCCAGTACACAATTAAGCTTATAAACTGCTTGTAGTATCCATATAATTAAACCAATCAATTAACCATATGAGTTTAGGTCTCAATTGTATTACTTTAACCCAAGTCCAAAATAACACTTAAGTTGGGATTATTTATGCTCATTAATTAAAACAACATACATAAATGACACAATGAAATGAACAGTTCCTTTTTATTTATCATAATCTCATATGTTTACAATCGTCTAACAATTGGATCTCAGGCATATCAGCGAGACATAGCGACATTCCTATAATTTTTTTTATAATTCGGTTCCGGTTCCACAGGGTTCGGTTCGGTCTGGTCCGGTTATCTATTTTTCTATGTAAAAGCCGGGAAACAGCTGGATTGTACCGTTTTATTTTCTGGCTAGTTTTAGGTTTTAATTTTGGACATCTTTGGTTTTTAGTTTTCTCAGGTCCGAACCGTTTCGAAACCATGCTCATCCGACCATATTGTTAATTGTAGTTTTTCTTATGCCACCAATCTATGATATGTATCTTTATTCCTCTTATGTATTCGAGTATTTGAAAGTTTGGATGGTGATATTCGAATCTGAAGTTTAATATATCTGAAAATTGGATTCTGATCGTTATTTTCAACTATGCAAATGTTAGATAATCCAATTATGAACAACCCTATAAATTGTTTACTTTAAAATGTGAATATTTAATTTAATAGTTGGGTTTATTATAAAAAAACAACTTGTTTTTACGTTTTCGTCTCTCTATATTCTTTTTTCCATAAAAGTCCTCAAGTTAATTTTTTCATTTTGGTTTAGTAAAATTTGGACCTTAGATTCCGGTTATAATTAGTAAAACGGGTTTTTAAGAACTGAAACTCGGGTTCTAATTAATATTAATGTCTTTTATGTAATTAATATTACAATTACTTTTATCAAACACATCTATAAAACTCAAAGCTCCGGCTACAAAAAGCTACAACTTTTTAAAAAAAATTCAAAACTTTAACTAGTTTTGCTAAACATATCCGTAACAGTATAACGGTTTAATGACAATTAGGTCTTAGAGTTATACACTTTAGGGATGAAGGTTTTATAAAAATAAAAACTTAAAGTTTTCATTAATGGTAGCTTACTAGCATTAAATGCATTATTATTACAATAATATAATATATTATATATACACACACAAAGTTAAAAATTTGGCACAAAGGAAGAGTATCCCGATCATAAAATGAATAAACATAGACAAAAAGATAACAAAATAAAATCCCATTTCTAATAGTGCCTCTTTAAGGTAACTAGGTAATAGTATGATACTTGAAGATACGCAAACTAAAATCATTAGATTGTCCAAGAAACTCAAGTTAATGGCCAAACATTATGGAATTACAATGGTTGTCATCTTAATTCTGGCTCGCACTTTCGACTTTCGAATTCACAGGAAAAATCAATTCGTGTGAAGCAAGTTCATTTGCGTAGACGTTTAAACAGCTTGGCTTCGTATCACGACTGATTTTCATATGCTCTATCATATCATTCATGATCGTAACAGCCTCGGCGCACAAACTTGAAAACCTTGTTTGCAGCTTAGCTCTCTGTGATGTAGGCAGCCTTTTTAGAAACCACTCAATCTGCCTCAACTTTAAAATGAAGCAAGAAGTCTTCTCTTTCTCTTTCTCCAACTGTGCAATCAAACTTTCCCAATAGCGTTCGATTTCTGCTATCCTTCCACCGACATCCAGTTGCATTTCAGACTCAGATTGTGCACTCTGCTCATGCAATGGTGCGTTCGCCAACTTTATAATGAACCGAGAAGCCTTCACTTTCTCTTTCACCAATTTAATATTCAATTTTTCCCAATAGCGTTCGATTTCTGCCATCCTTCCCCAAACATCGAGTTGCATTTCACACTCTGATTGTGCACTCTGCTCAAGCATCTTAATCTTCTGTTGCTCCCCGTCAACATGAGCCTTGTTGACCATTGTTTTCTCCTTCTTTATCAGCACCTGTAATTCAGTCATCAGGTGTTTTGCTGATGTTGCATCCCTCACAGCTTTAACACCCTGTAGTGTAACTTATGACATCATATAGTTCACATCTAAAACTAAAAATCAATTCAGAATGACAGCAGACTGGTTTTTCGTTTCCCAAAATTGTGAACACTTGTCAAATATCTTCAAAAAACATAAAGGTGAAAACCAAAAACAAAACAAAAATATAGTCAAACAAGGGCTTATAAACTAAAACCCATTTAAAATATTATGGGGACGATTGTTCTTAAGTTTAACCATTAAAATATTACATACAACCAGTAAGTCTTTGGACGGACTAGACTAAGAGGTTGTTTGTTTAGTTATTTATGGAATCATTAAGAAGTCATTCAAAGGTAAAATAATCTCTTAATGATTCCATTAAAAGGTAAACAAACATTGCTTAAGACGGGTCTTGGAGTGTCCTAGACTCATAGAGAGCTGGACAAGTATGTGGATCAGAGTGTGTCCTTTTTCTTTACATGTGGTCCCCAATAAACTACAAAGCTCGACCGTAAATGCTAAATATAGAGTTAAGCAATCAGCATTTTATCAGTTGTAGAAAAAGGAAAATGAAATGGTTTGTAGCACATAAATATATCATACATCATAACTTCATTTGCAACCCCTTACATAGATTATCTTACTTGTCTATTTTGGTTGAAAATTTAACAGAATCGAAAAAAGGAATGCATATAAAAGAACTTAGAAAAAACACCCTTGAAAGCTCCTCAAGTAGTTGATAACTGACAGAGTATCACCACTGACCAGATTAAGGCTTGCCAAAAATAACAATGCCAGTTTTTCCTATAACTTTTATTTTATGCAAAGAAACTAAGAAAGAACTACATAAAAATACAAAGTAGCTAAGAATATACTTCATACCTCACGTGAAACCAATTCGAAGGTGGCCCTTGGGGAACCATCTAGCAAAAACTTTTTGAATTCATCAGAGATTGCTACTTTTTTGTGTGCTTGAACCTCCACAAATGCCGGATATATCTTTAAACTCATTAAGTTAGCAAATGGAGAAGGCTGATGTGAAATTAATTCCACCGATGAAGAAAGAAGCTGCAGAAAATTATACATTAAAAACAGGAACATTTAATGCAATCTTGATTATTAAGTGCCACATATATAAATGTATGCAATATGATAAAAACAAAGGACCAATACCAATATACCTCAACAATTTCCAAGTTAAGTGTAAGAAATTTGACAGTGTGAAGCTGTTGAAGCAAACGAAGAATTTTTTGTGCATCTGCCATAATTGAATTGGATATACAGAGATCCACCTTTTCCAGAGAATGGAAACCGGGTGTAGAAAGCTGCAAAGGATGATCACTTTTAAAGAGCAAGGAGGCAAGTTCAGGTGCAGAAATCCGATAGTTCTCATTGCAGTTTATAATAGTGAGGTTCTTGAGTTGAGGTGCAACCACATTCACATCCTTTGAAGACAGTCCATCTTTAAGCGTGAGATTTGAAAGTCGAGGGTGACATATATTGAAAACATTCGGCCCTATAATTTTGCAGCAATATAGGGTTAGATTCTTCAAGTTCATGCACTTGGAAAGAAGAGCAATGCACTTATCAGATAAGGTGATACAATCCAGATACAATGTTGTTAAAGCTGGGAGCTCCCAAGTTGATGCAAACTCAACGGAATGTTCATAACAAGTTGAAGTCAAAGTGAGGCGTTTGAGAGACTGAGAACTAAGCCCAAAGGGAGGGAGTTCACTCGTTTTCTCTAGAAGACATGTAACAGTGAGTTCTTCGACATTGTGGGAGAATGCATAGTGTAAAATTCTATTGATAAGCACATGGCTAACATTCCCATGAACATCAAGTTTGACTGAGGACGCTTGTATATGATTATTGCGGCGATACAGAACATAGTCAACAAATATACCAAACTTGGTTGGGGTAGGGAAATCTTTACTATAGAAATTGAGACAGGGCAATGAAGTCCAGATGAACCTCCATCTAGATGACAAACCACTAATTTCGACAGCATGTTTGATGCTAATCAAAGAGAATATTTTATAGATGAGATCATCTGGCAAGCTACTTAGTCTATCACCTTCTACGTTCATTCTAATTCCATCACATCGAGCCATCAGATTCCCACTCGATCCAACTTGTTACAAGTACGCATTCATCTACGCAATTACATCTTTTCCTGGGGATTCAACTACAATTTCAAGATTCATCTTTCTCATTGTTTTGTTTCGCTGGTGTCGTTTACTAAACAACCACCATCATCATGGTCCATGCCCTTTCTTTTAACTCCTGTAATTTGATCGAAAGCAACAATCAGTACTAGACATCAACAGGGTACAATCATACAAGTATACAACCCTATGAAGATTTTCTAAAAATTAAAAAGATATGATTTTCAAGCATCAAATACAACTCTTTCGAAACGTTTCATCCACTACCTTAGGCCCACCGCATGATCTTTTAACCAGCTTTAGTTACCAATTTTTTTTTTTGCATTTTACAGGTTTCTTGTTCTTCTTTTTTTAAGAAAAAAAAACTATTATATTATACAATGCACCAATGTTTTTCCTCTTCACATAAGTTGATCGATTAAATTGTGTTTTCGTTTTACATTATTCAAAAAGAAGCCATCCCATTAAATAATTTTAATTGAAAAAAGTAAATTTTTATAAAAAAAATTGTTTTCATCGTTATCAAAGAAAAATACAATACATTATTTTGATTGTATTTTTAAAGAAACCAAAATAATGCTTTGTATCGACAATGAATTGTTTATTTAAACACAATAATAGTTTGCAAAACCGTCAAACCGATGATAGTTGGTCAAACTAGGGCATTGATAAATTTAAATTACAGTCGGGAACCCTAAAAGAAAATCATTCAGACTATTACCAAATACTAATCTACATGATGATCATCAGTAAAAGAAGAACGTGGTGAATCCACAATCACAATTTGCATAAAGCAAACAGAAAGAGATATTGATAAATTTATATGACATGAATGGCCAGCCTTCGGCTAGGGATTTCCTTGCTCGAAACGTTTTTACCTTTTAAACCGCAGATGAAAAAAGAAACAGAAATCAGAAAGGCACAGAATGCAAAGTTGCAAAGATTGTGTGGGAACTTATAACTAATTGTGGTGGACCTTTGTAAGTTGGGCCCACCATTTGCTTATGCATTTGATTTAACCAACAGAATTTACGTTTCATGGGCTTTATAATTTGCATCATTGTTTTCACCATAATGGTTTAGGTTTATCGTAATGACCATTTGGTTCGTGAATTTTTTAGGATTGATTAACATTTGTATTTAAAATTTGGTGTTTGATTTGTATATTTCAGTGAAGACTTAAAATTCTAGAACTTTTTAAATCAATTTTTTCTTTGTTATTTAAAGGGTTAATATTGAAAAAACCCTATTAACTTTCTTTATTTTCGCGATTAAGTCCCTAAACTTTTTTTCTTATTGTTTAAGTCCCTAAAGTATTTTTGTCTTATTCAAAAGTATATATTTGACCTGTTTGACCGGTTACCAAACAAGTTATATTAGTTTTTCACTTGATTAATGTTGTAAAAAACCTACCATCTTTCCATATTTTAGCGATTAAGTCCCTAAACATTTTTGTTTTATCAGTTGATTTTACCGGCTAATCCGGTAGCCGGTCAAAAATATATACTTTTGAATAAGACAAACATAGTTTAGGGACTTAAACAATTGAAAAAAAAGTTTAGGGACTTAATTGAGAAATTGTGAAAAGTTGATTGAGTTTATTCAATATTAACCCTTATTTAAAAGCTCAATCTTTCTTTTGAGATTTTAAATTTAAGTTACCTTGACTATGTTTGTTTTTAAGAAGATTTTCGAACCTCTTATGTCTGCGAACTCAAAGACGCGGAAAGAGGTTTTATACAGAACTGCGTTTGTTTTTTTTTCTCTGTCCACGTCTGCAAAAGTCGTCCCGTGTCTGCAAAGACCTCTGTCCGCGTCTGCAAAAGTCTTTCTGCATCTGCGAAGACCGCAGACCTTTAGGCCATCTCTTCAGATCACAGATAGTTACAGCTAAGTCCGCAGACATGAACCTTTTAAAAAACAAACAACACCTAAGTTCTAAAAAGAAAATAAAGAATAAGTTGTTTGGTAAGTAAAGAGGGAAAATTTTATAATCTATTAATGGAATTAAATATGAAAATCCATGTGACGAATCGCTGCCTTTGTGAAATGATAAAAAGAGAAAAAAACATAAAGAAAAACGTTACAAAAAATACTTTGAAAATCTCAAAAATAAACGCCTAAAGGTACAAAAATGCTTCGAGTTGCATTGCCATACTCTACCTCGGCCCTCACACCTTGCAGGAATCATCCTTCACTTCTCAACTTTCATATACATGAAAAGACAAGTATGTTCTCGTAAGCCAAACATAAAATTATCAATGACATATATCACTTGTTATGGAAAATTATTGACCTATTGATTCATTGCTTACTGTGTATATCATGTACGTGTGGATTGCTAATAATTTGAACCCATTTCATCTTTTAAGGTTTATTGGTAAAAATTTTCCGTCTAATTGGTTACTATTTTGTGCAGAAAACCCTTTTATTTATTATATATATATATATATATATATATATATATATATATATATATATATATATATATATATAAAACAATATGTTTTATGTAAAATTAAAAATTCAAATTATATCGAATCAATATATATAAATTTGTTGATGAATAGTTGAAAAGATGGATAAATAACAACTGTACTTTTGTTTTATTTTTTTTATAAGAATTAAAAATATATGGTTTAATTTGAAGTTTACATACATATTATCTAATCAGTTATTTACAAAAAAATATTCATGTAAATATGTGGGTTCATAAACTAGTTTGTAATAAAATGAGTAAATTACGAAAATGGTCCATGTGGTTTGTTCAAAAATATGAAAACGGGTCCTCAACTTCCAAAGTTGCAATGGTGGTCCGTCAAACCACTTTTTATTTGCAGAAACGGTCATTCTGTTTCTATACTTTTTAAAAATAACAATTTCTGCAATCCAATTTTTAAAATCGTCATTTATAAAAAAAAAAGTTCAGAAACAGAATGACCGTTTCTGCAAGTAAAAAGTGGTTTGAGGAACCACCACAACTTTAGAAGTTGAGGAACCTTTTCATAATTTTGAACAAACCACAGAGACAATTTCTGTAATTTACTCTAATAAAATATATAAGTATTGTATCATATATAATTTAAAAATTCAATTTATATCAATCAAATATAATAAACTAAAAAAAAAAATCATAAAAACAGCAATTGTTTTATCAATTTACAAAGTGAGAAAAATAATAGTTATGACAGATAATCGTAGTATTCTTATATTATTTTAATTAATTAATAATTGTATGTTTTTATTTTTACTTATACATTTATATAAATGATTGGTATTAGAATTATCCACGTAATACGTGGTCATAAACTAGTTATAATTGTTATGAGTAACAAATAATTAAAACTAGTTAATAAGTTGAATTTTTAGTAGATAAAACACAAGATCTATAACATAAATTTTTTTATAAGTTTTCGGCTAGCATCAATTGTAATCAATACAAAAACAGACGTGATACGTAGATAATAAATAATTCTATATAAAATAACTAATTTATTTTTATTAATATCTTTATCGTCTTTAAAATTTATTCAGTTCAGATATGTGTGTATATAAACAAATATAAAGGCTTTTTCCATTTCACTTAACCGAACTAAAAACCCTTTGGAATCAATCGAAACAATTCAGTGTGCATTTAGTTATCAAAAATTTTCAAAAGTTCAATCTCATTTTTCATAAGAAATGAAAACTTGTTTACTTAACAATAATTTCATAAATTTTCATTTCACTTTTTAAAATATCACTTTTCATTTTTATTTTAATATTCTATTATTTACCCTATATTTTTTTATAATATTTTCTTTTTCTTTTTTATTTTTATATCACTTGTTCTATTTTTCTTATTTTATATTATTTTTGTTAAAACTAAAAATTATAACCTAAAACGCGTTCCCATATTTGAACCCCATGAGAGCAGTGACGGTGGCATTGGCAAATTTTCTCAAGCTCACACTCCTCTCTAAGAGGGTGTTTGGTTTTGCGTTATGAACCAGATTATCAGCTTATTACGTTACAATAACGCAGATAATTAGTTTAAAGTGTTTGGATTGCATACGTTAATAAGTGATTATTTGCGTTTAGCGTTAATCTTACCACACTTTTTCATAAGTTAAAAAATGTAGCTTATTTGCTTAATAAGTGATTATTTGGTCATTTTACAAGTAAAAACGCAAATCCAAACACTTTAAAAACTGATTATTTGATAATTATGATAGCAAACAGCTGAAGCTAAACCAAACACTATATTTCCTGCAACACTTTTTGTTACAACTATTATCTGATTATTAGTTTTCAAAACGCTACATCACTTTTTCAAACGCAAATCCAAACACCCTCTAACTGTTGAACTTTTCCATCTGCTGGGAAGAAGGTGCGTTTTCTCGAGGAAAACCGCTGGTGAGACCACATTCGTCACTCGTAAGTGTGTGAGTTACTGTTTCCTTTGCCTTCCTAATTATCATATGTTGATTGGTAATAGTTTTTAGGGTTATCGATTGAATATCTAAAAATATAGGGCTATGTTTGACAAGTAGTCCTCAAATCGATGTAAATTTAAAGTGTATGAAAGGGTATATCAGTGGAAAGTTTTGAAAATAAAAAACTAAAAGCAACACTGGAAGGTTTATGAAGTAGGATGAAACGATTAGGATCGTTAAAACTTAAAATTACACTTCAAGGTTCACATGAAGGGTGTGATTTGTTTATTTATTGGATAGATTAATGGTTTTTCTAGCATTCATTACCACAAATCGACATATTGATGTCAGGTTCAGAATTTCCGAAAATTTGTCAACCCCAAAATCAGTTGAAAGATTAGGAAGCAAAGAATAATACTTGAAAATCAGGGTATCAAAAGGAATTTGAGTGTAGAATCACAAAGATGAGAGAAAAGGTAAATATCATTTCGTTTCCTCATTCATTTCATTTCTCCTTATAATACATTGTATTTATAGACTGACATGCTAACAAACACTCGAAACAAAATCACGTCACTGCTACGTGCCTATAGCCACCCATAGTATGGTGTGGTCCAACAACAAATAGATGAAATATTTATGAGTCATCGCTCATCATACATTCATACCCCTTATACTATTTTGGATACCACTTGGACAAGAGCTTTGGCTTCTCCAAAGTAAGCAGTTTCTACTTCACTTCACCAACCACGTTGCTATTATTATTCCCTAACGTCGATTTGTCAAGGCAATAACTAGCAAACCTTTCACCATTACCTTTGAATATCTTGGTTTTTTCAGCATCTCCTAACTCTTCAATATTTTTCAACCTCTTCAAGCATTTCATCAAACACGTTGTGGGCAACTTCAACTTTCACAAAATTAAGGTCTATTCACGGTTTTGATCTCCTAAAGCAAGTGTTCACCATTCAATTTCTGCGTTTCATTTTCAATGCTAATCATATGACTTGTTTTCGGATTTTCAGCTATAAATTGGTTCATCTGTGTTGAAATGGCAGATATGACGTTGCCTAATTTATAAATTAATTTAGTATTCTTAGACATTTGCAAATATATCTGCTGATTCCTTTGTTTGATTCCAACCCAAACTTCTTCCAAACATCTTTTTTAAATTCTTGTTGCTGGTCAGAACTTCCTTTTGACTTGTCAGGTTGTTGTACAAAGATGTCATTTATTTGTCTTTATTTCCTGCCATTCTATGTAATCCATATGTTGAAATCTGAGAAACAACTGCTCTGATACCACTGTTACCGTTCTTATACAAATCAACCCCAAAATCAGACTCTAGTCTGGTGGCTGATCTGCTACTCACCAATTAGAAGGATTAGAAATTGAAGAATAATCCTTGAAAATTAGGGAATCAAAGATTGCAATGGAGATTTGAGAGTAGAATCACAGGGATGAGAGGAAAGGTAAATATCATTTCATCTTTCATCTCATTGCCCCTTGAAATACATTTTATTTATACCAACATACTATGCTCGAAATAGGATTAAGTCACTCCTGCATGCCTATAGCCACCTGCATTGTGGTTCAACAACAAATAAAGGGACTATTTGTTAGTCATCATACTTCTTATACTTTTAGATAATCATAGATCGCATATGCATAAATAGGCTTTTGACAATTAATAATAGTCACATATGGAAAATGTTCAAAATAAAATCAGTTGTTTTGTATGTTCTATTAATCTTTTCTTGATTTTTTCATTATTGTAAATGTATTTATCAAGAATTGTCTTTGTTGATTTGATATAAAAGTAAGTTGCAGGTACAACATGTGGCACAATGAGTAAAATTTATACAATTGTGTCTCTGAAAGAGAGGAATTGGAGGATTTATTTAGATGATTAGGTTGATTACAATGAATTCTGTTACAATGCTTCATTTTACTAGTATACACGCCCCAATAAGATCGGTAGTCAAGCATGTATAAGTTTTTCGTAACAAAATCATGTGGGGGTCTTTTGCAAACCGTATTATACTTTCTGGTCTGTTGTTCGTTATGGTATGAATGATAAACCGAATAAACCGCCTGATCCGGATGAGTTCAGGTATTTGGCTATCCGTTTGTCTAATCGGTTAACATAGATCGAATAAGGGTTAAATGGTCTGGTTATGAGTTTAGATGTTGATTGTCCCGAATAACTTGAGTAAGGTTTGTATGATTTTAAAAATTAGGTTTCTTGTCCATACACACATTACCAGGTAGGCTGCTGGCTGATCTCTATATTTTGGAGGTACTTAACAGATGTTTGGAAGGGTACCTACAATGTATGTGCTTTGTCAAACCTACTGATTGGTCCTAGATGGTTTCCCTCTTATGAGGTTGTCTATGGTCAAAGGCCTCCACGAGGAGAAAGCAAGATAGAAGCAGTTGATAGAAGTTTGGTTGCAGGAGAGGAAGTTATGCAGCTGTTGAAGCATAACCAGGACAAAGCTCAGAACCGAATGATACAGAATGCAGACAAGCAGACCGGAAATCATATATGAGGTGGTACATTGGGTGTACCTTGAATTGCAACCATATAGACAATCCACAGTGTTGCTGCCAGGTACTATGGGCCTTATCTTGGGGTGGCAATTTCGACCCAACAAGCCAAACGAGCGGAACGGTAAAAATGACTCGTAGTAAAAAAGTAAGCTAGAACATAATTCTTTCCAAAAAATAGAATTCTAGAAAATGATGTATTAAACAAATTATTTCTAGAAAAAAATTTCAAATTTATGGTAAAATTGTTTGGTTATCGACCCGTTTACTTGAATGGGCCGGAATTGACACCCCTAGCATTATCCTATCACTTGCTAAAGTGGGTTCAGTTGCTTGCACTCTTCAACTTCCTCTTACATTCTCAATACACCCAACTTTTCATGTATCTTTGCTCAAAAGACCTGTTGGACCTTTCTCTACTCCACTGATCTGCCAGCTTCTCATAATTCTATTGATGTCACTCTTCGGGAAAGACTCCATGATGTTCGTACACAGAAGAAACACAATCGTCATCGTGCTTAGATAGAGTGTAATCAAATGGCAACATGATACAAATGAAGAAGCTAAATGGGAATCCACTGAAAAGATAGCTAAGCTTTATTTATCCTTCTCCTGATAGAAATTAAAGTAAGAACTTATGAACATGAAGAGAAATGGAGGTATGATTTCATTAACTGAAAAGGAATATACAATATCTGAGAGGATCCATCCAAATCTGGAGACCTCCTGCTCAAATTCAGGAGAGAACAATTATCCCTGCCAAGCTAATAGCCGACTAACAAACTATTACTCACCAAGATGCCTCTCCTTACCACACTCTCTAACTATATGTCTATATAATATATTATTCTCCACCCTCTCTTTCACGTCTATCTCCAGCCCTCATATTGTTTGCTATTTTCTAGGCCCAAGGCCCATTAGGTTCATTAAATTTGGAGCATTTTCTCTATCAATACTGGATATTGGACGTTGACTTTGAATGGCGTAAGCATCTTCTGTAGTTCCTTGCTTCCATGGAATCAGTCACCACTGTTCTTGCTCTCTGTTCTTGATATATCCATTGTATCCAAACATTTTTTAGGATATGGTAAATCTGTAGAGCTAGCACCAAGAGCTTGTAATTACACCAGTGTTCCTTTGTTTCAAAAACAAATCCGGTTGTGTCTGCCAATTGAAAGTAACATCTCCTAAAATACCTAATCATGCAATTCCCATATATCCAAGGGTCTTAATTCATATACCAGGGCATCTATCACACAAGAGAATGACCCAATTTGAATAGAAAATCGCTGACGCTGTTCTGCAATTCTAACACATAACAAACTGATGTCGTTTGCGAATACTATTTGTATACTTGCTGGTCTATTGTAAGGGAGGCGTACATACATACATACATAGTATCAATGATAAATTTTCAATTCCTCTCAAAATCATCTTCATACCTGTTTTTTTTTTGTTTTTGTTTTTTTTTGCTTTTATGGTGATCTGGATAGTATTCCAATCTTAATCAATTGGATTGTAGCATATTCATCAAAACTTCCGTAGATTAAGTCTTAAACTGTTTGCATGACTCGTTAAAGAAGTAACCTTGTGGCCAATATTCCATTGCTTGATTGTAAATTGTAGACTTTGTAATGTTTGGCCCTGTTTGAAATTATTTTCAACTTAGAAATGTACCACCTTTTGCTTTGGCTATTATGTTTTCGGTTATTTTTCTATTCATATCTTTCTACAGCAAAGGGGATATAGACCCCGTAAATATCACTATGGTGTCATTAGTATTAAAGAAGACTTTCAGTTGACATGAATAGATATAAGGGCATGTAGTATGGAAAGAGATTTAATCATGCAGAAGGATCACTAAAGATACACATTTGCTTTCTAAAAGTAATACCAACATTATCTGTTAAACCTAAAAATTAATATTTAATCATGCAGAAGGATCACTAAAGATACACATTTGCTTTCTAAAAGTAATACCAACATTATCTGTTAAACCTAAAAATCAATTTCTTCTTTTGTCAAGTACTCAAGTTATGTATATCTTGATTGTTACATTATATCAATTTGCAGCTTTTAGAGCACAAAAAGAGGACATGATGATGGTTTAGCAAACAAAACTCAACGAGCAAGTTAAAGAGTAATGAAGACAAAGATGAATCAAAGTTGTGGTTGATTTCAATGGAAAAAGTGCAACATGTGTATGAATGCACATATGTATAAAAGGTTGATTGGGAAAGAATGGATTCTAGAGAGGATAGAATGCGTATGAAGGCAGAAGATAGACTAAGCAGCTTGCCGGATGATCTCATCCATAAGATCCTTTCTTTTATTAGCCTTAAGCAAGCTATTGAAACCAGCGCTTTGTCATCTAGATGGAGGTTTATCTGGACTACAATTCCCTATCTTGATTTTTCAAATAAAGATTTCCCTACATTGCCAAAGTTCTCTAAATTTTGTACCCGTGTTTTGTCATGCCTCAATGATCAAGTAGAAGTGTCTTCTGTTAAGCTTAGTTTTAATGATAGGATTAGCCATGGGATTGTCAAAAGAGTTATGAAGTATATATTCTCACACAATGTCCAACAACTCACTTTTATTTGCAAGCTTTCGAAGAAGATGGAATTCACTTTTCCGCACTTCATTTCACACTCTCTCAAATGTCTCACTTTGACAGGACGTTATCATTCACTTATGTCCACTTCAACTTGGGAGCTCCCAGCTGTAACAACATTGTATCTTGATGTTACTTTGTTTGATGTCAATAACGATAAGTATATTGATCTTCTTTCCAAGTGTGTGAACTTGAAGAATCTCACCATATTTTATTATTGGTCGAAGGGATCGAATGATTTATGTATTTGTCATCCTCGGCTTTCTAATCTCACACTTGAAAGTCTACACTGTTGGAAGTCTGTCAACGTGGTCACACCTGAACTTGAGAATCTTGTTATAAGAGATTGCTATGGGGAGCTTCAGATTTCTGCGCCCAACCTTGCCTCCTTGGTTTATAAAAGTTGGCATTACAATTCACAGCTTTTGATAAACGATTTCCATTCTTTGGAGAAGGTGGATCTCTGTATTCCCTATGCATGTTATGCAGATGCTCAAAAAATTGTTTGTCTGCTTCAACAGTTCCAGAGTGTCAAAAATTTTACACTTAACATGGAAATTGTCGAGGTATATTGGTATTGGTTCTTAATGTTTATTATCCGCATCATACATATATATTTTCTTTACAATGAAGTTCTCTTGTAATTCCAAGAAACAATGAAAAGATTATAACAAAACAAGGTTGGTTCTTTTTTTTTTTGACAAAAGAGGCATATTAAGAGTTCTTACAGCTACTGCTCTACTTGTATTTGTTTTGTATATGTTCGTCCTTCTAAAATTTCTGTATTTGTATATGGCCGTATGTGGTTCCCTAATTTCAGTATACGCTATTAGACTGTACAGGAGTGGAATTCTTCAAGTTAAATTGAGCATCAGAGTTGCTTTTCCATAACAATCTGGTGCTGAAAAATTTATATACAAACATGCTTTGATAATTTCTAAAACAGTCTTAAACATTAGATAACACTCCAGAAAGATATTTTGTATACATATATCTGTACTTGTTATTATGATGATTGTGTCAAATGTCTCTGTTTTCTTACATAATTTTCTTATGTAAACTTTCATGCAGCTCCTTTCTTCACACGTTGAATTAATTTCATGTCAACTTTCTCCATTGGCTAACTTAAATAGTTTAAAGATTTATCCGGGAAATAACCTCATACTCGAGGAAGCAAAAGACCAAGTAATCATGTCTGCTGAAGTCAAAAACTATTTGCTAGATAGTTCTCCAAGTGTCACTTTCACAATGGTTTCACGCAAGGTATTTACATCTATATTCTTATGTGCCTTGCATGACATGCTGCTCTAAGTTATAAAGTTTTGTGGCAGGCAGTTGGCTTGATAGTTTTGGCCCTGGTAGATTTTCACTGAACAAATAGTATAACTTAATGTCCTTTGCATCGTTAGATAAACAGTCCTAGGGCTAGCATACATGACTATGTTTTGCCTACGAAAGGTAGATCTAGGCCACCATTTTTTAAAAATATTTATATTTGACTTAATTTGTAAGATGTTGGTTGGTTGACAAAATTTCTCTATTTTGTTTTCATGCTTATGTTTTTGAAATGTTTTACCTTTTCAGAAAACCAAATTTATGTTATAAATTGTGGATGTTTTTTTTAACAACATAACCTATAATTAAAAAACATGAAAAAGATACAATGGGACCAATGGCTTCCCTCCCTTTTACTAGAAATATAATGAAGGAAAGAAACCCATTGATAACAATCCTACAAATAAACTACAAAGCAAACTGAACTTGCAGCAACACAATGTGAGACAGAAACTAAAGAACTATCATCAGGCAACACGACAGTAGCAGCATAGGATTGCACATCAACATAGACAATAAGTAAGGAGAATTGACCTGAACCAAGCCGTTCTTGAAACCCAGCAACAACCTCGATACAGCAGAAGACGATGTGCAAAAGTCTGAGAGCAGTTGAGCCACGTACTCACGTACCCGAGGGACAACAGAGCCATTTTACCCCAGAGATCTTGAACTTCCTGGCATGTTTGAAAATCCAATGGAGCGATAGACATTGAACTTCAAATAGCGGATCCCAACCCATATGATTTCCACCGAAAATCTAATGGTTCCTCATTTTTCAAATAATATAGAGACCAATCCATACAGTAGCCTGCCGTAGGAGTTTCCTCAAATGTAGTCTAGTAAACGGATTGGCAGATTTGACCATATCCTAGAGTGAGCCAAAGGAATCCCAAGACAAGCCCTACCATTTGAAGATCTGCAAACCATAGTAGCTTCGAGACTCAGCAAAGCAAGAAGCGATGTTCAATAGATTCCACCTCTTCCTCACATTGAGGACATAAGGAAACATGAAAGTTAATTACAAGGTCATTAAGAGTTGCACGAACTGGGAGCTTCCCAAGTAGAAACAACCAAACGAAGGTACATATTTTTCTAGGGACATTTTTATAATCCATAGAGTTGAATATGGAGCAACTGAGGGTTAACAAGCCTTTTGAACTCCTTGATGGAGTAGACTCCGTGCTGCCAATAAACCACCAACATCGATCCTCGTAAGAAGACTCCAATTAGACGGCCTAATTAAATCCTCCGCTCTCTCAATCTCCCTTAACTCCCTCCCCCTCAGATTTCTTAGCCACTCCCACCTCAACAGCGACCTGTTAACCTCTCTTTCAGCTTAAAACTCCCCAACCACTTATCTTCCCAAAACATACACGGACAACCTTCCCCAATCTTTATCCCAAAGGAGTCCGTAAACTTAATTTATAACTCTCAAGATGATTACATATTTTAAGAATATTACATCACCTCTCTAATACCTCTCACCCTCCGATCACCCTCACCTCACAAGTCACAACTAAGGCAGGTGTTCATTTTCAGATTATCTAAAAATCAAATAATCTGAAAACCTGAAAATTACTATCCGTATTCGATTTTCGGATGTCCAAAATTTCAAATTATCCGGAAATTTGATTTTTTAGTTAAAATTTTAATTTAAAAAATATCCAGACATATGAAATAAAATTTATTATACCCATTAACATATAAAAATGTAATTGTTTGGCAAACGAAAATATATCCTAGATTTTGAACTTAAAACGACAAAAAAGCACGTTAAAAGAGACGTACGTTTAAATGAGTAATAAAACTTAAATAATATAACTATTGTTAGTCAAATAATGTTTGTCAAAGAATTATTGAAAAATAATAAATAAATTTTTTTGGGGTTTCGGATATCGGATAAACCGAAAGCCGAAATTATGCATAATTTGTATTTGTATCCGAATCCGAAATTTCGGATATTCTAAATTTCGAATGATTTCTCCCATCGAATATTTTTTAGCACCCCTGAGTCACTACCCCTAATCCCCTTGAATACTTCTAATTACTTCAACCAATAACAATTCCTTCTCGGCTCTTGCCTCCACCACCAATTTCCAAGAAGCTCTAAATTGGAGGCCCAAAGACTTCCAAAGTTACCCCCCCCCCCCTCCCGCCCGACACTCCATTTAACCCAATGGGAAAGCAATATATAGCTAACTAAGCTTCCCAGGACCAATTTAACCAATGTATCATGACCACCGTTGGAGATCATTTGCCTTTTGTCTTCCAACACGAAAGCTTGCTTTTGAATTATCAATTATGAGGTACAAACTATCGATTTTGGACATGTATGCATCTAAGGGAATATCGAGATATGAGGAGGGTAGTGTACCAATACAACAACTTAAGCACCTAGCAAAAAGGTTAAGATAAACTCAAATCCCAGATAGTCTACTTTTCTGGAGGTTAATCTTTAGACCTGGTGCTAGCTGAAGGCAACTTTAGGATCCCAAAGATGTTGGAAAATGGAAATATTTACCCGGGACCACTCACCAAAGAAAATCGTATCGTCTGCGAACTGAAGATGAGAAATACTAATGTTATTTTGACCAATCAAAGCCCCTCTAAAGATGCCTCCCTCGGACGCTCGATTCATTACCACATTTAACCCTTCTACTACGATCAGGAACAAGAATGAAAAGAGAGGGTCATCTAACACTTCTCTCCGTACAGAACTCATTTGGTGAATCATTTAGTAGTACAGAGACAGATAAGGATTGAGAAATTGATTAAGAAGAACAACTGATTTATTGAATAGAAATAAAGACTTTGAATCAACAAAAGCAGAAAAAAATAATCCCAAAGGATTTCCAGGGATAATCCCTCTCTCAAAGCTACAAAGCTAAGAGCCACTCAAAGCATATTTGCTGAGAGCCAAAGTTTGTCTAACAGAATTCTCCACAGCTAAATTATTCCCTCTCCTCTTATTTATAGAAAACTCTTCTAACTAACTCCTATCCCTTTTTCCCTATTCTACCCCTTCTTAGAATTAATGGCATAATCCTAATTTCCTATCATTACTCCCGCCTTCGAAAAAGTCTTGACCTCAAGACTTGCTACTAAAAGGCTCTAATGACGTCCCAAATCGCTGATTTGGAGGTCCTCCCAGCGGTAATTCAGAAAACCGAATTTCCTCATTACCTTCCTCATTGTCATTATCCCCTGGTAAAAGAACACGTAATTTTCCTTCTGGACACTTCTGTGCCGGTCCAAATTGCTGGCCACATCTAAAACATGATCCCTTTTTACGGTGGTCTTCTCAATTCGTGCGAGTCAAGGATTGAACCTCACGATCTTGATGCAGCACCTTAGAAATTTCCGAATAAGCGATCCCAGATTGTGGAGGAGCATCTAATCTATTAAAATCAGGACGCAAGGTAGAACCCATATGTCCACATGAGAACCGCCATTAGGCCCCACATAGTTACGATATCGGAAACGGGACAGGGAGAGGTTCCCATTAGACGGACGAAGCATCTCCTCAACGTCCTTATCTAAATGCATCGTATCTAAACGAGATTGGGGATGATGGAGGCGTACCCATCGTTTAACCTCTTTTCGCAACCCAGCGACGAAGTACCCTAATGCCTGCGATTCTGGCAATTTGGTAGCCAAAGACAATAAATACTCGAAATCGTCAATGTAACCGTACATGAAATTGTGAGGTTTGGTTTAGTGACTTGAATTAGTTGATAGTTTAGTGCAATTCCCTGATAGTTAGATTAGAGTTAGTCTTGGTTAGTTTTCTAGTTTTTAGTATAAATAGGTCGTTGGGTTAAATGTGGACAAAAAACTCAATTTGTAGCCATGTAACCCATTTTTGACAGTGAATTTGGGTTTGCTTCTTGATTCACATTTGGGGTTTCTGTTATTAGGAGTTCTTGGTTACAGTTCTGCAATTCTAGTTTCTGAAAATCCTAACAAGTGGTATCAGAGACAGGTTGCTTTGAAGGTTGCAAATCAGATATTGCAATCGATTTTGAAAATGATTTCTGCAATCGTTTGGTGATCATATGCGTCTGGATTTTGGCGTAAATTGAAATTAGCGATCAACATTTGAAATCGGTGTTGGTGTATGGGTTTGTCGATCACCGCATTTGAGTCATCTTCTGGAAGTTGAGACGCAATTGAAGGTTTCAGCGTCAAATTTGACTTCGTGATGGTCAATTTTGTTTTCTGGTGTTCTAATTGCAGTTGGCGATCGATTTTTGGGTCTGACATGATTGCAATTGGCAATCGTTTTGGCAATCGTTTCTGACCAATTAGTTTGTAATCAGTCTTGGTGTTCAATTGTTGGCAATCGGCCTCATCAATTGAAGGACCGACGGTCGTTATTGAAATTGAATTTTGGATCAGATGCGAGAAGTGATCGTGAGTGTGTAATTGATATTTAGAAATCAATTTTGGTCTTCGTTTAAGATGGAGTCGGCAATTGAAATTGAAATCTGATTTTGACTTTGGAAGTCAATTTGGCAATTGCTTCTCGTAATCAACTTTTGGCAATTCTGTCTTCGCATTTCTGGGTTTCAATTGGAATTGAAAGAGTCTGAACTGTTTGGAGTTTTGTTCTTGCTACTTGAAATGACAGTTCGATTGAAATTGACATCCTTGTGTTTCGTCTCCCTTGCAATGTTCGGTTTGTGAACGTTTTTCTGTTATCGTCGTGTGGCTGTTCGTCTCTCTTTTCGCACTGGTTCTCCGTGTTTTGTTTTGAAGTTCGATTTCAAGAAACGTGTTCTTGAATTTGTCATGGATTTGAAGATGAATGCGCAAGTTGTTAGAGTTGATAAGTTTACCGGCAAGAATAGTTTTACTTTGTGGAGAATCAAAATGCGTGCACTTCTCAATCAATGTGAGTTTGGGCTCCTCTTTCGGGTGCAAAACTGGTTTCGATGAACGATTCGGAGTTTGCACAACAAGATGAGAAGGCACATTCGACTATTATGCTATCTTTAGCCGACGAAGTGATTTACGAGGTCGTTGAAGAAAAAACGGCAGCAAAACTATGGCTGAAATTGGAATCTCTATACATGACTAAGTCACTTACGAACAAGTTGTTGAAACAAAGTTTGTAGGAGCGATTTTGAAGGATCAACTTGACGAATTGAATTCCATTTAGATGGATTTGAAGAATGTAGACGCCAAGATTGATGATGAAGATGCGGCGCTCATCTTATTTGTTTTTGTTGCCTTTTTCGTAGGAAAAATTTTGTGAGTTCGTTTGTTGTTGGTCCGGATACAGTGTCTTTGGAAGACGTGTGAGGTCTAGCCTTCACACTCGTGAGCTTCGTCATAAAGCGTCGGGGAATGGTTGGGAAAGTGAACCTATTGGTTTAGTTACGGTGGTTCGTGATAAACGCAATGATTGATCGAGTTGTGATGCTAGCAAGCGTAGAGAAGAGTGAATCGGAGAGACATTTGCAAGTGATACTTCTTAAACACCAACGAAATAAAATTCAAGTGACCATCTTTCTGACTTTTCATATATAAAATTCAAATGATACTTCTTAAACACCAACGAAATAAAAAAAGAATAATAGAGAAAAAGAAATTGCAAGTGACCATCTTTCTGTGCTTCTGATTTGGGCGAATAGGATAATCGGGTGTTATGTTTCCTACCTAAAAATTAGTAATAAGTGGATCGGCAACATATAGATTAGTGACACGAATGCAGAATTACTATATCCTAATAATGGGACAAATATGTGGAAAGTCTATTCTAGAAGGACCAAAAGGGGTAATGTAGAAAGTGGCTAGAAAGTTAGTTAGAATTTGTCTTATAAAGGTAGGAGGGTAGATCACGTTGAGGTCATGTTATGTGATAGTAAAATTCTATTGGCTCATGCTTTGACATTGAGAGAGGGGAGTTCCCTGGTTATTCTTGTTGATTTCTTTTCTGCCATTAATACGATTATCTCCTTCTTCTTATTTTCTGAGTTTCTTTTATCAATTGAGTTCATTCCCCATCAATTTGCATTTTGACCATCAAAAGTTCTTATTCAAGATAGATTTGACTAATTAGTTTGATGCATCAACGTGGTGGAGCCTCTGAAGTAAATTTTGTAAATGTTTTTGTGCTTCTGCTATGTCCAAAACTAAAGTGAACCATGAATGCTTCATCCCCATTAGAATGCTGTTTTAAATTTGGGGATTTATTATGATGATAGGGAGAGTACATGTATGTTTTATATTTATTCATTGATACATGCAGGAAAAACTGCATGACATTAGAACTGCGAAGGATGTTGTATCAGCACGAAAGCTTATGTCAGAACTAAGGGTGCTGCTAGACCGGGCTAAAGCCAAGTCTGAGGCCAACATGGCTAATATTGACATGGCAATGGCACCAGTTGAGGACCAGAGGACACAACCAAGAATGGAAATGCAACGCCAGACTAACGAGGGAAGGATGGCACAGATCACGAGCTGCTGGGAAGATCTGAAAATACAGTTTGAGCAAAGCAAAGCAGACACTAGTCGCATCGTTTCAAAGTTGCAATCTATTGAAGAATTACTACCAAAGCTTCCTACATCAAAGAGGGCTAATATGCAAGCACACTTTTCTAGTTTGTGTGCAGAAGCTGACATTATCATGAATAGAAAAATAGATGGTTTGAAGATGCAATGTGATATGAAATTAGGCCATTTAAGTGTCTACTTTCATGAAATTGCTACAGCGTCGCAACCATCTCCTTAACAAATAGTAAGCTTATGACGTACCAAATGCGCAGTGACATTAAGTTTTAGGTGCGTGAGATTTCTTGTGATTGCATATTATCCGTTTTACCCTTAATATCTGAATATATATATTTCCATGGCCTAGATTGGTTTTCCTTAATAATTTGAATATATGAACAATGGCTGAAATTTACCAAAATAACAGTAACCATTTATTTCTTTTAGTAATAGTAGCTTCAAGACGGGTTTAGTATGTTACCAATAACTTTTTGTTGTAAAAAATAGCAACACAAATTCATTTTTTTCATCAATAACATCATAGTTAAAAAAATTCAACCACAAAACATAAATTTTAAAAATTAAATAAATTTCAAATTAATTACAAATTCTCATGATTAAGGAACATGTTCAAGAATCAAATCAAAAGCTAAAACTATAAATTAAAAAAAAAACGTCAAGTGTTCTTCTAATCGATTTGTGTGTTCTTTTGTTAGGATTCACCGTTTTGATACTTGGAGTTCGTTTATAGGCTCTTCTAATTTTGATTTCTATAAATCTGGGTTTTTTTTTGTCTTGTTTGCGTTAAATTTTGATATCTAGGATTGGTTCCAGTGGGCTGTTTTTCGTTTGGGTTGTTTTTCATCAATTTATAGATTTTTTTTCTTATGAAGAACATACCATTACCACCTGGATATTTCCTTCCATGTTTGTTTTTAACTTTTTCACATGAAGAACCAACTTTTTTAGGACTTTTATCATTGTTTTTTTTGTAAGGTCTACCAGAGGTAGAGGATCGTGACAGGACCAGCAAGGTAGCAACATCGGTGGTGCCATCGTGACGTCGCTGGAAGGTTAGAGTGGCCGGAGTTTGGAATTACATCTAAAGATGAAAGTGTCGTTAGAACAACATCCGAGTTTGAAAATGGACCAACAAATCTATCTAACATGGTTTGAGTTTCTTCTATTTTCTAGGTTTTGACTTGGCGTTTGATTTGAAAATTTGATAAAAAGAAGTGAAACATAATATCATAAATTTTTAATAAACTATCATAAGTAAACCAAAAGATCAATAATAAAAGAGGGTTCCTATTCGCCTCTCCTTTTGTTAGTTGCATCATTTTTATGTCCATCACATCATAGCCTTTTTGAATACTTTACTATTTAAATAATATGAAAATGTCAAATCAATAAGAGGTGTACAAGGTGCGAATAGATTTGGTCATGATAAAATCAAAGGTCAAATGGTCAATTGTAAGAAAAGTTTGATATTATGTATAATTTTTTATTTTATTTTTTATTTTATTTTATTTTTTGAACGACAAACTATTCTAGTTCTAAACTTGCTTTCTCAACCTAAATTTCAACTTGTCTCCGACGGGAGTCGAACCCTTGACTTCTCACTTACATAACACCTTGGTACCGCTAGGCTGCCATTTGGTGTATAATTGTTTATTTGAACCATGAATCTTTAGCTTTAATTTTAATTTTAATTTTGATATTTGTGAATTCCAAATGTTCTTGAAATATATATTTAAATATAAGTTCAATGGTATCCGTTGCTTTGATTTTAAAGGTATGAGAAAACATGATTAACAACAAACTATGCAATAATTAAGAGTACTAATTATTTGCTTTTATTTAATATAACGTGACTTAATTTTATCTTTTTCTTTAATAAACAACCATTCAATTAATTTTTATTAAGAATCAAAATATAGTGAGTCCATCAAATAACTAATAATAACCAGGTTAACCCGTGCGTTGTAGCGAGATCATAACTAAACTATAAAATTTTGTCATTATAAAAATAGTTTGGACAAAAAAAAGTTTATATTGGAATATAGATAAAAAATAATACAATCATAATGATATAATTGATTTTTTTTTATCAAAGGTTATAACATAAAAACAAAAAAATAATACATTCATAGTGATATATTCAAATTTTATCAAAGGTTATAAAAGGTGAAAAAAAAAAGTTAGGGTAAATTACAAATTTGGTCCCTGTGGTTTATAGCAAATTACGGATCCCGTCCCTCTATAGAAGAAATTACAATATTGATGACTGTGGTTAACATTTTGTTACGGATTAGGTCCCTGCCCCTAACTCCGTTAGTTTTCCACGTTAACCTAAGGGGTATTTTCGTCAAATTACTTCATATCCTTCCTTTATTTCTCCTCCGCTGTGCATCGCCGCCGCTGTGCATCAACACACAAGGCTCTTGCTGCTTCTTTGGATCAATTTACATCAAAGACAAACTAACGAAGGTGGCATTTGTTATTTTAAGTGGTTTTATGTCTTATCTCTTCTGCCACCACTTCTGTAAAAGAGGTGGTCTTGAACTCTTATGTATACATCATCAAGAATACTTTCTTTTAACCAAAAAGACAAAATCAGATTCAAGAATCACAACAAAATATAGAACAATCAGATCCAAGAATCACAATCAAACACCACATATTCAAATAATCAGATTCAGAAACTGGTCTATTGTACCTGAAGTTGTTGACAGAGAGAATGGGTTGCAGGTGACGGTTGCGACGGCGAGTGAGAAGGGTTGCAGAATAAGGGTTTGCAGACAATGGACGGTGAATAGGGTTGCAGACAATGGACGGCGATTAGGGTTGCAGAGACGGCGGCGGTGGTTGAGCAAGGCTGAGCAGACGACAACCGGAGGAAGGCGATCTGTTGGTGGGAGATCTGGCGGTCTCGACGATGGCTATCGGTGGGAGCAGGGGCTGCAGCAGTGCAAGCCGGTGCAACGGGCGGCGGCGATGCACAGCGGAGGAGAAATAAAGGAAGGATATAAAGTAATTTGACGAAAATACCCCTCAGGTTAACGTGGAAAACTAACGGAGTTAGGGGCAGGGACCTAATCCGTAACAAAATGTTAACCACAGTAATCAATATTGTAATTTCTTCTATAAAGGGACGGGATCCGTAATTTGCTATAAACCACAGGGACCAAATTTGTAATTTACCCAAAAAGTTATATGGTATATATAAAATAAAAAAATAAGTTAGTTGTAAATTTTTATAAAACATAATATATCAAATGTTATTATAGAAAAACAAAGATGTTATATATATAAAGTAATAAATTAGGTTTGCTACTTACCCGTCAGCCTGATTTGCCTTGCTGTGATGTTCATTGAACAATACCATGATTTCAAATTTAAAAATATTATTTTGAAATATAGATAAAGCTAATACGATTATAATGATATATTCGAAATTTTATAAAAAGTAATATTAAAAAAATTGATCAGCCGTATATCTGTCTGCTTAACGAAAAAAATTCTGTGGGTAATAAATTTTATATCAAAATGTTGACAGTAGACTCCTAATAAGCATCTATTCCTATGAGAGTGAATCTTCAAATAATCCGGGTAACTAAAATACTAGTTCTTATTGTTATAATAAAAAATCAAGATAGAAACATGTTTAATGGGGTAAAATTACATAGTAAAAAATTTATTAAATAATTTAAAATAAAACATTTTAGGTAAAGTTAGGTGTTAAATTTTGAAGTAATTAAATTATATTGGCTTTCATTAATAGAACTTAAACTTACATAATCTTAGTTTTTTTAATCATTTTTAAAAATTTAGATGATTAAAATGATGAGTTATATTAAAAAATTCTGGAGTGAAAAATAAGTTTTTGGTTAATTGAGGTGGTGACATATGGTATTAAAGGTTCTCGTTGATTAATATATTAGTTTATTAATCTGCGTATTACGCGTATGTTATTAATAATTGGTTGTTTACCTAAACTATATGTAAACATTAAATAAAACGTACAAGTATCAATATTTTCTAAGAATAAATCTATATATTAAGATGTTCATTAGTTGATTTTTTTCCGTTTTTCTCCGGAGTCAATTCGGGTGATCATATTTAAGATGATATAGAAACATTTGATTTTATTAATAAATATATAAAACAAGATAAATCTATAATTACTCCACAAGAGTCTTCATTTTTCGAAAATGGACATTTAACATAAAGACGGATTTAAATTAGAAGGCTATAACACCCGTTTTATAAATATTTTATTTTTTATGCAATTAATAGCTGACAATTAACAAATAAAAAAAAGAACTTCATATATATCTTTATAAATTTTAAATATTACGCATATATCCTTGTAAACTTCCTTATTACATATATATTATTCTAAAACTTTAAATCTCACATATATATCTAAATGACTATTTTAAATTTAATTACATCATTTAAAAAAATATAAAATATCATTTCTTAATTAATTTATTATTGAATTAAATTAGAAGTAATATTTCTTTATTTTTTTTAATTATTTTTGTTAGGATTTAAGATGGTAGTTTAGGTATTAATTTTTTTTAAATGATAAAATAAATTTAAAATAGTCATTTGGATATATATATGTGAGATTTAAAGGTTTAGAAGTATATATATGTAAGGAAAATTGCAAGAATATATGCGTAATAATTAAAGTTTACAAGGATATATATGAAATTCTCCCTAAAAAGAAAATTAAACCTAATAACTGACAATTAATAACTAGTATTTTTACCCGCTAAAGTTTAAAAAGATCATAGAATTTTTATAATAACATAATATGTGATTATATGTATTTCATAAATTAATTTGTCTAATAATAAAATACATAACTATCAAAATATAACTATATACCATATTGTTTATATAGAGATTAGTTAAAAGAACATATATTTATTTCTCAATTTGATTATCTCACAAATTGTGTAAATTCGAAAATAAACATAAGCAAATAGACAATGCATTGAAAAAATATACTCATATTATTTAAATGTTTTCTATTTTCCACATCCATAGATGTATTGGTACCTAGTAAAGTTTATAGCAAACAAATTAAAAAGGTTAACACATATATGTATCAAAACATTAAAAATAAAAACAAATATCATTCAAATGTAAAAATGTTTTGAACCCGAAGCATCACAATTATAAATATACCTATTTACAACTCCAATGAATAGTAAAGCAACCTAACAGACATCTGAAACTAAACAGTAGAAAGCTAACTTATTTTATTATTTTATATATATTATATAATTATTATGTTTTTTATTATAATTTTTAATAATTAAATTTTGTAAAAAAATATATCAATATGATCATATTATTTTTCTACATTCCGGAATAAATTTTACTAAAGTCCAAACAAATATTTGAATAAATAAATTTTTTAATAGTTGAATTTGTTACTTATCCAACCTTGTGTCTTGCTTCACTATTCATTGAACGGTGAAGCAGACTGTCTGACACATTTAGAGTATGTTTGGTTTTGCGTTATGAATGAGATTATTAGAATAAAAGTGTAACTCGTGTTTTGTTTCGCTTGTTGTTATGGTAACGGTAATAATACGATACCATTTGCTTTTGTTTTTCATTGTTTTTTTTTATTACAATTTTTCCAACTCATAGTAGTAGTAAACCACAAGTGTAACTCGTGTTTTGTTTCGCTTGTTGTTACGATAATAATGATAATAATCACATCAGTTTGTTTTCTTTTTTGTTTTTTTCCATTTAGTTGAAACTTGTTTTTCAAACTAAAAATATGCTAAGATCCTTGTTTGCCTCTAAAACTTGTTCTTAAAATTAAAATTAGTATCAAACGTTTTTATTGTTTGTCTTATATGATAAAACTTGTGAGTATATAAATGTGATTATAAGTTTGTTATATATGTTATCTATGAAAAATAAAAAAATTAATTATGTTTCTTTAGTAGAGTTGAAAAATAAAAATTTCAAAATACGATTATTATTATGTGTATTCAGTAGAATTTGTGTAGAAATTTTGAAAACGATATTAGAATTTTTTAGATCCGCCACTTTGTATAGCATGAGAATGGTACCACTCGGCACAAGAATAACATGTTGGCACCAAAAATCACGGTGGGGCGATGCTCATTGCTCACCGCCGTACTAATGCCAAATGGTATCCCACTCACTGCCACCCCCACAGGCCACCATTCCCTCTTAATAATACACTTCTACGTCCTTTAATTATAAATTTTAAGGATTTAACAATTAATGTAAACTAATAAATAAGTTAAAATGTTAAATTATTGTTGGGATAAATGTTAATATTTATATGCCTAAAAGTTAAAATATATAAATTCAAAATTGTTTCGGTTTTTCGGTTAACCGTCCGTCACCAAAATTGTGAACCTAAACCGAAACCGAAACAGAAGGGTTTTTTCGGTTTGGTTAACCAAACCGAAAATAATTAAAAATTCGGTTCGGTCAACCTCAAAATCGGAACGGTTTTTCAGTTTTTCGGTTTCGGAATTTTTTGAACACCCCTAATAGTTTTAATATATACTTAAATTCCAGAATTATAATTTAATTATATTAAAAATTATATTTTTTGAACACCCCTCAAAATCGAAACGGTTTTTTGGTTTTTCGTATCTGTGCCTTTTTTTAATATATTTTTAAATTCCAGAATTATAATTTAGTTATATTTTTAAGAAAAATAATATATAAACTATTAGGGGTGTTCAAAAAATTAATGTTAACGTTGTACTATTGGAATGAAATAATGTTTGTGAGTTTGATAGAATGAAAAAATGTTTGTCGTTTCTTAATTAAATTTCGTCTCGTCTTTGTTAAATGATTTATAAAAAAAATATTAGTGTAATATCTTGTGATTGATAATGCAAATTATTAGATTAATTGTATTATTGTGTAATAATATCTAATAATTATATAAAACAAATAAAAAACATTTTATATAATTATTGTGTAATAATTAGGTTTAAAAAAGAAAAAAAGTCCATAAAATCATTGTGTAATGATTAGTTTTAAAAAATGGAAAAAAGGGTCCATAAATGATTGTGTAATTATTAGGTTTAGAGAGGTCCAATGAGATGAATAGGTTACATCTAAAAAGTATTAATTTTTTTAGTTCAATTTTTTTAAATGTAAAATAACACATTTTCATGAAAACTTACTAAAAATCATATAATCAACATGAGAATTTTATTGTTAAAGATCTTCTCACACTTGTTACACATTTGAAAAATTCTTACAAAATTAAAAATCATATTGATTTTCTTTACACTCGAAAACTCCAATAAACTTTCAGTTGAAATATTGCGGAAGACTCGTTGAGGCATTGACTATAGCATTGAGGCATTTTAATTGTAGGCAACACTGGTAAGTATAAAGAAAACCAACAACTTAAAATTTGCTAAGATGAACATTGAGAAGCAGTAGCAAGTTCTTGAAAGTACACTCCTTTTGTATCACATTGGATCTTCTCATGGCTTTGGTAGTGCCAGCTCAGCCTCTGCACGCAAACTAGAAAAACATGGTTGCAGCATAGCCTTCTTTGACGCCGGCAGCCCTGTCATTAATTCTTCAATGCGCTTCAACGTTGAAACGAAGCCACGAGCCACATGCGTCCTTGCTTTGTTCCTGTTCATCAACGCTTTCTGTTCATCTAGCAACACCCTTAATTCAATCATAAGTTTTTGTGCTATTTCGGTCTTCCTCGCGGCTCTAAACACCTGCAGTGTTTCCATGAGATCAAAGAGAATTTAAAGAAAACCATAAGCATGCTCTGTTATCATCACAGTATGCCCTTTCTAACACATTATTAAACCTGTATCGTATCCTTTAAATACTATAATAGAAATGGCCATAGTGTGAAATTCTACTTAAAAATACATGCACATAAGTTTCAACTCAAAATTCAACTTAAAGACGAAATGTAAAGAAATCATACAACTCTATACTCTATAATTACATGATAAATGTTTGAAATAGAAAACAAAAATTTAGGGATTGGTTGTAAGCTTTATGCTTTCCATTTTTCTTATATGTAAGCGAAGTTGTGAATTTATACGAAGATATAAAGTGTGTTTACCAGGTCACAGAAGTCAAAACAATATAAAGATAAGGTAAACATTCCACCCCCCAACAGGAACACAAGGGGCCGTTTGTCTCGCGGAATGGAATTTGAATAAATTGAAATTTAGATTATAGTATATATTAGTTAGATTTGTTGAAGTGTGGAATGGAGTTTAAAGCTAGCTAAGGGAGGGTTATGTGAAATGTTAGGAGTCTAAATTCAATTACAAATAGCTAGGAATGATAGATTCCTGCAACCATAGATTTTGATGGAATATAAAAGTATATTTGTTCATTGTTTTTGTAAACCAAATTTCAAAATAACGAATAAACAAATTCCAAGTTTTTCAAAACCCATTCCGTGAACCAAACGCCCCCCTAAATGTAAAGATCAGTATTCTAACCAAGCTTTTATGACCTCTGTCATATACAAACGGTTGTGGCAAAGTGAACCATCATTTCCCCAAACTTCATTTGCAAATTGCAATCTCTCAAGAGATATAGTTTATTACTCACTCGCTCATTTTGGCCCAAAATATATTGGACCTAAAAAATCATAAAATACGATAAAGCTAGAACAAGCATCCCATATATAGCTTATATACTGATAGACCATCACCAAAATCACGGCTTCCTAGGTGACATCAAGAGCCTTTCTGAGGGTCTAAATTGCCAATTTTGCTTGGCTTGTTATCCTTGCAACATAGAGGAAACAGTACTGTTTATGACAGATAACTATATGCTTCATGGTGTAAATACCTCATAAGAAAATACTGTGAAGGTAACACTAGGAGACCTGTCTAGCAAAAATTGTTTGAATCTTGCACACGTGATTAGTGTCATGTGTGCTCGCTCCTGTGAGAGTGCTGGATACATTGTTAAACTCTTTAAGCTAGCAAACGGAGACGGCTGACGTGAGATTACTTTCAAAAACGCAGAAAGAAGCTGCAGAAAATTTTACACAAGAAAGTTATATATAGGAAACAGGAACAGTTAATGCAATCTTCACAGTTGTCTGCACACATATACAAATGGATGCAACATATCTTTTAGGTGCTGTACGGAATCAAGTGTTTGGTTAACTGCTTTGTAAAAAAAGCGTAATCCATGATTAGTTTCATATTTTCACTCTTTTCCTAGCATATATATCATATTGATTTCATAAGAGAATTATCATGATCTATGATATAGATAAATTGGAAATGTAAATGTAAATACATTTGTAATGATCGCAATCATACAAAACCCATTAGAAGCCCATCATATGCAAGAGGTCTTTTACCCAATCTAAGGATTCAATATATCTGTATTTTTTTTCATTCTTTTTCCTCATATTTTTATTGTCTGAGGTTTAATTCCATTGGAAAACTTTGTAAGACGCATCACGCATATAAGAAACATGGAGTAATACTAACATACCTCGGCAATTTCCAAGTTAAGTGTAAGATGCTTAACACTGTGGAGATGTTGAAACAGGCCAACAATTTTGTGAATATCTTCCGGGTAAGGATTGCGAATACAGAAATCCAACTTCTCCAGAGAACGGAGACTATCTGCAGAGATCTGCAAAAGTTTATAACCATCAAATAGCAAGTAGGCAAGTTCAGGTGCAGATACCAGAAGCTCCTTTGAACAATCTCTGACAGTGAGAGTCTTGAGCTGAGGTGCAACCACATTGAAAAACTTCACACAGCCGCCAGTGTCTTCCAGTGTGAGACTAGAAAGCCGAGGATGACAAATATTGAAACAATCCTCATATCCCGTTATGTTGCAATGGTTTAAGGTGAGATTCTTCAAGTTGGTGAACTTGGAGAAAAGGCCAATGCCCTTGTCCGTATCGTCATCATACAATTTGAGACATTCGAGATGTAACGTAGTTAAAGCTGGGAGCTTCGAAGCTGATTTGAGCGAATTGTAACGTCGTCTAGATCCTGTCAAAGTGAGATGTTCAAGGGTCTGTGAACTGAATACAGAAAGCGGGAGTTCGATCTTATTCTCAGGCAAGCATGTAACAGTGAGTTGTCGGACATTGTGGGAACATGCATAGCTCATAATTCTTTTGACAAACATCTGGTTGGTCTTTCCATGAAAACTGAGGTTGACAGAAGAAACTTCTATAAGATTATTGCGGCGAGAGAGGACATGGGTAACAAATTTGGAGAATTTGGGTAATGTAGGGAAATCAGCACTTGAGAAGTTGAGATACGGCATTGAAGTCCACACAAACCTCCATCTAGGTGACCAAACACTGGTTTCGATGACATTCTTAATGCTAAGAAAAGAGAGAATCTTATGGATAAGATCATCTGGCAAGCTGCTAAGTCTATCGCCATCTACATTCATTCTCATCCTATTATGTTGAGAATCCTCCATTCTCTTCACACAGTTATTTAATCGTTTCTGTTCTTTACCAAAAAGGTTTTGCTTAAATCAATTCGTACGCTGATACTAAATTGTTTTAATATCGGTTCTAGGCATGAACATGTAACAAATCGTCCTTATCATTCGATTGAAACGCCATTGATGGTGGTTGAATTAACTAGTTTTTTAGCCGCTTTAAGCTCAATCTTTTCACCACTACCAATCGACTCGGAGTTTTTAACAAAAAAAAAAATGGCGTCAGGATTTTTACCTCCAAACTTCGATCGAAACTTGAACCAGCAACCCTACCTTTGAGCTTTCACTTTCGCTCCGTTTTTTGACCTTATTAGCTTAGGGTTTTGATTTGATTACAAATCATCTGATGTATAGCGAGCAGATAAAATCGAAACTGAATCCCAATCGATCCGGGCAACAAATATCTTCTAGATTACCTTCTTTCGAAATATCAAGATTTCCACTAATTATTTTCTAAAGTAAGAGTCAATTTTTTAATTGATTAAATTGAAGTTGATAATTTAAATTTATTGTTCTTTTTTTTAAATTAACTAATAACAATGTATGTAATACGTCGAGTTAATTCAAACATTAAAGAGATTGAATTGTGCTATTCCACGGATACACATAAGTCTAATGGTTTTTAGTTATTCGAACTCATAATTTACACCCCCTCTACGTAGAGGTGCACAACGTTCAGATTTTGATCCAATCCGGATCAGATTTTATCCGGTCCTTTTTTTTTTTTTTTTTTGCAAGAACAGAAAACAATTGTTTTAATAATTCTGTTCGGATTTGATCATGTTTTGAACTTAAAATAGTGTAACAAGTTCAGATGATACTTTATCCAGTTGTTTTAATCCTTTTTTGGCAATGAAGTTGTTCTATCTTTTTTTGGGCTTGTACTTAAATCTTTTTTGTGAGCTGATGAAGCTGTTTTTTCATTAAGTATTTAAACTCCATCTTTGTAATTTACTAGTCAGGACGCCCGTGCGACACATCAATATATGGTTTAGATTTTGAAAGACATGATAGTTCCTTGTGGCTTACCACACATCGATAGATGAGCGAGAGAGTTGCATCCATGACTCATGAGAGTATTAATAACTGTCAACTCTGTAGATCGTTTATCTCAGCTTTTATGGCAAGATTAGCAAAGGGATGGTCAAAAGAATTATGAAGTATGCATTCTCCCACAATGTCCAACAATTCACTCTTACTTGTGATCTTGGGAAGAAAATTGAATTCGCTTTTCCACACCTTAGTTTAGTCTCTCAAATGTCTCGCTTTGACAGGATCTTATCGTTCAATTACGTCCGGTTCAACTTGGGAGCTCCCAGCTCTAACTGCATTGTGTCTTGCTAACATCACTTCTTATGATGGCAATATTGATAAGTGCATTGATCATATCTTCGAGTGTCCAAACTTGATGAATCTCACATTACATTGTTGCTCTTTAAGGGATTGAATAATTTCATTATTTGTCATCCTAGGCGTTCTAATCTCACACTTTGAACGTGACAATTTGAACTTTGTCAATGTGGTCGCACCTGAACTCAAGAATCTCATAGTAAGAAATTGCTCAGTGGAGCATCTGATTTTTGTGCCCAACCTACCTTCCTATCCCAAGGAAGCAGAATTCTTAGACTTAACTTGGAAATTATTGAGATGTATTGATATTGGTCATTAATGTTGATCATCTGCATCTTACATAAATTTAATTTTTTTTACAATGGAAGCTCTTGTGTAATTCCAAGAAACAATAAAAAGTTTATAGCAAAACAATGTTAGTTCTTTTTGACAAAAGAGGCATAATGAGAGTTCTTACGGGTGTAAAGCCATTTCCATTTGCTATAAACTTTGTATGCCTCTTTTGCCAAAAATTATTTCCTAGATAGTTCTCCAAGTGCTACGTTTACAATGGTTACACATGAAGTATTTACAATCTACTATATTCTTATGTGCCTTGCACCATATATGGTGCTCTAAGTTGTAAAGATTTTATGGCAACCAATTGGCATAATAGTTTTGACCCTCCTGTAGTAAGATTTCAACCGAAATTCTTTTAAAAAAAATATTTATGTGCCTTGCACCGTTAGATAAACAATCCTAGCGTGTATGACTATATTGTCTATCAAAGTTAGATTTGGGGCTCCATCACTGACTGATACTTGTTTTGCGTTTTGATTACTGAAAATTCTTATGAACTATTCAGGATAGATTTGGCTTGTTAGTTTGATGCATCAATGTGGTTTGTGGGGGAACCTTTGAACTAAATTTTGTAAATGTGTTGGTGCTTTGCTATGTCCTAAATTAAAGTGAACCAGCAAAAGCTTCATCTGGCATTATAATTTTCTTTCAACGTAGCAAAAGCTTCATCTGGCACAGATCATGAGCTGCTGGGAAGATCTGACTGTGCAGTTTGAACAAAGGAAAGTAGACACTTGATGCATCATTTCATTTCAAAGTTGCAGTCAGTTAAAGGAAGGATTATTGGGGACACTGCCTACATCAAAAAGGGTTAGACTGCGAGCATGCTTTACTAGTTTGTGTGCAGAAGCTGACATTATCATCAATAGAAAAATAGATGGTTTAAGTGTCTACTTTCATGAACTTGCTACAGCATCCCAACCATCTTCTTAACAATTAATTAGTAAGTTGAAGAAGGGTTGGCAATCTTGACCCAACGGGCCAAACGGGTCGAACAATAAAGTGGACCCATTGTAAAAAACTAAGATGGAACATAATTTTTTTTAAAAATGAACATTTATAAAACGGCGCATTAAAAAAATTGTTCATTGAAAAAAATTTCGACATTATATAAAATTCATGATTTTTGGTCGTCAACCCGTTTGACCCGTTTGTTTGAAAGGGCTCAAATTGTCACCCTACTAAGTTCATGATATTCCATATGGTCATTGTGATAAATATAAAATTACTAACAGCACATTCCATTTATCTCCAAACTGGGAAGGAATATTTAGAGGAAATTCTATTAAAATTTCTTTCCCCTTCCATTTTATATCACTCCTTAAAACTAAAATGCTTTGCAAACACTATTATGTTTTTTTCCCTTTCATTTTCTTGTTTATGTAAATTGTTTTGTTTCCTTTGAATCTTTTATTTTCCTTCCGATTTGTCTCGGGAAGACGTGAAAGAAAATTACTGATGATAATTTATGAATTAAAAGTATATATTAAATTAAAGAGTTAAATATTAGATTATTTTCATAAGTATTCAATATTATAATAAAACATATGATGTAAATTCATCGAATATATTATATTACTTTACATTTAATTTAATTATAACATATTTCTAACAGGAGTGTGAGATGAAAATATAATGATAGATATGTTTGGCATTGAGTTTTTGAAAGCTTTTAAGAACTTCTACATTTGATTTTTGAAAATGCAAACTCAAAAGCTTTGTTTGATTGATAGGGGCTTGAAATTTTTTTATTAGAAATGAAATCTTTTAAAAACTTTTCCATGAGAATCTACTTGAACTTGAAGTAACTTTTGAAAAGGGTTTAAGCTTTTGATTGAAAAAAATTTCTTTTTTGCTTTTTTTATAATTTATTATAGACTATAACTTTTAATTTATATGAAATTCTTTTTACATCATTTAATATTAAAACTACAGCTACAATTAACTTTATCAAATATAACTAAAAAATTTTATTTTTTTAAATAAGTTATATCTCTTAAAAGTTTCAGCTACCAAAAAATTTAAGTTACAAACTCAAATTTACAGTTAGGATTGGTTGTACCAAACAGTTTTGCTAAGGATGGATAATTAATGTTAAGGTATATCAAATATGGAGATGATTTGTACACAGCAAAGAATTGCGATACATAATAATTTCATATGAAAATACTAAATTATCATTATTTTTAAAAGATAAAATGTAATAATAATAAAAGTATTAATAAGTGTAAATAATCACTTTATATAAAATTGTTGAATTGGTTAAAATCTTAGGTGGCGTTTGGTTTGTAGGATTTTAACAATTCATTTAGGATTTGGATTTAGAAATCCTCCTATGTCATGTTTGGATAAAAACTAAAAGCAAAGGATTTGGCTTCATTTAGGATTTCACATTCCACACTTCTCCTGATTTCACAATGCACTCACCCCCCTAATAATTTTAAAATCCTATCATTTTGAAATCCATCATTTTAAAATCATGCAATCCAAACGACACCTTAGTTGCAAAAATGGGGTAACATGAAATCACCCATTATTTATTCCGGCGGATGGGCAACCAACCAGATGCATTGCGCCACATGCACGCAATTATATGCTTTGCTGTTTCAATCCTTTATTCTTTAGTCTCTAGACAGCCCTCAATTCTTACAACTTTTTACAATTAGAACCCTAATAGTTGCATTGTAGCAAAATAAACCCACCTTACATGCCATCGTCAAAATCCAAACTCAAACTCTGTCAATATGTGTTCCTGTTAAAGTGAATTAAAGTTTGGCATCAAGATAACGCAATTGGTTTGATTTTATTTGACGCACAATTTGTGAGATCTGAGTTTAAGCTCATCGTTTTAAGAGTTTCAGTTATTTTTTATTCATAACTTGTGTTTAGGTAGTTTTTTGTAGGAGCTTATTAAAACTATGAACTACTTCAAGTAGCGTTAGAAATAACTTGAGCTTATGAAAAATAAAATTATCAAAATAACTTGAGCCTTTCCTCATGACTCGCAGGTGGGCTTCTCTTCTCTTGGGATGGTTCAAGCTTGGTCTTTTTTTTGGTTATCTACAAGAGGGAAGATACGTAAAAATCTGAGTTGGAGTTATTGGCTTGGCAATCCGTACTTGGAAGCTGCTTCTTAGGCTGCCTTGTTATTGATTTTCTTTCTCTTTGTCTCTTGTCTTTTGGTGTTGTTTTGTTTTTTCTTGTTTCTCTTATTTTTTGTATCTTGTCTCTAGCTTCTTGCTAGAGCTTTCTTCTAATTCTAATGTTGCAGTTCCAAAACAAAAAAACTTTAAATAATGAGTAAAGGACATTTTTGGTCCTTGTGGTTTGATGGTTTACCCGGATTCAGTTCTTTAACCATAATAAGGTCAAATTTCATCCCTATTTTGCTAATTTTGTGTCTTTTTAGTCCCTCGTCCGTTAAACTTAACGACACAACCGTTAAATTTGTAAGAATGACATTTTTACCCTTTTCATTGAGACGCTTTTAGTCCCTATGGTTTTATTATTTACCCATTTATAGTCCAACATTTATTTTATTTTATTTTATCTTTATAATTATATTATTTATAGATTTACTTAATTTATTATAAACACACTTTTTTATTTATAAATATACTTATATTTTAATATTTTATTTACATTTACTATTGTTCGTATTTTATTTTAAAATTTAACTTTTATTTTAATTTAAATATATATATTTCTTTACTAATTTATTTAAAGTTCATCTTCTTTATTAATTTTAATTTTTATAATATTATTGTTGACATTTATATATGTAATTTTGTTAGTTGTGTTTAAGTAGATATAATATCGTCGATATTTTTATTTTCCAAAGTCACTATTTCTTCAAATATCTTCCAACCTAATCAATTATCGACACGTAAATTATATACATATGTGAATATACTTGAAGAAATAATGACATTGGAAGATACTTGAAAATATTTTACACACACACACACATGTATATAGAATATGGTTCGAGGGAGTACCACTACTTATACAGCGCACCAGAAGCTACCACCTTTAAAAAACTTTTTTTTAATTTATTATTACATAAACATGTTTTAATTAACATTATGAAGATTATATGTAAACTTCACATACATTCACATCTTCTAGCTCCTAAAAAATGATGTGAACGCACACTTACATAATTTTGCATATATGTGGTGCGTGATTTCATGCACTTAGAGTGTTCGAATTTGCGTGAAATTCACATATTATCTGTGTAATGTTAATTAAAACATGTTTGTGAAAAAAAATTTCAAAAAAATAATTTTACGAGTGATACCTTCGGGTGCGCTGTGTAGTAGGTAGTACTCACTTGAACATATATATATATATATATATCCAAGACATAAATTATATAATATACACATAAACATTATGTGTATTAAATTATATACACATAAATTATATACATACACACACACACACACACACACACACACACACACACACACACATATATATATATATATATATATATATATATATATATATATATATATATATATATCCTACACATATAATATAATTTAAGTGTTGATAATTAATTAGGTTGGAAGATACTTGAAGAAATAGTGACTTTTGAAAGAAAAAATATCGACGATATTATATTTACTTAAACACAACCAACAAAATTACATACATAAATGTCAAAAATAATATTATAAAATTTAAAATAATAAAGAAGATGGACTTTAAATAAATTCGTAAAGAAATATATATTTAAATTAAAATAAAAGTTAAATTCTAAATAAAATACGAGCAATAGTAAATGTAAATAAAATATTAAAATATAAGTATATTTATAAATAAAATAAGTGTGTTTATAATAAATTAAGTAAATCTATAAATAATATAATTATAAAGATAAAATAAAATAAAATAAATGTTGGACTATAAATGGGTAAATAATAAAACCATAGGGACTAAAAGCGTCTCAATGAAAAGGGTAAAAATGTCATTCTTACAAATTTAACGGTTGTGTCGTTAAGTTTAACGGACGAGGGACTAAAAAGGCACAAAATTAGCAAAATAGGGATGAAATTTGACCTTATTATGATTAAAGGACTGAATCCGGGTAAACCATCAAACCACAAGGACCAAAAATGTCCTTTACTCTTAAATAATTATGATTCTAATTTGGTTTAAGTTTTTATATAAACTTTTATGTTATTTTATATTTTTTAGCTTCAACTATTTTATCAAAACGTCTATTAATAAAAGCTTCATCTACCATAAGCTTCAGTTCTAGCTAATTTTTATTTATAGATTATGAGTCTAAAGCCTAATGGGTCATGAACATACCTAATACAATTTCTAATTTGAAATATAAATCAATATTGTTAAATAAAAGTATTTTATTTATTGATATAAGCATAGGTTTTGTTATTAGTAAATTTCAATCATGTTGTTAAAATACTTAATTAGTTATTTGTAAACTCAATAATAAAATCAGTTAAAAATAAGATTTACTGATATTATATATATGTATGTATGTATATAGTAATGTATTTTGATCAAAACAAATTCTTGTTGATGCAAAGAACAATAAATAACTTTTTTTTTTATTTTGTTTCATTATATATTTATTATTTTGTTAATTGACATTCACTTGTTTTATCACATTAACCAAATGACACCTGATTTTACATATCTATCATGAATGTCATATTTTATATTCTAAGTCATGTAAGTAATAATTTGAATTTATTTTACATATTAGTTCAAAAATAATAACTTTGATTTTATTTGTTTGTTATCGTTAAAAATGTGTTTTAGAATAATTAATTCTCAAATATTTTTGCTAATTATATTTTTCAAATCAAGTTGTATGTTTAAATGATGATGGTAAATGAGACATGTCAAACAAAATGTAGGATGACATTTGTGGTTGATTATAAAAATAGATTAGAAACGTACAACTGCTCAAAGGGTTATTCTATATATACATCCTTTTATTGCTAATCATTTAGAATTGATGATTAAATTTAATTTTTAGATCTTACGTCATTAACAAAAAAGAACATGTGAGATAAGAGGTATATGATTAGTAAAAATTAACGCAAATACCGGTCTTGGTAAAGTGAATGTGTTTGTTTTTCATCAAATCATATGTTAAGGGTTCTAATTGTAAAATGTTCCAAACTTGTTGCATTTTTCTTGAACACTCCGCCTGAACAAATTATACATTGGCTTGGCTATAAATGGAGTCCCACGAAGTCACCACGCACACATAGCTAACCTCACTCACTAGCCACTGGAATTTTTCTTAAGCAAGTAATGGGTTTGAAGGTAATCAATCGTTTTTCCTTCTTATTCTGTTCAATTAATTCGATCCATTCAATCATATGTAGTGCAGATCGTTTATCCCTATTGAATCATTCTGTTTGATCGTTTGCGTTCATCACATAATTTACAATTATGTTCTGTTGATTAAATCCCCAATTTCTTTCTCGTCTGATCGGTTGAATTGAGGAGATGAATTTTAAATTTTTTATTAACAGATCTGTTATTGTTCATCATTGTATTTGATCACCTTCCAAGAATTTTGGTACCGAGAAATTAGGTCGTTTTTTTTTTTTGGGAATTCCGTGTGTTTAACTGCTACTCGTAAATTAAAGGGATTGGAAGTGGTGATGTGTGTTGATGAAATGAATTCCAATAAGAAAGCTTTTTTATACTTATGCCAAAAGAATGAATCAGTGGATCTAGTTCTTAAATAGGATGAGGATGATGATGATGATTTGTTTGTTCCCCAATTGGCGGTTTCTAATCTACACACATAGACCTTTTTTCTGCTTTAACTCTTTACAGGAAGAATGTTATAATTTGATCAACAATTTGTGATGAAAATGGAAAAGGGTAAATGGAAACATGTTTTTCTGTGCAATAATTGAATAAAGAGATTGTAGCATATTCAAAGTGATTATTGCAACTATTAGAATCAAATCAAATTATTACTTGTGTACATATTTACTTAGAAAATGGTAATCATAGTTAGCTTTTGTCAAAGACTCTGAAAATGATTATCATAACTTCAGTTTAGACTTTTGTTCAAACACCCTCTTATTCCCTTTAATCTTTTCATCATTCACACATAGCACGAATCCTTCATAGTTATGTCATTGTTATCATCGCATAATAATTATACCTCAACTACCATGACTTACAGGAGGAATTCGAGGAGCATGCCGAGAAAGCAAAGACCCTTCCCGAGAGCACCACCAATGAGAACAAGCTCATACTCTATGGATTGTACAAGCAAGCCACAGTCGGTCCTGTGAACACAAGTACGTATCTGGCTGTTATTGTGTTCTTTTAATGGTTAATTATATGCAAAATTCCTAACGCGCTCTTCTTTTTGGATTTGCAGGCCGTCCTGGAATGTTCAACATGCGAGACAGGGCTAAATGGGATGCATGGAAGGCTGTGGAAGGTACTCTCTTCGGTTATTTTATAAGACGGTCTTCATTTTCTCTTTTTCTTTGTACTGATGTGGTTTCTCATGACGCTGGACAGCAAAATCCAAGGATGAAGCGATGAGCGACTACATCACCAAGGTGAAACAATTGCTCGAAGAAGCCTCCGCTTGAGCTCGACCTCAACGTGATGGGCATCCTATATGGCTAATGAAAAATTATGTTTAAATTGTTGGTGATTTCTGTGTTATGCGACTCCTAAGTGTACCAGATCCAGTTATGGAAATGGTATCTTAAATCTTAATTAGAAATGAAACTGTCCATTTTGATTATTCTCAGTGATTCCATTTCTCATGTTGGCACAAGAAACCAAAATGAAAGGAAATACCACTGAAACTTGGATCAAACTGGAAATTGGTGTATCAATTGAATTTAGAGGGTGTTTGGTTTTGCGTAAATTGGTGTATCAATTGCATTTAGAGGGTGTTTGGTTTTGCGTTATGAACGTGATTATTAGCTTATTACGTTACAATAAAGCAAATAATTGGTTTAAAGTGTTTGGATTGCATACGTTAGTAAGTAATTGTTTGCTTTTAGAGTTAATCTTACCACGCTTTTTCATAAGTTAAAAAATGTAGTTTATTTGCTTAATAAATTATTATTTGGTTATTTTACAAGTAAAAATGCAAATTCAAACATTTTAAAAACTGATTATTTGATAATTATGATAGCAAACAGCAGAATTTAAACTAAACACTATATTTCCCACAGCACTTCTTGTTACAATTATTATCTAATTATTAGTTTTCAAAACACTACAACACTTTTTCAAACACAAATAAAAACACCCTCTTAGCATTATGTGTGTAAAAGAAATCAAATCCTGGAAAGAGCATTTAAACGGTTCACTTAATTGAATGGAAATTTATTCGGTTTTTAGACGTGGTTTAGGTTTAACGTTTTAATGACTCAAAATATCATTTTCTTTACACAATCCACACATAGTAACTTTATTTTCAAAAAGGACGAGTTACCTCTATTAGTTGTGGTGTCATCATTCGTATTATCAAACTAAAAACAGATAACTATTTAAAAAAACCAAAAAAGTAGTAACTTGTTTTTTCGGTTTAAGTTTTGTTTTAAAAAATGTCAAACACGTTACTTGGCCCACTTACCCCGTCATTTTGGTTTAAGCATATCCAATTTTTATGTTTTTCAACGTTTAGCATGTGATGTTAGTTATATAAATTATTAGTGTTTAATTAACATAATTATTACAACCCAACAAACCTTTTTTCTAATAAGTCTTCTTCATGTCTTTATGATGACACATTTTTCCAATACTTAAACTCAATTATTAATTCGCCATCTAATTTTCATTAAAAAAAAATCAAAACAAAACATCTGTAAATGGTTTATTATGAAAAAAACCAACATGTTTTCATGTTTTTGCGTTTTCGTCCCTCCATGTTATTTTTTTCCATAAAAAACCTCAAGTTATTCTTTTCTTATTGGTTTAGTGAAATTTGGAGATTAGAACCCGGTTTTTCAAGTTTTTAAAACCCGGTTCACAAATTATAACCGGGGTCTAATGTCCAAAATTTCACTAAACCAATAAGAAAAGAATAACTTAAGGTTTTTTATGGAAAAAAATAACATGGAGGGACGAAAACGCAAAAAACGTGAAAACATGTTGGTTTTTCCATCTGTAAATTTAAATCCAACAAAAAGTTGAAATTGTACCATACAATACCAGATGGCATCTTATTGTAATATCATTATCAGACCCCATATGTTGAAAATATATTTATTTACAACTACAATTACGTATTTTAAAACTACGCAAGAACTTCCAAAAATACACATTTTTCTAAAGTACATTTACCACCAGACCTATTCGAAGGACCACCAGCAGTCTCGTCGGACCTTACTCGCCTTTCCCAGGCCCTGTGGATAATCACATCCTCGTCAAAGCCTACCTGAGAGCCTTCAGGTCCTGTCTTTTGAAAATTCCATGGAACATAAAGATGAACACTTTTTCCTTCATGAAATGGATGTTACACCTTAATTCGACATAAATTTACAGAGTATTTGCAGTTGGATCAAAATAAATCATGCGCATTTGCATCGAAAAGGGAGGTCAACAATCTGGATTTTGGAAGCTAAAGAACATTCTAACACACTACCGCTTCAAGATTAGGCCAAAACATGTACAGGCTGAGCCATGAATCAAATGGTTTAATTTTTCAAACAAAACAAAAAAAAATTGGAACTACCTTTTAGAATCTTTCCTGTTGAACAAAAGGATATCTTGGAGATAAATAAAACTCGTTTACACGTGAAGCGCCATCTCTCGCCAGAATCCCTTCAACATCCCCTATGATTCTTGCTAACCATATCTCCAAGTTTCTCTGAATATCCCTGAAGTTGTTTCGTATGGAGTTCAAAGACAGTCTTGTGGTTAATCTGGCTCGACCTTCCACCAGATCGTTACCATAATTACACCCCATCCCTGTTTCGAGCTGTAATGCCATCAACTTCTGCCCAGTTTCAGACGCACGCTGCTGAAGCCGAAGAGCTTCCAGCAAAAACTCTGTTTGTCTCTGCGTCCGGAACTCTAAACCAGCATTTGGTTCACAAGGATCATTCTCCTGCTGTAATATGAGGAGCATTTTAGATATTTGACTAATACAAACACTTTTGTTACACAACATGTGTTGCATTTAATTTCGGATGGAGTTATACACACATATAATGCAGCTAGAAAATAGAGGTGTGTGCTGGTACCATTCTTCTGCAAAGATCATCAATTTTCCCTGCAAGAGCTTGATATCGTTTTGCTTGTTTTCTCATTAATGAAGGCACCTTTGACAAATCATTTGCACCGATATTTTCCAAAGTTTGAAGCTCTTGTTCAAGCAATTTTAGCTTTACAGAAACCCCAGATGAATCACCATCCACTTTCCAAGGGGACTCTCTCCTGATCAAGAAATATCTTTTAGTATTAAGATGGATGCTTTCAGAAACATCAGTATCTAAAAATACATTACCTTGTTACAAAATGCTTCAAGTCCTGAACTGGTTCAACAGATTCATAATGTACACCCTGAAGAGATTAACATACCAAAAGTCAACCCTCTTGGCCAACAATAATTTGGCAAATATTATCCAGCTTTTCCGTTTTTGAAGATCATTGGTACCATTTTTGCATGATACCACATGTTCATAACTGAATATGTTACTTAAAGTTTATAAAAAATAGAACATCTGATTACATATTTTTTTATGCTAAAAGCTAAATATCATTCATTATCTTAATACGTTTACACTTTACAGCATACATGAAAGTTGAAAACTCAGACTTTTTTTTTTGGTTCGAAAAACTAGAGAGTATTCAAGAAAATAAGTTAGATAGAATATAGGCCCTAAAAAAGACAAACTCTGGCTCTTAGTGTAGGATGTGTATATTTAGACACTTCAAACAAAAACTGTGGGTTGTGCCGTTGTGGTTTCAAGACTTGCTGCTATCACGATGTGTGTATTTTGACTGTTTCAAACAAAAATTTGCATACGAGACTCCCCACTACACCCCAGAATACTACAGAACTAAAAACTAGTAATTAATTTGGTTTGAGATTTGAGTCTGAATCATAAAAGGGCAGTAATGGAAGATTTCATGGGCACTAGTGGTCTAGTTGCCATAATTGAAGTGGTCCAACTTTCATTCAAAGTGCCAAAACTGCAATTGATGAAATCAACTACCACCACCAAACTGAAAAGGGGTTTTCCAATAATCATCCTAAAACTCACAACAATCACAGACATATATCTCATCCAAGATGTTGAGTTTGACATTTATGTAAAGACACTATGCCAACCTGTAGCTGATAAAGACTAATAGGATTAGTGATGGAGTCTCATATATATTATATTTAATTATCATTAGTAAGTGTTTGAAGTCGAAAAATAATCAACTTAAAAGTATTTAGCAAAACCTGATGATGATTATGATTTTTCTGATTACACAATATCAAGAAGATCAGATTTGGAGAAGCAAACGAGTTGTTCAAAGGAACTTGACTACGTTGAATGGTTGATAGATACAAAGTTACATAGTTATACTTGACTTTAAGCACCTAATTTATCTTGTAACCTGTTCCGAATTTTCAAGTCACAATCACATCCAAACAACCCCAAATTAAAGCTAAAATATCTCGCTGCATCTTGAATCTCAAAGTGTAATTAGTTAAATTTTCAAGAAGGCTTTAAAGGCAATATTTAGAACCATAACTTTATCCTTCTTTGTGGCCGGTCATGGTCATGGGAGACGCAGACACTGTACAAATACTCTCTCCACAACCCTTATAAAGGCGAGGGATGGGAAGTGGTGCACCAAGTCTCCCTTGAGGCTTGACTTTAACTTAACGGTTGTTCCAAGAAAGTAACTCGCCATACCAGAAAGTCAGAAACAACATAGCACACAGTAATTTAATCAACTTGTGCAAGAAACTTCACAAACGAGTATTGTGACTCCACGAAATTACTTGGTAGCATTCCGTATGTTAAAATCGATAAAGCATTCATCTCATAATGAAGAACAAATACATGATAACGTGTTGAGAATGAGAAAGATGAATCAAACCTGCCAAAGATTTGATCTTTCTGCCAAGAACTTAGAAACCCCCGAATTTGAAAACTCTGAAGGATTAAACATGCTATGCCCATCGTAAATTGACGCCAAGTCATCCACATTGTGAATCCCTCTGTCCATAAAACAATCCCCGATCACACTATTAGTTCCATAATTGCTATTATGCTTAAGGTTATCGTTGATCCCCTCATCTGAAACCCTTAATTTCCCAAACCTAGACCCCATCATTTCCCCGTAAAATTCTCCATCACCACCGCCGCCGCCGCCGCCATCACTGTATCCTCCACCATCATCCTCCCTGTTGGTCATAAAATTCAACAACTCGTCTCTGTCACCCACTTCCCTCTTCAACTCATCAACCCTAATTTCAAGCTCTTCCACTTTAGCCCTCAAATTGGCAATTTCTTCGACGTTTTCATCGATCTGGCGAAGGAGCCGCTTCTCTTCTTGCTGCCATCCGTGGCGGTGACTGGCGAATATCTCAACAACCCTAGCATTGGCCTTCGAATCCTCTTTCCTACGAGAGAACAACTGCTCGAGCTGTTCTTCAGCTTGTAAAAGCTTTTTAGAGAGTGATTCGTTATGGGTTTTAAGATTTGGGATCAACGAAAGTGATTGTTTAGGGAGGAACCCTAAAAAAATTGCAAAACTTAAGCCTAGATATGAACAAAGTAGCTCTTCATAGCTGTGTTTGTGGTGGAGGTGTTCATGGAGGTGGTGTTCTTGTGAAGTAGCCATTGAAGGATTTTGGGAAGTGTGCAGGAAGTTTTATTTGATATGATACGATATGATTGTGGGTTTTTTGAGTGGGATGATTTCAGTGAGATGGTTATTTGATCCTGAATAAAGCAGAAGAATCCATGGAGGTTTTTTTGTTTTGTATTGAAGGGTTAAAGTGTGGCAGGCTTTTGAGAAGGCTTTTTAGCTGAGATCTTGACAAAGTAGGTGTAGTAATAAAAGTGGTTTTTATTTAACGTTAAGCTGATTGGTGAAACGCCTGTTGACCTTCATCCAACAACATAATGTTTCTGAACCTTAATTTATTTTGCAACTTGAAAGAGAAATTTTTTTTTTTTGGAACTCATATCTGCACATTATTTACTTCATATTTATCATGTTTTGTTATGCTAGCATCTTGCTATTATCTGATAATTTAAGACATATGACATGCTAGAATCGATTGTTAAAGCCTTAGTTTATCCTACTTGCTCAAGCTGAGCTTGTAGATGAAGCAAACTATTTAGGTGTCGCTAGGGTTGCTTACTGGTTGCTAGCCTAGTATGTGACTAATCCTTACAAATACACATGTCTGAGTTTGACATCTATCTATTCTCATAACTATGTCTCATTAGCGACGACAGTGGCTAACTGCAATGCAAAGTGCACATGTTGTCTTACATATCATCTTATCATAAAATGTCATGTTTTCTATTAATTCTATATACTCACTAAACAAAATAGCTAACAATTGTTGCATAACTTTTTTTTAGAAAAGGAAAAACACTAACTGAACCCTCAACTTATGATTATGTTAATCAAGTTTGAAGTCACCTAGACCACTACTCAACTCATTTGTGGTACTTATTAGACAAGTTTGAAGTTTTAGGAGATGGGTAGCTGGAAAATTATCCGATAACGATGGAATAGATTAACATGACTGTACCATTTATAACTTTAATTTCATCACTGCTTGTTATAACTTAATCTTTTAATCAATTTATTTTAGTTTTTGGGTTGATATTGCATTGCTAACTGGAACGTTATCATTAGGATTTTTACAAAGAAGGTTGGGTCTTACACATACAAACATCGATAATCCACATGTTAAAAGCATACAAAATAAGTTATTTAATCAAAAAATGTGTTTGATATTTTTTTCTTCTTTTCTATGATAATGCTAGTTGGCTGAATACTAAAACACAATTCCAAACCATCCACTAGATAGGCTACATAATGTAGACACGACGATGAAATGCCGAGAGCCACAATCTGTATGTGAAAACACACTACATTACTAACTTTTGTATCACGTGTACCTTCTTCTAAAACTTAGTAAATTTTCTTACTCTTTTTTGGCATCATTCTTAAAAGAAACAACTCTTTCACTTTTAAACTCTTTTGAGTTTCATCCTGTTAGAATTTCTAGAAATGAAATCGCAAGAAATCAAAAAACAAAATTATCAAGAACTCCGTAAAATCATGATCAAATGTGAATCAAGAAGAAATTCAAATTCACATTAATCAATTAAGTTACATGTCTACAAATTGAGTTATTGTCCACATTTAACCAAAAGATCTATCTATGCTAATGTAGCTAGGTCTAAACTAACTAATATTTTTAACAAAACCAGAAATTTACGAAGACACCCTTATCTAATTCAAGTCACTATTTCTCACACATCCATTTCCCAACGTTAATATAATTCATGTGAACAAATGCAAGTACTTTGACTACTAAGTATGAGTTGTCTTTTTCACCTTCCATCATCAAATGATAGGTGACAATAGCCTTGTTATATAAATTGTCCATCCTTTATGTAGGAACTTCCTACTATTTGACAAACATAATCAATGTATCACACTAGTAGTTATGAACATTAATTGGACGGTATTATTGGTTAAATTGCAACATAATTAATCTTTAAACATTAAATTATTAAATACAAATATGTTTCTTAAGAAGTCTAAACTCATCATCTAGAGATTTATTAATGACAGCACAAGTAATTACTAAAACATGAAATAAATGACATTGATGATTGATATGTTAAAATTTTAAAAGTAATATTATATGCAATATGTGTAAAGTTAGAGAGGCCAAAATTTCACCAACTCAAAGGTTGATTGCCTATTAACAACCCATAAAACACAAATACATATAATGCAAAAAATTTTGATCTATACTAATTGTATCAACCATTTTGTTTAGTTCGTTCTGTCGAGTTACTTAAAGGCTAAACATTAAGAATACTCATGATATTTCGTGGTAATTAAAGCCAAACTAAAACAAGTTTTATGGACTATTGGCGTCCACTAGAGATCCTCAATGGCATTGTATGCGGGTCAGTCAATGGCAATATGTGATGCTAGGTAGGAGCGTCCTAATCATCTTTGTGGGTCCAAGATGCTCGCCCTTAGGGTCGTGCCATGTGATTAGGAGTGGATGATTGAAGTCGGTTCAGTTTGTGGCCATGTATGAGTGTGTTTTGTTTGATGAGAATCGACAAAAAATTCATATTATAATAACACCCTATAAGAGAATTTTAAATTAGGTTACGTAAAAAAAGGTTTAGAGAGAGATAAAGAGAGTGAGTGTGTGTGATAGGTGCCGACAAGAAAAATGTATATGAGAAAGAAATGGAGTGGGTGGTGGTGGAAGGGGAAGATATCATATCATTTATGTGAAGAAGACGATGATCAATCATCAATTTTATTGATGATGAGTTTTTATAAAAAGACAAGTTTACTTAAATAATAGGTGATATAAATATAAATGCGTTGAACACCAATTAATTGAAAGGTTAGTGATTTATTTAAAATAAATTTATAATCTTAAATAAACACTCGAGCTTTGGTTTGACTAAATTTGAAAGAATTGAAAGGAAGATTAATCCAATTATGATGTGATCCCTACGTTTGGTTCAAGCATTGAGGAGGAAATGATTTAAGTCAATTGATGAGGTGGTGTAAATATATTAATCATTCTTTGGTGGGAGGATCTCGTGGGAAATTGCTCGTGTTGCCATATGTACTAGCAGTGTGGCCAGCAGTGGCATTTCGTCAAGTCACTGAATTCTAGCAAAACAAATACGTTTTCACATTTGATTCCAACTAGTGTTGTGGTTGCCCGCACGTTGCTGCGGGTATCCATAAAAAACATGTAGTTTTTGTCGCTTAAGATAAAATACGATGTTAAAAAATAGAAAATAGTTTAATGATGACAACGTAAGTGCATTTGTGTATTTAAGCATTAGTGGGTTACATGTTATTTTTTACGAATTTGATATGATTCAATTGATGATGTCTAAAGTATATTATTTTTTAAAGTTTTATATGCACAAAACAACATGTTTTCATGTTTTTTTTTTGTTTCGTTCCTCATGTTATTTTTTCCCAATAAAGTCCTCATGTTATTGTTTTCTTTCTAATTTTCGGGAAAAATTTGTTTTTTTTTTTTCATAATTAGTCCAATATTTTCCACAAAAAACCAACATGCCACGAAAAACCCTCAAATTTAATGTTTTTTTTTGGCAAAAAAGGAATAATTTTAAAATTTACAAACAAATAAATAACTCACAGATTTTATTGGTATAAAGTAAAGCGAAGAGGCAATACCGCAAAAATATGAAAAACATGTTGGTTTTTTTCATATTAAACCCCTTTTTTCACAAAAATATGAATAACAAAAGTTGATGTTTTATATACATCTTATGAGACAAAAGGCAAAAGACAAAAAACAAAATAAAATGAATCACTGTTATTTAATTCTTCAAGTTGAGGTGGATGTATGAATTTTCAATATTTAATCAATAATTAATCAAATATTAAAGTTGATGTACAAACTGAATAATTTTATTTACAAATATAAAAATATAAAAAATGTTGAACTCAATATTTATTAAGCTTTAAAAAGGTTCATTATTTCATCCGTTAAAAAAATTAAAAAGTGAAATAATTCATCCTTTTTTCTTATCGTAAAAATTTACTAATTAATTGTATTCCCGTTCAGTTAAATTAAAAATCAGAGTTCTTCATTTTTTTCGAGCGAAAACATTTAAAGTTAAATCAGTTGGCGTTATTTTCAATCATTTAAATTTAATATGGTTCGACATTTTTCAGAGCACAAAAAATTTAAAACTAATATGGTTAGTCATATTTTCTGGTCAAAAACATTAATAATTAGATTAAGCGGTTGATTCTTTCGTTTGATTAAATTCAAAACCGAAATGGTTCGTTGTTTTTTTCAAGCGAAAACATTTAAAATTAAAACTACGAACACTTAAATTTTTTTTTTCCAGCGAAATAATTAACCAAATAGAAAAAAAAACCAATCAAATTCAAGTATTTTGGATGGATAAAACGAATAACCATATTGATTTTTGATTTAACCAAACATAAAAAAAAAAACAACCAAACAATCTAATTTTTATTGTTGTAGTAGAAAAAACGATGTACCATTTCGATTTTTAATTTAATGAAATGGAAAAACGACGAACCAATTTAATTCGAAATGTTTTCATTCAGAAAAAAGGGTATATGTATATTAGTGTTGATGGTTTTTATTGTATTTATATTTTGTTTCTAATGGATTAAAAATATTAATATTTTTATTCCTATTTGTTTCATCAAAATATGGAGTTGTTAATAATTTTTAATTAGAATGATCATAAATAGGGATGTGTGGAATGACCGAAAAACCGAACTGAAATTGAAACCGAACCGGAACCAATATATAATATTTGGTTCGGTTATCGGTTCTTATAATCTTCAAATTTCGGTTATCGGTTATTCGGTTAATGGTTCTGCGGGTATCGGTTTTATCGGACATAGAACCGATAATTTGAAAAGCTCAAAACATGCAAATTAAGAAATGATTTAAAAAATCACAATGTAAAAACCGAAAAGATCATTTGTTGGAACAATATTTTAATATGGTGAAACTACATAATTTATATGAAAACATCATGATCGACACTTTTCTTATTTTATTTTCATGTTTTTTTGTTTATATATATATATATATATATATATATATATATATATATATATATATATATATATATATAATATGGTTCGTGTGAGTACCTAAAAAATGCAGAGTACCGTGAGTACCTGTGAACACACGGGTTTAAGATGTGAACGTGCTCCGAAAAAAAGTTTTTTTTTTTAAAATTTTTTTCATATTCATTTAGATACAAATAATATAAGCATATTTGTAAAAGAAATACACGCATTCACACTTCGTAGCCTCTTAAAAGTCATGTGAACGTGGAAAAATTCATGTGAACATGCTTAGCTGTGAACATACGTTCACAACAGTGCAGTTCATGTGAACTTGCACGTTTCACATAGTTCTAGTGTGTGTTTATGTGTGATTTTTTGCAAGTAGTCTTATATTATTAATTTAAACATGATTATGAAAAAAAATTTCAAAAAAAATAATTTTAAGCGAGGTACCTCCGGTACTTTGCAAAACTAGTGGTACTCATTTGAACCCAAATATATATATATATATATATATATATATATATATATATATATATATATATATATTTAATTTTTTGGTTCTAATCGGTTCCGTACCGAAAATATCCGTACTATAACCGAACTGGAACCGGAACCGCATTACAATTGTTGGTTCGGTTATCGGTTCTTATAATATTCAATTTTCGGTTTCGGTTAAATCGGTTCCGGATCGGTTCGGTCGGGTTCCGGAACCGTTTACATCCCTAGTCGTAAATATAAACACTGACAAAATGAGTACTTTAACTAAAGTTAATAGATAAGGAACAATGTTAAATGTAAACCTTGATAATAATAATTAATTTTGAAAATTGAAAGTTTAGGGACCAAATCTAAAATTTAATACAAACTACAGGGGCTGATTTTGTAAATAATGGAAATTGGTGAAATAAATTGAAGAAAATTGTCAAAAACATAAAACGGTGTCGTGGGGGGGTGGGGGGTGGGGGCCGCATCAAAACGATTCGTTTTGATATCACAAATGTTAGTTATAGTAATTCATTTTTCTTTTCTTTTTTTTACCAACAATATACGTTTTCACATTTCAAATTAATTTTTTTTGAACGGCAACCTAATCTACTTCTAAACTACTCATATGCTCCAAGTAGGACTTACAGACTTACTTTCACCACCTAAATTCAAACTTTGCCTCCAACGGGAGTCGAACCCGTGACTTTACACTTACATATCACCCTCATACCAAATGGGCTAATCCCCATTGGTATTTCAAATTAATTGTTACGTATGAATTCTAGCAAAACAAATATCACTTATATAAAATAGTTCCTTTAATAAGAATAAAAGTTTATCAAGCAATTTGTTAAACGATAGACCGTAGTAGTACAGTACAATGTAGAGTACCTACATCTTTATGTTTAATACATATCATTTTGTAATAAAAATATAGGGTTATATGCCGAAAATAACAACAACATTTCACATTTTTACTATTTATAACAACATTATTTATTTTTATCATTGATAGCAACAACTTTTGTATTTTTTATGGGTGACCTATAAACCTCTTATAGCAAGTCATCTACAACCAAACATCTTTCATTGTAACCAAACACCCTTAATTTTGTTACCAAATACCTCATTTTATGTCCAAACACCCAAATTTATTATTAAAGAATTTTTTTTGTGGGTGACCTATAAACCTATTATAGGAGGTCGAGGCGATGAGGAGGCAGCAACAAACCGAATAGACAGGGAAACAAGAAACCGACTGTGTTGTATCAAACATTTTTGAACAAAAAAAAACAATATATATATATATTGATTCGAACCTAGCGTGTGTTGTTTCTTGGTGACGAGAGAGAGAACGAGCCTTTAAATCTAATTTCATCATCTTCAATCTAGAATTTTTTTTTTTTTTTTTGATAATAAATAGGGGTGTTTGGGCATAAAATGGGATGTTTGGTAACAAAATTAAGTGTTTTTGGTTACAATTGAGGATGTTTGTTTGTAGGTGACTTGCTATAATAAGTTTATAGGTTACCTGTTGTTGTAAATGGTAAAAAACATAAAAGTTATTACTATTAATGATAAAAAATAAATAATGTTACTATAAATAATAAAAATATAAAAAAATTGTTGCTATTTTCGGTATATAAACCTGAAATATAAATAAATCAAGAATTATCGTTTCCGTTTTATAATGCGACCAAACTTGGGAAAGATGTGTGTTCCTTGAAAACAACAGACAAAGTCACATAGTCCAACTAAACAAGAGGATTTCAAAATCTGGAAAAGAGGGGAAAAGCCTCAATTCAAATTAACGCATCAGATGCGCACCCACATACAAACGGTGCAAATTTCACAGAAACCCCACTCCCAACCCTCCATAGACGTCCCGGAACTACCGTCGCCGCCACCGTAGGAACACCGATGCAGCTTCCCACATTCACTCTGTTATGTAACCAGCTTTCGAGGTTAGTTTTGTAACTGTGTTTGTTAAACTTCCAATAATCTGCTCGCCTTTATTCTTTTCCTTTGTGTTCGCAAAAACCCTTCTGTTTCTTGGTGATTTTAGGAGTGTTTATGACCATGGAAATCTAGGCATGAAAATGGAATTGGAACTCATTTACTTCGAATATTTTTTGAACTGATCTGGACATTTTCTTTCCAGTTCCAATTTCGATTCAGAATCCAATTCATATTGCCTCATGTGTGACTTTGAGTCGAATGGGTAAGATTAAGCGGATGCAGTGTATAAAACGGATTAAGGAAACGGAGGTTCATCTCCTTTACAGGCATAAGCAATGAAATTTAAGATCCAAAACACGCCATTACAGATGGTTGTTATGGGGTATCGTTACAAGTTTCCTTGCGGACTTGGACACTTGGTTAAAACTTGTAAAGTTATTCGTGATGATAAAAAATTTTGTGCTTAATTAGGAATTTGTAGTACTGACGTTGTTGACATCCAAGGTCTGGGCTAGATGTCCAATCGCTCAAAACCTACACCATTGCCTTCCCTACTCATGATTTGAAACATTGGTATTTTTAATATTCACTTAACTAGACAAGTTCAACAACGGGAACTTCATCTTAAACCTTGGAACTGGAACCAGAGTGAATTCAGTCCTAGACATGAAGTAACAACATCAAATTAAAATTAAAATACAGAAATAATGAATTTCAGGTAACCAGATAACACTGAAATGTTGTATTGTCAGCTATGCCATGTTACATGCATGGATATGCGTAAGTATGTGACTGTTGTTATATATTTGTGGTAATTTCTTGATAATGGACAATATGTGTATTCAAGTAGTCATACTAGGAATGTAAACCTTGTTTAAAGACTATCCAGTATCCACAATATGTAGAGAGAATTTTTGTTTCCAATTGAAGTACCAATTGATGGCTAAACATATTCTGATGGTTACATAATAGTGATAAAATGCCGTATCAACGGTGTTGGCTCATCATGTATTCATGTCATTTGTAGTCTCACTATAGTAATGTGCATCTTATTTGGAACGTATTAGAATATCATAGAATTCTCCTTTTAAAGCAGTAGGGTATACAGATTTTATGGAGGCCTTTGGTATACATACCTTTACTTACTTTTTCTTGTATTATTTTATATGTTGTTTATGTTTGAATTGTAAGTAACATAGCTTACTTTTCAATGGTTACTTACATATTTCTGTTTCAGATTCTAGCTCTTTCAGACATAGCAGTTGGTTTCTTCGATGAGATATGTCTCTTCTCAGTAGATTCTTTTATAGAAGACCGCCAGATGGCTTGCTAGAGCTTGTGGATAGAATTTATGGTATTTGTTATTCAAGCATTATTGCCAATCCTATCTAGAAATTCTTTTCATCATATTATTTCGTTTCATCTTATTCTTAGTGGCCTCTGTCTATGTTCATGTTTTTATTATGCATGTCTTTATGGTTGTTAAAATGTCTATATCTATGTGGAAAATTTCCTGTGTTTGACCATTAGATATTAAAGGTGCTTAAGAACATAAATTTTGTGTTCTGTTCTTTTGCTAACTACTTGTTTTTTATATGGTATCCTTGCAGTTTTTGATTCTTGCTTTTCAACTGAAGTTCTACCTGAGGGACTCTACCAACTTTATTTGCATGAAATTAGTAATGAGTTGCATGAAGAATTTCCTGAGTCATCCTTTCTTGCATTCAATTTTCGAGAAGGTGAAAGGAGGAGCCAATTTTCAGAAATTTTATGTGAGTATGATATCACTGTTATGGACTATCCAAAACAGTACGAGGGCTGTCCTCTTTTACCGTTGTCTCTAGTCCATCATTTTCTCCGTCTTTGCGAGAGTTGGCTTACTCTTGGGAATAATCAGAATGTCATTTTGCTTCATTGTGAGAGGGGGGGTTGGCCTCTTTTAGCATTCCTGTTGGCCAGCATTTTGATTTACAAAAAGTTGCATAGCGGAGAGCGTAAAACTCTTGAAATTGTTTACCGGGAGGCTCCGAAAGGTTTATCTCAACTATTGTCTCCTTTAAACCCATACCCGTCACAGTTTCGCTATCTGCAATATATATCAAGGAGAAATTTATCCGAGGAGTGGCCTCCCCCTGAAAGAGCTTTGTCCTTGGACTGTCTCATTCTTCGTGCTATACCAAATTTTGATAATAAAAATGGATGCAGACCAATCATACGAATTTATGGTAGAAATCTTCTCAGTAAGGATGGGCTGCTGACGCAAATGTTATATTCCACTCCTAGGAAGGGTAGAAATATTCGCCATTACCGCCAGGTAAGGCTTGTGTGCTTCATTATCCATTTATAGGAGGTTTCTATATTTTTTTTTATATTACTGGCTAACAATTAGATGTGATATGATGCAGAAGCACAGCGATGTTATTAAGATTGACATTCAGTGTTTGGTGGAAGGTGATGTTGTACTTGAATGTCTCCATTTAGACATTGATTCTGAAAGAGAAGTTATGATGTTTCGTATAATGTTCAACACTGCCTTTATTAGATCAAATATACTGATGCTTAATTGTGACAACTTGGACACTCTTTGGGACTCAAAGGCACGGTTTCCGAAAGGCTTCCGAGCTGAGGTGAATGCATACACTTATATATGAATTTATTATGTGTACAGAACATGTAACTTATATACCATTGTTTTGCATATATCAGGTTCTTTTTGGAGACGAGAATGTTTCTACACCCAAAGCGCCAACCATGATGTTGAATGGAGAAGAAAAAGGTGGATTGCCTATTGAAGCTTTTAACAAAGTTCAAGAACTTTTCAATGGGATTGAATGGGCTGATGGTGGTGATGATACTGCTTTATGGCTAGTCAAACAGCTGTCGGTTTTAAATGATGCAAAAGAATTATCAATGTTGCGGAATAAACTGAGTACATATTCATCACCTTTTGACTCCGAGGATGAGAATAATGCCTCAAGTGTTGCTGACAGTCTGGATTTCCTGGAATCGGAAAGGAGTAATGATTTACCTTGTACTACTGCATCAGCGGTGACCTTTTTTGATGAATCTTTGTATCAAACTTCTCCTTCAGATGGTATGTCTGAGCTTAAATCCTTGGAGGATTCATTGCAGCATAAAACATCAGAAACGGTTGATTCATGTGTTTCATCCTCTGGAAGTGGGGATTTATGTAATGCAAATGATACTTCAGCATTGGTAAATCAAGTTTCTATTGAAAGTTTGGTCGATAGAAAATCTGTTGAACTAGATGAAGATGTTTCAACATGCCCACAAGTAACTCCAATACGTCATGCTTCAGATTATTGTAAAGATGCCCCTCAAGCATCAGCTCCTCCACCGCCGCCGCCGCCACCACCTCCACCACCGTCTTCTTCTATCGGTTCAGGTGGGGGCTCTGCACTGTCTCATCCTTTACCTGCTCTTTCTAGTAATATACCACAGCCTTTGTTATCATCACATTCAATAATTGGAACTTATGATTCTGCTACACATGAAAGTGATGTGAATCATACATCCTTACCTCCTCCACCACCGCCTCCGCCACCATTTGCAGGAGGCTCAGTTGGAAAATTCTCACCTCCCCCCCCCCCCCCCCCCCCCCCCCCCCCCTCCTTTTGCCTCCTATCTCCTCAAAGATCCCACCCCCCACCCCCACCCCCACCTGCAAACTGTTCCTACTTCTAGTTTCATGGAGGAGCCCACCCCTGCCCCCACCCCCACCCCTGCCTTCGCCTGCACTTGTTTCTTCTAAAGGCCCTACACCTCCACCACCACCACCTCCACCTCCACCCATTTCATCAAAGAGTGTTCCTCCCCCACCACCTCCACCTCCACCCATTTCATCAAAGGGTGTTCCTCCCCCACCACCTCCACCTCCACCCATTTCATCAACGGGTGTTCCTCCCTCACCACCTCCACCTCCATCCATTTCTTCAAAGAGCGCCCCTCCCCCTCCCCCTCCCCCACCACCACCACCTCCACCACCTGCAAGTAGTGTGACTGCTAAAACTAAAAGTAGTGCCACCCCAGGACCCCCACCCCCACCACCTCCCCCTCCTGGAGCTCCACGCCAAAGAACAATTCCTTCGGTAACCAAGCTACCTGGTGCACCTCCACCTCCCCCTCCACCTCCTGGTCACAATGGTGCAGGTGCACCCCCTCCACCTCCACCTCCAGGGCGCACTGGCATACCTGGTCCACCTCCACCTCCAGGTCGAAGTGGTGGACCGGGTCCACCTCCACCTCCTGGAACAAAGGCCTCTAATGGCGTGCAACCTTCTACTGCATCCAGTGGACGGGGACGTCCTGCTGGTTCTCTAAGTAATGGAAGAGGTAGAGTTGGTGCAGGGTCTTCCATTCCTCCGAAAAAAGCATCTTTGAAGCCCTTGCACTGGGTAAAAGTTACCAGAGCAATGCAAGGGAGTTTATGGGCTGATACTCAAAAACAAGAAGACCAGTCAAGGTATTTGCATGTTACATATGTGAATGCTGATATAGACCATGTCAACTATAATATATTATTTTCTTTGTTACAACATATAGTATTGGTTATTGTATACTTTCTTGCATTGTCTTCTACAAACTTGTCACCTGAAAGAAATTTATGTAGGGCTCCTGAAATCGATATATCCGAGCTTGAGAGTCTATTTTCAGCAGCTTCTGCTTCTGATAATACCAGCAAAGGTGGAGCTCGAAGAGGTTCAAAAATTAATAAACCTGAAAAAGTGCAATTGGTTAGTGGATTTACGCCTACTTTAACTCTCTGTGTGGCTTGTTTCTTTTTAATCTTCTAGGTCCAGCTAGATTTACCTGACAGGAACTAATTTTTTTGAAATATTCAGTTTTCCGTTGTGATTCACTGATTCATGCTCAAAATTTCTGAGAACGGGCTTTTTTCATCTTGTTGGAAATTGAATGCAGAAAAAGGATGATCTGGGAATTTTTTCGTGTAGTTCATGATTACTTTCATGCAAATACAGGTGGTACAGTCCCACAGCTTCAGCTGAAAAGCAAGAATCAAAAAGCGTAAAGATACAAGATAAAAAAACAAGTGCTTAGCAACAGAACATGACAAATACTTGATGAAAAGCGAGTACTTAGCAACAGACACAAAAATTTACGCTATTAAGCACCTTAAGGCTTAAGTAGCAAATGTGGGTACACCTGGATACTTGAAATAAGTAGAGACATTATAACATCCATAAACGACACATAATAATAACATGAACTCGGACAGATGTTACTTTGTTAAGAACATATATTGTAGTAAACATCTATTGATATACACAATAGCCATAGTTGTACATAATGGCAAGTGTACAATTTACACATAAATGATATAGTTGGTTTGCTTTTTCTTGTTTACAAGTATCAGTAGTACTCATCATCCATAAGAAAGAAGACTCATATGCATATGTTTGCATTTCCATCTTCATCTTAAAATTTTTGACTTCAAATAAATTGATTGTCTAATCTGTCAGCCACTGAAGTATAACTTTTTATCTCAAATGTCCCTGTTATGTTATATTAGGTCTTGAGCACCAAATGCACAAACATGAAACAACTATAAGTTTTATCTTAAATTTGCTACTTCAAATGAGTAGATCTTTCAGTCTATCTGCCCGTAATAATTATCTCATTACCTTTTCAACTTCTTGCCCCTTGGAAAGGATATTTTGATATGTATTTGTTCTTACTTTTTGCTCTTGATGATAGATCTATCAAATTGCAAAAATGTTATTTCAGATTTGTTTTTTTACTCTTCTTTTTAAATTTGACTCTCAGGTTGATTTGCGTAGAGCATATAATTGTGAAATCATGCTTACAAAGATAAAGATTCCTCTGCCTGATATGATTGTAAGTTCATTTTCTTCAGTCACATCTACTTTTTATGTCATGTGATGCAAGAGTTGAGGTCAGTTTAGTTCAGTATACAAGAAAAAAATGCCGCGTTCTGCTTCTGGAGTTTTCTATCTTGTTAGTTGTAGCTGAGATGTTAAATATGGGTGTGTGTTTGTAGAATGCGTGTTTTTATTATGAATCATTGAGAGAAATTGTATATTTTATATGAAATCTCAATGCCACCATAGAGGGAATTTTCACAAATCAACTCATCTAGGTTACCAAATACAACGCTTTAATGAAAACCACCTATTTGACCATGAAGGATGGCATGGTACAGCCACATATTCACTTAACAAAATTCATAATTATAGTAAGGGACATAACGATTCTTTGTAAACATGAACCCTGCCTCTTTATATTTTGTCTGTTCCATCAAAAGAGACTTTATATAGAGGAATAGAATTTTGAACTGGTCGAAGAAGTAGCTGAAAATTTGTTAGTCATGGACTAACGAGAACAAGAAAGTTACTCTGCATTTTACATGAAAATTGATATTCGTAAGATCTTGGGAATATGATCTGTACTTTTCTTTATTATATCCTCTTTCTTTTTCTGTTGAAAACAAAACTAGAAAATAAGTGCACTGGCTAATTTAGAAAATCATGGGAAAAGGTCACTGTACTGATACTTGGATAAAAATACTGTAAAGTCAAAGTAAGATGAACATAAACTTATATCACATATAAAAAGGAGTAAGTGAGTAACTGATGGATGATCAATCCTATGCATAAGATGTACATCCAAACCTTTATTTCTCAATTCTTCATCAGGAGTACTAACCCTGGAACTTTATTGTATCACATTTAACAAGATCTAGGTTTCTATTAGGGGTGTAATCGAGCCGAGTCGAGTATCACCAAGCTCGAACTCGACAATAAAATCGAGCTTGATCGAGCCTTAATTTTGAGACTCGAGCTCGACTCGATAACTACTCGATGCTATCGAGCTCGGCTCGACTCAATTAAATTCGGGATAAAAGAAATCGAAATATAAATACAAAATATTCAATTTAATTTTTATCCGAACAACAAGCAAGAATGGTAAAAATATAAGACTGTAATTTTAAGTTTAGGATTATATAGTTTGGTTTATGTAATAGTGATAAAAATATAATAATACAAAGTTGAAGGGTAAAAATGTAAATATGTAAACTTAGGCTCGATTAGGCTCGCGAGCCTATCTAGTAGACTATTTTAATACTCGAGCTCGACTCGATTACTACTTGAGTAGCTCGAGCTCGGCTTGATTAATTGCGAGTCGATTTCGAGTTTTTTTACGAGTCGATCCCGAGTAACTCACGAATTGTCTCGTCTCGTTTGCACCCCTAGTTTCTATCACCACAACATGATTGTTTAGCCCTTTCATCTGTGAACTACTTATTATCGCCAATTCTTTGACGAGCATCATGTTGAATTTGAGACATTAAAGGATCACTTCAATTAATATACGAATGATTATTTAGTGATAATAATGGATTTTGGAGTGCCTATTGGTTGCCGTGTCAATTTTTCTATGGGCTAGGTAGTAGGTAAGTTCCGTTTCTATCAGAAGCTTCAATCGAACTTGATCGTACTTGATATAAACCTGATGAATTTCCTGATTCGTTAATTGTGACGCTACATGAAAAATAGAGTATAACTTTTATAAATACTCACTGCTGTCTGCTGTGCTAGCAAATCTCCATTCAACAGTGCATCCAAATAGAAAACATAATTATTTTTCTCAGTGCAGACTTTTTACTTTATGCTAGTTATGTATGCTTTCTGTTTACTCTTAAGTTATAAATAGTATTATATAACTCAAAATTTCATCCTCCATCTTAGAATGCTATTCTTGCATTGGATGCTTCTGCTTTGGATATTGATCAAGTTGAGAATCTTATCAAATTTTGTCCAACAAAAGAAGAAATGGAGACATTAAAGGTACTCTGCTCCATCTATGCTCTTTTTGTTTTTACACGACACACAAACACATAGCTGTGCAATAGGTTAGGTTCAGTTAAGATATACACTTCACATTTATTGGAAGTGCATGTGTAGCGCAAAGTACATTCTTTTTTCAACATATATGATAAGGTATAACTTTTTGATGGTTTGATGTTCATCTAATTGTAAAACTGAAAGGGAATTTGAAAATAGACATGTTTTATTAGGCCTGTGTATTTCACATTCTTGGGATACTATTTTGCTGTTTTCAGAAAAACTAATCTTGCATTTTAAGAACATAAATGTGTGATACATAATGTCATAAGCAGTCTTGCAGAATGATAACCACATATGTGCTTACTGTAGAATCCCTAGATGAAATAAATCAGTATATATAAAACGGAAAGCAATAATCAGTTTCAAGTACACCATTTTGCGTATCATTTTTAGTTCATGTCTCTGAATACTTTGTTTTTATGATATCAGAACTATACAGGAAACAAGGACATGCTAGGAAAGTGTGAACTGGTATAATATTCTCTTCTCTAGGATTGAAAGCAGTCTGCCAGTTTGGTATGATAATTATTTATGTGATGCATATTGTGGTCCATGGCCCTCTAGTTTTTCATGGAGCTAATGAAGGTCCCGCGGGTTGAGTCAAAGCTTCGAGTATTTGCATTCACAATTACTTTTACCAGTCAGGTGGATATCATTCCAATATTCTTAAGCATTATTATTTGTTTTTGGCTATTTATGTCTTTAGCTCATATAAATTTCCAGGTTAGTGATTTAAGACGGAACTTGAGTGCAATAAATGATGCTACTATAGAGGTAACTTGCAATCCCGATTCTCACATTTGATAATACTTTACTCCCAAGTCCCAAATAAAACTACCCCATTTCTTAACTGAGTTTCTTGCAAGATTTCAGGCCTACTGATGCAACCCTCAAAAGTTAACATATAAAAATTTTATTTTCTCCAAAATCCTTATAATATTAATATACGTAGGTCAAGGAGTCTGCAAAGTTGCGTCAGATAATGCAAACAATTCTTACATTGGGAAATGCATTAAACCAGGGTACCGCTCGAGGTATCAATAAAGCTCATAGCTCAAATCTTGTTTATGCATTAAAACTTTTAGAATTTGTGGTTCCTCTCTGTTGTTTCATACAAAAAACATGCATGATCTCTTTTGCAGGATCTGCCATAGGATTTAAATTGGACAGCCTTCTTAAATTGTCTGATACACGTGCAAGGAACAACAAGATGACACTAATGCATTATTTATGCAAGGTAGAAATATCAAAAATCTTAGTAATCAAATCCCCTGTAGAGTTTTGTTTTGTATATTTGCATCATGCAATGTGTATTCCGATGATAAATTTGCCTGGAACTCCGTCTGTTGATTGCTTTATGAGAAGATAATTTCCAGTAACATTTGAAATCAAAGGTTCAAAATTTCTTTCTGGGTTGTACATGTCAAATGTGCACCTTACCTTATTGAACTACTTTGAAGCAAACAGTTCAGTTATTGCTCTTTCAGGTTTAAATTTTCATATGTATATCAGTATATTCTATACATATTACAACTTTCCATTATTTTAAAACTTTATGTTCGAAAGTGGCAACTTAATTTGAGCTGAATAAAAATAAGGACGTGGTCATTTGATTTTGCTATGAAAGTAACAAAGTCTGGGTCCCATGTCTTGCATTCGCAGAGGATGCATTTGCTGCTTTTTATGATGATAGTTTATAGTATTATTTTTATACATGTGTTTCTCAATTTAGAAATATTTTTGTTTTGCTTACTCGTGTAAACTGTGACATCTTCACTAGCTCCTTGCCGAGAAGATGCCGGAGTTGCTAGATTTTGACAAGGATCTTGTACATTTGGAAGCTGCCTCCAAGGTATGTTAATATGTTAAAACCCAGGATATGGGATTTTCATTGCTGAATCTCATTTGGTGTTCAACCAAATCAAAAGATACAATTGAAGACTTTGGCTGAAGAAATGCAAGCAGTGAGTAAGGGTCTCGAAAAGGTTGAGCAGGAACTCACGGCCTCTGAGAACGATGGTGCCATATCTGCTGGCTTTCAAAAGGTGAGTTCTTTTGTACTAATTTAATTCACATGGAGCTGTAGTATTAGCAACAAGTCACTCGACGGTGTATCATAACTTATGCATATTCTGCTAAACCACCCTTTCAGGCGTTAAAGAGTTTTCTTGATACGGCTGAAGCTGAAGTCCGGGCTCTAATCTCTTTGTACACTGAAGTGGTGAGTCCCTCGTTTAACCCTACATTCTTCATCAATCATCACTGATCTTGGCTCATTCCTACGCCTTGCACTCTTTCAGGGAAGAAATGCAGATTCACTTTCACAATATTTTGGAGAGGATCCTGTTCGATGCCCCTTTGAGCAAGGTTTGATTTTTCATGTTAATTTTTCACTAATCGTCTCTAATTTAAGAAGAATATACCCAAAAAAAAAACCTTGCAGTTGAATACAAAATCAGCATCAAATGAGCTAAGCAAAGTTAACTATTGGGTTGAAATCAAGTATAACTGGTCTCTATGGTTGCCAAAACTAAGAAAACCTACTTTGACTTGCATTTATACATCTTCGTCTATCTACATCCTATGCAAACATCAAGCGCACCTCTATCCCGTGTCCACCTCCTTTTTAACCCCTTTGATAATGATGCATTTTAGAGATGAAATAAACCATATTTTTGTCTCATGATAATTGTAAAATTTACCAGAAGGGTGTTGCTATTTGCACATATATGAAAGAGAAAAACAAGAGAGATAACAAGAGTAAGGGATGTAAATCGTAGGGGGAAGAGAGAGACAGAGAGGGTAAGATGAGATATGTGTGATGTGATGGGTGTACGGGTGCAAATAAGATTCTCCTTGCTAGAATCATTCAAAAAATTTTTAGATGCTTCTTTTAGTCTAACATAAATTCTATATTTGATAGTGTTGGGTACGTTGATAAAATATTATGGAACTAAATAGCCATTTAAAGTTTTTCATGTCAGTTTAATTTGGAAATTCAGGAGTCAGGACAGAAATTCTATATTTGATGGTGTAAACACCCTTTTTGTTGTGACAAATTTTTTCCACTTTTCCACTCCAATTTCATATAGAAAAATAATGAAAATTTGAAAAAACATGTTCAAATGTTGATGCGTTTTCTGGTTTGTATATTTGAAAAAGAGTTCAGACTTTTGACACAAATGTTGATGCAGTGATGGTTATTGGCAGGAACAACATTGGTGTTGGTGGCAGAGGGTGTGGGGAGGGCGGCTAGGGTAGTTTGAGTGTGTGGGGTGGGAAAGATAGGTTGGATTTGTAAAACTGTGAATGAGTTCAAAAAGGAAAAGTCTTGAAAACAATATAACAAAGTTTCCTAAAAGGAAAGTGAGCTGTACACAACAAAAAATTTCCGTACACAACAATATTATATAAAAAGAACCATTTTATTCTTACTTTTAAGGGGTAAAGTGCAATGATGATAAAAATGTTACTAATGATAAGATAGTCACTTTATATAAAATTGTTGTGTATGTCAAAACTTTGTTGTGTACAAATCACTTCTCTTCCTAAAACTTAATATAACTAAGAAAACAAGGTGTTCGGTTTTAACGTATTCCGAAAACACATTCTTGAACACGCTTTCTATTTTCCTGATATTTCATTTTCCAACAAATTTTTTATGGCAAAAGCATGCTTAACTTAAGTAGGCATGCATTATAGTTTTCCAACAAATTTTCGATGTGCATGCATAGTTTTTTATGATGCTATTGAAATTTAAATGTTATGAAAATTAGTTCAAGATATTTGTTTCAATATGAAATAACTATATTTGTTCTTATGGCATGCATTTGTTTGTGTCAAAATCATATCAGAAAAAAAATCTAAAAGAGGCGATTGCTGCCATAACCCATTCGTGGTGATTTGACCCATTTGACCCTTACAAGATCATTTAGCCAATCCAATTCAACACATGCATTTGCCACCTCTAGGGCATAAAATCTTAGAAAAAAATAGGTTTGATGTTGGTATGCCGCTCTTAATGCTGGCCATATGGAGGTTGTAATCTTGTCTAATATATATCATTCAAATCTCTGCTTAGTTTTCATGATTACCATAAGAAACATAAACTTAAAAGGGTTCCATCTGTTGTAAATGTATTTCTTTCTGGTTGCAGTAACACAAATTTTGGCAGTCTTTGCTAAGATGTTCAAGAAAGCGCGTGATGAAAATGAACAGCAAGCAGATGCCGAAAAGAAGAGATTAGAGAAAGAAGCTCTTAAAGAACAAGCATCAACAAATAATTCGAGGAAGGAGAGTATTGATGTCGATTCTAGGAGAGACCTCAAAAACATGATCCGTGATACATCTTTGTCCATGAAGAAGCGAGATGTGAATAATAAGAACCAGGATGATAAGAAATAGTAGTTTGTATGCTTGATTGTCCTTGTGTTTTTAGTACTATAAAGCTGGTGTAGCATTAGATCCTTCTAGTTGGTGAAGTGGTCTGGTGAAGCTGGACATGCTTATGTGGAATTTGAGTGGGTATTTTTTTTCGTCATCTCCCTCACACATGTATAGAAATATTATACACAATTTGTTTTGTACTGATGTGTTTTTACTTTTTGTACGGAAAAAATGATCATGTGTTTTAACCAGTTGACTGTGTTGAAACTGAGGTGATTAATTGAAGGCTTAAAAGACTTGAATGGTGGAAACTGGAAAGGATGTTTAGGGAAGTTTGTAAAATTGATTGTTGAATTAAAGATGAGGGAATTGGAATATGTTAGAAAAAACTTGATTACCGATTGTATATTTCAATTACTTTGTACCACCATACAACCACTTGCAATGTTAACTTGACTATCCACTTGATGTAGCTACTTATCTGATCTGAGCATCAACTCTTTTCATTTAGATTGTCCACCAATAACAAAGTTAAGATGTAATTACAAGGGCTAACGACGCGACATTGAATGTGCTTAGCTAAAATTACGAATTGTATTAGCATACACTGAACTTTACTTATGATAGCAACCTACTATGTGTTTCAGGAGTTGACCGAGCATCATCTTTCTTTGTTCTTTCAAATTGAAAAGAGATCTATGTTTTCCAACAACTGCAACCCTGCTGTTCTTTGTAAGTTTATTTATTGTTGATTGGGAATTTGGGATGTCGTTTTAATGTGTCATCTTTAAAAGAATATTGATGAGACTATGGGAGAAGTTAACGTTAACTGGGATGTTGTTGAACTGTTGCAAATTATGTTTGAATGCCGGTTTGGAGTTTTTTTTATCTCCATAATGATCATTAGGACTCTCAAAAGTTGTATTTTGTGCTATAAATATCATATTTTTTGATTCCTTATGGTGGTTTTGTTTGGATGGGTCTTTCTTGGGTTTGATCTTTGTTGGTTTTAGCTTGACTTGGAAGAAGGCATTTAGGTTCATTTCAACTATGTTCTCTTTGGTTTTTTCTATTTTTGGATCTTGGTTACAACCTCTAAAAGCAGCATCCTTTGTGGCTTTGCAAATAATAATATAGATCATGCAAGGCTTTGGAGAGACATTTGTATGTAGTTTGGTATGTGTATAAATTACAACCAATATATGTTGATGGTCTTGACTTGGTTTTGAGGTAGTTATAAAGCTGTAAAAAAAATTTCCCTATATCTTTTGTTGTTATTATGGCTTATTTGCTTATAGTTTGTTTAAAATTGGGTTGATTTATGCAAATTGTTTTTAACTGAACTTTAAATCCTCACAACATTTTGACAAGTTGATTTATTCAGACAAATGATTAAATTATTATTTGATTAGGGTATGAACACGATCGTAAAGTTAGTTAGATAACAACGGGGCCAAAAGCTATTGATCTGATGCATGGTTTTATAATATCACGTACATGAGTATTGAACCATGTTATTCTGTTGACATTTTAAGTTTTCCTATGTGATTATTATATCTTGATGATTGCATCATTATGTTACTATTGTTTTATGAATGGTTAAATTCTTATGGTAAGCCAAAAATCATGTATGCTCATCTGGACGAATTTAGAGCAGAGGGCACTATATTGGGATATTGAAATTTTCTAGATCTTCAAGTTTATTAAATCTTCAAGAAATGTCTTGGTATCATTAAGTGAACGGTTGGTATTTGTATCACTAAATTATCCGTTTAATTGAATTCAATTATTACTTGAAGTCATAAATTTTTTTCATCTCTAAAACTTTTCTGTTATCTTTTTAATAACCCGAACATTCATTGTCTTTTGCATATAACATTTCAGTTACAATGAACATTTATTATGTGGAATCCTGTCATATGTTCTTTTCTCTGACATTTGTTTATTTGAATTTTGGTGTATTAGGCTAGGGTTTAAGACCTTTGTTTATTTGAATTTTGGTGTATTAGGCTAGAGTTTAATGTAGCGTTATAATTTCTAACTACCGTTTTTCATTTGTTTTCATTCTTTAGGAGCTACCAGACTTATAGGGGTCTCTTTTCTGTGTTGGAAGTGGAGGAGAGAAACTATTAATTTAGTAAGTGTATGTTCAGGCTCTTAAAATGATAAAATTTGGTGTGGAAGGGGTTGATAGCCTAATACAAAGAATATTTTTAATTTGAGAGAAACTGATGACGTTGATAGACTTTTACAATCTAAATTAAAGCAACTATAAATGAAAGGTCATTGTTTTGGAGAATGATATCTTCGTTTTGAGCTTACTGAAGTACTTTCATAACTTTGATGTTAAAATGGTTTACCTAGAATCATTGTGCAGTAAATGGAGACAACTCTATGTTGAAACATACATCTTATTTCAAATGTATGTGTAACTATTCTCTATTCTGATTTTTATAATGCTTTAAAAAGTGCTTCACCTATCCAATGCAGCCATTGGTGCTTTTGATTTAATCAGATTTATTTTTCAGTTTCGGTTTGGTATATCGATGTGGAACAAGTGTAGCTAAATGATAAAGGATTGATATTGTAGGTAATTATATATTGAACATGTGGTCAAACATAAACATCGTTATAATTCTTAATGTGTTTAACATTTTTTTTCCAATTATGGTTATGTTAAATTTTTTTTTTTGTTTCATTTTGTTTATTGTGTACAAAGAAAATTCATCTGCATCACTTTCATATTATTAATGTTTGCATTATCATTTTTAGTTATTTGCTTATTCAAAATTAAAAGGTTCATATATTGCATTATTATAAATAAATAGAAAACCATTATTTTTCAAACAATTCCGCGTAATACGCGGGTCAATAGCTAGCATATTATCAACTAAAATCTAATAAACTCAATTTTATATAATTATTTCATATGTTTTCATAAATATTTATTCTTAATCTTTTTTAAATTCAACCCATATAGTACATTGGGTATATAGCCTAGTGAATAAAATAAAAGAGATTTATACGTAATACATTTTTGTCATACACAATAATTTTAATTTAAATAATAAATTAAACACAAACATAATAAAAATATATTAAACTAGTTTATGAACCCACATGTTACGTGAATAAATTTTAATAAATAATTGGTTACATAAAATGTATGTTAAAATTAAACCATATAAATATTAATTTTCATAAAAAATACTAGAAAAGTACAGTAATTTATCATAGATGTTATTTATTTATCTTTTCATATACGTGAATAGTAGTTACTTTTTTAATATTGTTAAAATTTTATATTTATATTTAATAGATATACTTTGGAATTTCAATTTTACGTACAACATAGTGTTTATATTTCATAACAAATAGAATGTAATGAAATATGATTTTATTAATGTTGTATTATGTTAACTTTTAATATAATCTGTATTTACTTTTAATATATATCATTGATATAAATCAAGATTTCTATTTTAGTTTATATTTAAATGAGCTAAAAATTAATAAATGTTAATAAATAGTGATGCCCAATAACATTATTGGATAGTGTCAATTTGTCAAATAGTAGACGGATTTATATATTTATTAATGTTAATAGATATTAAAAATAATTGTATTTATCTTTTGTTTTATTTTAAAAATAATAAAGTATATTTATCTTAATTAATAATTAATGTTTATAGATATGAGAAATAATGAATTGTATTTTTATTTATTTTATTTTATTTTAAGTTAATAAAATGTATGTATCTTTTGTTTTGTTTTATTTTACAAATAATAAAATGTATTTCTTTTTAAATGTAATGTGGTGATCTCATGTGTCAATTTATGTTCTCTTTAATAATATACAATAATAATAGATAATAGATATGAAATAATCATTTTAGTTGTTTTAATTAAATTTGTTTCCTGCGACAAAGATTATTACAAATCACCCCTCTAAGAAAAAAACAATGGTTAGGGGCTTAGGGCGAATGGTATGGGTACCTTGCTGGTTCATTGGGGTGCCGCATAGGCTCACCTTGGCACGAACATTGACCCCCTTCCCATCTAGTGGCCTCACCAAATGGTCCTTGATTAGCTCTCGGGGGTGTTCTTTTACTTCTAATAAGTGCTTATACCCCATATAACTTATTCGGTAAGTGAAATTTATCTATAAATACTTTTTATTTTGTTTGCGGATTTACTAGGATTCACTGGGATTTCCAATTAAAATCCTGTGTTTGGTTCACAGATTTCAGTTGGGATTTAAAATCCAGGATTTCTTAAATCCCTTCATTCTTTGTAATTTAAAAACTCAACCTTCCCCTAGGATTTTAAATCCCAGTTAATTTGCATGCTTCAGATTAACAATTTTTTTCCATAAGATAATGCGAATACTTTGACAAAATCCTGACAAATACAAATGCTGCATAATGCAAATACTTTGAAAAAAAATACAAATCCGGCTGATTGAGAAATAACCCAGGCCCTAGAAATCACTCCCGTTCTGTCAAGCCCCACACCACCAGCAGTCCAACAGCACCCAAACTTCTCCTTCGCCGGCACCACCACCATCGGCCACCACCAGCGTCGGTCATCACACCAGTGGCCGCCCTCCTCCTGCGCCACCGCCTTCTGCGCTGATCCCCTTTCTCCGCCGCCGTCCCCCTGCGCCGTCCCCTTTCTCCGCCGCCGTCCCCCCTGAGCCGTCCCCTTTCTTTGCCGCCGTCACCCCTCTCTTTCTCTGTCACCGACAGGTATGTTCTTGTCTTTTTATTTTGTTCTTATTTGTTGTGATTCAAGAAATACTCATCTGAGATGCTAGATACATATTTGTTCTATATTGGTTGCAGCAGAATCTACAAAATGTTGTTTTACCATACAAATGCTAGATACATACATACATTTTGGTTTTGCCTCCTATTTTAATCTCTTACTTGCATTATGAATTAACCCATCCACATCCACATGTTTATTGCTTAACTTGGACAGTCCCTTTCTTTAGCACATATATATAATTGTAGTATATGTATGTTTGTATGTAATTTAGTAGTATTGATCGTCCAAGTTTGATATGTAATATACATAAGTGTAGTATTCTTGTGTTCAATTATGGATTTTTAATGGATTTATATATATAATTGTAGTAGTATTGATATAAGTAGTAGGTAGTTGGATTTATATGACATAGTATAGATTGGTAGTTGGACTAATGATAAGTTTTTATGTTTATATTATTTATTAATTTGAACTGATATTTTAAAAATTAAAAATTTTAATACGGATTCAGCATACAAAAGAACAAACTTATTAATTCAGTAATTTGTAATCAGCACCTTAGCACTGCAATCAGCTTTCAACTACTTATCACTTATGTAAAAGAACAATACCTTCCTCAACGGTTTCCTTTTACTCTTTTTTTTTTTTTTTTTTTTAAATTATTTGGGTTAACGAGATAGAAACTTAGAAGTGGTGTATACTATTTGGGCAAATAGCCACTTCGCTTCCGCCATCCGTAGCCGTCCTCTGCTCTGTCGACGTTTGCCGTCCTCCTCCATATCCGTCGACGTCCACCGCTCTTGCACCGTTTGCAATCAAATCGGCTAGGTAAAGTCGATTTCTACTGTAGATGTTCGACTTTTTGCTTTTAAAAACCCGATTTTTATGTGAAATTAATATGTATATGATGCTTGTTATACTATTTTTTTTTATCTGGTGCACTGGGACTGTGGAATTTCTTATGAAAATATGTATATCATGCTTGTTATGTTATTCTTTTGGATGTGAAGCATTGGGTATGTGGATTTGGATTTCGGAAAAATATATGATACTAGTATAAGTTTTCTCTATAAAAAGGGATTTGAGATATGGCTTTTGCATATTGATTTCTTAAATGGGTTTGAATCGATTGTATTCAAATCGATTAGGGTTTGAATTGATTGTAGAATCCTCATCTAGGCTTCAATGATTGTGTATGTGTGTGTGATAGAAGCGATATCAATGAAATTGCTTCTTCCTTCAAATCATTCATCACTGTCTCTGTGACAGAAGGGATATAATGAAATGGCTTGAATCGATAAAATGCGTCAAAAGTTGTTCTTTGTAGGTCTTAGGAAGTGGATTAGAAAACCATAGAAAGTTGGAATATTTGTAAACCGTGTCGTGTATAGCTTTTGAAGCAAATGAGTTATAGTAGATGTACTTTTTTTTCCTCATGTCACACTCTACTTGTCATTTTAGATAACACATGTGTGTTGTTTATGAAGCATGTAGCTTTCAGATTGTTCAAATACGATTAAGGAGGTTGTGTGTGGCATATGGGTTTACACTTGTCACTCTGTTATGCAGAGGTTACGGTTGGGTGTGGCATTTTGATAACCCTGTCTTATACATTGTTTTAATTTTGTATTTGGCATCACACGTATTTGTTCTTATTATAAAGATTGATATCATCCAAACCTTTACTTGCTTCTTGTTTAGTAGGACTTGTTGTTGGCACCACACAATAGTTGTTAGTTTTATGTAATTGTTAGTTGGATGTCACACACACACATAGGGTTGGGTTCCAGTAAGAACCCTTAAATGCACAAATTTACATAGAAAATGCACAAATTTTGACATGAAATTTGTGAATTCTTTTATATTAAATTTATATAGAAAATGCACAAGTTTGTGGACATGAAATTTGTGAGTTCTTTATCATATTTGTGATTATTTTTTAAATTTGTGCATTTTAAGAGTTCTTACGGTGAGAACAGTTATTACCGGAATCCAACTCTACATACATACAAACATACACATATATGTATGTATGTATGTACACAGATATATATATATATATATATATATATATATATATATATATATATATATATATATATATATATATACATACATATACACACACACACATACAGACATACATACATACATACATACATACATACATACATACATACATACAGTTACGCACACACACACAAGTAATCGAGATATGTTACTTGTAAATCAATTGGGTATATGGATGCGCGTGCTTCAAGTCAATTATATGTTACATGTATGCTTCAAACTGATTTTTGTTTTGTGTGTTTCAAATTGATTTTGTTATGTTTTTATACATATTCAAGGAAAAAAGAACATGCTTAATGGTTCAGTTTTCAGTAATTAGTCCCACAACTTATCAATAAATACTGCAATCAGCATCACTCGCTTGTCATTTCTGAAAAAAGGACAATTTCGCACGTTAAAACAATTAAATGAGTAATTTTGTATGATGCACACTGGCTTCCAGAAAGGTTCATCAGGAGACTGGACATGCTCTAATTCTAACTCAAACAATCACGAACAGATACGAGCTAAGATGCAATGAAGGGGTCCATCTCTATATACATTATACCTACATGGTTTTCATTATTAACATATGCAAGTTCAATCAGATTTTCAGGGCTGAATTATACCCTCATTATTCCTGTGCGTAGAGTAGTGTATTGGTGGTTTAAGATTTGATAAGTGTTGGACTTGATAGTTTCTTCAGATTATAGGAGCTGATTGATACTCTATATTTTGTCAGTCATCAGGTGTATTTTTTTTCTTTTGTTTTGGCATCAGTGGTGCCCGGTGTATGGGGCAGAAATCTCGTGAATTAAGGGTCCTGTTTTGTGGAGAAATGGTGGCAAGACCAATTTCCAACTCATGATCATCGTGTTTTAGAAGAAAAATCCTTTTAAGGAGAGCTCCTTGGGAGGGATAGGATTTAATCATATGTCAATCCAACAGGGCATGAGTAATTTGATTTGACGATTTTAAATATAACAAAGAAATTTATAACTTTTGGAGGAAATCTGCTGTCTGGTGGCCAGAAGAGAGGCTATAGCTAATTGTTAAGGCGACTAAAGCGCAAATGTTGCTTGTTACTTTTCATATGAATGTGTGTGTCAAAAGGATTCTATTCATGATCTGTACTGTTTGAGAGTTTACCTCTTTTTAATATCTTTTTGGTTTCAGTTTGAGTTACCCTTAACTTGTTCGGGATAACATGCCTCGTTAACGTGGCTGCTATTTTGTTTTTATTTGAATGCCAACTGTTTGACAGATTAACACCATGCAGTGCATGCCATGCTTAGATACTCAATGATTGAGTTTTTTTTTTGCAGATTCGTTGTGTATACTGCTCAAACTGTTCTATCTTCTACTACTATTTATCTTCTTGCAAATTAATTAGGATGAGCCTTCTAAATAAAAGAAAAAAGCCAGAGCCTAAAGGTGGTGGTTTGGTCGAAACGGACCGCATAGTCCTGAATGTCATCAAAAGCAAAAAAGAATTGGCGATCTGGACAAGGGACTTAAAGAAAGAAACAAATCTTCCAGAACCCATCATCAACAAGTGTCTGAAGAACCTCCTACAATTGTCACTGATAAAGGAAGTTGCCCATGTTCAACTGAAGGGAAGGAAACACTACATTGCAGCAGAGTTTGAGCCGTCGACTGAAATCACAGGTGGTTCGTGGTATGTAAATGGAAATCTTGATACGGGGTTCATCGATCAACTTAAAGATCTTTGTCTAAAGATCATTCGTAAGCTAAAGGTTGCTACAGCTGATGGAGTATCCGACTTTGTGAAGGCAAACAGGCTGACCAATACCGATTGCACTAGTCAGCAAATAAGTGAGATATTGAGGTCTATGGTTTTGGATAATATTATTATAGATGTGAAGAGCACTGGTCTGGGGGAGTATCATTCAATTCCTGTTGGTAACCTGTGCTATAGATGTCCAGCAGGAGATATCGGTCAGGCTCCAATAACAGGGGCAATGGCATCAATTCCTTGCGGTATCTGTCCAAGAATTAGACAGTGCACACCTGATGGACTTATTTCTCCAAGTACCTGCGTCTACTACAACAAGTGGTTAGATTTCTGATGACACCATTTTTCCAGTTGCTGCAGCATAGAGGTACCTTTTGTATCACTCTGTGTTCTATTTTGGCTATATAGTTTAGGTGTTAGATTTCTTGGTCTTCATCTGGAATTTCATATACTTCCTGTTTGAGTTTATCCATTAAGACCGTTCATTTACTATGAGTTTGGTTTTGCAAGACTGTTCATTACGTCCCATGTAAAATAGGCATATGAAGAAGCAGAATGCTAGGACAATGCTCACACTTCACCGCCATTCCCAATGTAGATATATGAAACAATTGAACTTTCTTATCGAACAAAAACATAGGCATGATTCTGAATCACCTTTGGTTATCTCATAAATGGTGTGACATATCAGTATAAAGAGTCTTTCTCTTGATCCCTATTACTCTATTGCGCACACACTGCAACGACACACATCAATAATACAATGTAAGAATTTGCAGAAAGTAAGAACACACACGGAATGTATGTGGTCCGGCCCAACAACGACCTATGTCCACCAATGCCAAATGCTTTCGGCGATCTCCTTCTCCTTGTTAAAGCCTCTTGTTCTCTGTCTAAGGTTAATATAACAGAGTTACCTCACACCTACTCTACCATTCTTTCATTAGCTCTTGCTAACTTGGATCTTTTTGTGCAATTTATGTGGAAAGCCATCCTAGGGTTTTCATTTTTGACTTGAAATCTTGAACTGCATGGTTTGTTTTAGAGTTCAAATGGATGTAAGTTCTTTACAACACACAAAAAAGTGTTACTTTTCTTATGGTCATGCAATTTATGGATGTAAGTTTTTAATATTCACCATCACTATGGACGATCATCCAAAATTGATGCATCTAGGACATAGTTATTAAGCTGTGGAGTCTGATTTGTCGATGGTTTACTTGCCTGCCACAGGATGGGAGTCCGAGGGCATTTTAGGTCATTCTTTTATATATATATTTGCTATGTAGTGATGCAAACCCTAAATATGAAATTTAATAACAATGGACGTAAGCCATTCTTGAACCAACCACATAAATTGTTGTTGTTTACTTGTTTTTTATTTCTATTTGTATTTTGCTTTCGAATTGCCATTTTTCTCAGCAACTATAGTTACTAGTTTCTTTAACTGCTTATGCTTGCTTGCTAATACTACCTTTTGGTACGGATTATGTGATTATTGATTCTTCCATCTTTATTGTTGAATGAACTCATTAGGACTTTGTAGCTAATCCTATGTTGCTACATATTTTTCATAAGCAGATATAGCGTCATATGGCAATAAGGATTGTGTTATGCAAGCATCGAGGTTGAAGATTCTTTTATAATACAAGGGTTGTGAAAAGTTCATTCAATTATGATGCTGAACGTTTGTCTTGATATTCTGATATCCGAATGAACATCAACTCATCAAGTTTACTCGTGTTGAAGCAAATTTAATGTGAATTATTTAAGGACAAGTTTATTTATCTGGTACAAAAAAAAAACATAATGATGGTAGCGAAATTCATATAGAAATGGAAATATAGCTTTAGCTAGGTTTTGGTTTTGAGAGTGTCCGACCTTTCACTAGGTTTTGTTTTTCTTTTTTCTAGAAATATATTATATATCTTTCCGAAATATAGCCTTCATTAGGTATTGAGAGTGTCAGACCTTTATTATAATTTTTTTAATAAATCACCATGTGTGGGAGAAATGGAGTGGCTTTGGAAGGAAAAAAAAAAAAAAGATTGAAATTCGTTCAATTTGATTCTAAATTAATTTGATTTCATTCTTTTAATTCATTCATGCAAAATGTGCCTTAGTATTTTTTAATAGTTTGTTTCAATTTGAGGTTTCAAAAGACATTACAATGTATTTACCAATGTTAGTTTGAATTGAAAAAAGTCTTGAAATTGTAAATATGTAAGGGCATTGCTATATGAGTATATGTAAACACCCTCTTCTTAATTTTTACTGATGACACACCTCCTTACTCACGTTATTTTTGTTAATGACGTGAGATACAATGATTAAAAGTTAATTTTTTCTCATATTAAGGAGGAGCGTGTGATTAGCAATTGAGGAGAGTGTGCATATAGAATTACCCATCTACAATGGTACTGGATTGCTTTATTATGTTTTTCAAATCGTAAATCTATGTTTTCTAGAAGGGTAGTTAATATTACAAGAGTCATTGTTACATTATAACTAAAATCCTATTTTACCAAATAAAAATTGACTTGATCGACATGACTATGGTTCACACACTTGTTAAAGGTGCTTTAGTGTTTAGGGTGGCAAATATTCTACCATTGTTAGTAAAGTGTTCCGAGACGAATAAGGGGGCGTTTGGTTCGTATTTTTTTTCTGGGATTCGCATTTTGTCAAATGATTTGCATTATGCAACATTTGCATTTGTCAGGGTCAAAGAATCTGCATTATATTTTAGAAAAAAATTTGTAAATATGAGAAATGCAAGATAACTGGGATTTAAAATCCCAAGGAGGAGGCTGAGTTTTTAAATAACGAAGAAGGAAGGTATCATTACTGAAATCTGCGAACCAAACACAGAATTTTAAATGTAAATCTCAGGAAATCCACGGACTAAACACCCCCTAAATGGTTTTGGATTGGATTTCATGCTTGCTCAATATTTTATGTAGCTACCATTCTATGACATATAAGCAGAATCATCTATCTAATTGGCAAAAGCAGATCTGACGACTGGCAGCCAACTATGCTTGATTTGGTTTTCAATTTAAATTCGTTTGAAAAGATGATTTTCAATTTGGCTCTCAGATAGCGTGTTATTGTTTAAAATAAATTTTCAAACTTGAGATGACTTTAATTTGAGTGTTGTTTTTTATGACAAACATATTATTAGATGGTGGAACAGCTGATTATGAAGAATAGGTTTTTTTATCATAATTTAATCTAAATTAAACTGAAAAGTATAATAATTCAATATCAGTAAAAACATATTCTTAACAATTTTTTATTATAGTAAAATATACAAACATTATGTTTATGTAATATTAACTTATCAAATATAAAAATTTGGAAGATAAAAATATAACAGAATGATAAGATAACATAACTACTTACAAATCTCAAAACATAATGGTCAATATTATTATTGTATTTTTAAATTTTTTTTTTAATATTTGTATGTTTTATTTATAATTTTGTATACATTTTATATAAATAAATCTTATTAAAATATGAATAATATTCAGGTAATATATGAGTTAATAAGCTACTCGAAAGAACGGCAAACGACAAACAGTGACCCGTTTTATTATACTAAAATAATTAATATAAAAATAAAGACACAGATCACAAAATTTTAAACACGCATTTATATATGGTTTTAATTTCTAACTTTCTAATGATATTGCATATAGCAATATATTTGTTTTATTATTTTAATTTAATAAAACATTAATCATGAAATGGTTGTATTCTTTATGGAATTCCATCTGTGGTTGACACACTAATCGTTGGGATTCAAACAACACATGCCACGACTTGAAACCACGCGTGCCGAGTGCTTCATTTAGTGGAGGATATAGTGGTATATATGCATGGATCTCCATACAAATTTTTAATTTTTCTTTTATATATATAATACATTTTATTTGCTTACTTGATGATCGAAAAGATAATTAATAGACTACATTAATCATGATATATAATTACGTCATTTTTATTATATTTTCATATAAAATAATTGACATAAACAAAGTAAGATGAGCAAAAAAGAATAGAATTTAACCACAAGACAATTAATACCATTTAAATATAAGAAAGTTGATGAAGCAATTCAAAATTTAAAACGTAAAACATGAATAAATATAATCAATTTAATTTTCTATATGGATCTATCATGATATATTTTAGAATTTGTATTATAATTTCAGGGAGAATTACTTAAAATAACTAGCAACTTTTTTCCTTTTTTCTTATCATATCAATCTCGTAAATTTTGTACCAAATAAAAGAATCAACTCTTTGTTCATTCCCGATTATAGCATTTAACCGGTAAACAACAAAAGTTAACCAGTAAAAAAGGGTTATATATAGGGTTTTTGTTTGAAATAACAACCTTCTTTTTATTTTTTTTCTTATTATGACAATGAATTTTATATTTTAACATTTTAAGATATTGTTTGAAATAACAACCTACTTGTTGTTTACCGGTTAAATGCTATATTCGAAAGTAAACAAAAGTTGGTTCCATTATTTGGGACAAAATTTACGAGATTGCTAATTTGCTATAATAAAAAAAAGAGAAAAGTTGTTTGTTATTTTGAGCAATTCCCCCATAATTTTATGTCCTGTCAACAATTTATTTGAGAAAGAAATGCACAACTTTTTATGCATATTTTATATATATTCATTGTAACAAACATGTACAAAATAGTATTTTGATCTAACGGTAGGGGTGAGCAGTATTTGGTTTGTAATCGAAGAAACCGAAAATCAAACCTAACCGAATTCGATTTAGACCAAACCAAATATAAAATTCGGTTTCCGAATTGGTCTTAGACCAAATCGAATTTTAAATTAGGTTTATGGTTTGAATTATGGTTTCACTAAATGTAGACCAAACCAAACCGAATTACCGAAAAAAAAATTAAATCTTTATTATTATTATTATTATATATATATATATATATATTTATAAATCTTACAAATTTAAAATGGACTTATCATTTATTCATTTAGTAATTGTGCCATTGTGGGCTAATATAATAACCCATTACTATTACCCAACCAACCCAAAGTCCAATCCAATTATCCAATTAATAACACTGAGATGTGAGGTTCTACAACCTTTTTTGAATTCGGTAATTCGGTTTTCGAACCGAACCAAACCGAATTGTAAATCGGTTTTCGAATTGGTCTGGCTCCTTTTAAATTTGGTTTGGTTCGGTTTTCGAATTAGCATAAAAAAAGTTTCAATTCGAGGAAACCAAAGAAACCTAAAACCGAACCGATGCTCACCCCTATCTAACGGTATCAAGGTGTTGTCACATGCAATTAAAAAGTTATGGGTTCAAGTCTCATTTGAAATACAAGTGATAGATTAGTTTAGATATATAATAAAGGAACAAACCAAACCATGAAACCATATATATATATATATATATATATATATATATAGAGACACACACGTTTTATCATAACAAATTAAAGCTTGATTCAACCATTCGAGTGAACTGTAGAGTAAAGGTACTAATTAATTAGCATGGTGATGAAAGTAAAGTCAAAGCAGGGGCTACTACTACACATACACATACTAATTTGTGTAGTGCTACTTGTAAAGATTGAAGTCACAACTGGTCAAGTGGGATTAACCATCATTGAAGGAGCAGTGACCAAAGGAGCAGGCCGGTGATTGATCAATCTCAATTATGTTATATATTTCTAGCTATTTAATTTATATAAATAATAACCAATTAATATTTAATTTGTGGTGTTGTACGTAGTTTGTTTGGATGGAAGCCCACCAGCATACCAGTTCGATGCAGGTTTTGGAGAAGGTCTTAACAATTGGCTGCTTCACATACAGGTTCGATCTATATATATATTTAATATTTTGGGTGATCGATCATACGTAAGTACGTACGTGTGTTTAATTATATATATATATATATGTGTGTGTGTGTGTGTGTTAGGGTGGAGGATGGTGCAATTCGATACAAGATTGTCGTACACGAACCAATACTCTATATGGTTCTTCCAAGAATATGAAGAGCTCCGACTACAACTTCACCGGGATTTTGAGCAACAATCAACAACTAAATCCCAGTATGAATCCCATTAATTAATATATACATATAGTTAATTAAGAGCTAGTATGTTGATTAAAATTAAGTTTTTATTTCTATGAAAGATATTGAAAACAGAAAAAAGTTTGTTTTCCATCTATATATATATATAGGTTTCTACAACTGGAATAGGGTCGCCATCAGGTATTGTGATGGGTCGTCGTTTACCGGAGATGTAGACGTCGTTGATCCTGTAAGTTTCAATTAATATAATATATACGTTTTGAGTTTTGAAGTAGAAAATACTAACTTAGCAATTGTTTGTTTAGTGCTGAATGGAATCATTAAGAGTTGTTTAGCTTTTGAACGAGTCTCTTAATGATTCCGTTAATAAGTAAACAAACAACCACTTAATTAATTAATTAGGGTTTATTTATCATTTTTTTTTTGATTTAATTTTGAAGGCTACAAATCTTCACTTTAGGGGTGCAAGGATCTTCAATGTGATTATTGAGGAGTTACTAGGCAAAGGGATGAAGGTTGCATCAAATGTATATATAATCCCTCCTCTAATTTCTTAATCATATATAATATATGTCTTTTTGTTTCACGTTTATGAATCAAACTTGGACCCGGTGGACAGGCTCTTTTATCGGGATCGTCGGCTGGTGGATTGGCTTCCATACTACATTGTGACAAGTTTCGAGCATTCTTTCCAACAAGTACTAGAGTAAAATGTGTTTCTGATGCCGGTTATTTTGCTCACGTGTAAGTTGTCCTTCTTTCGTTAAAATCAAAACAGATCAATATATATGTGACTGAAATAAACACTAGCTTTTAGAAAAGTTAACAACTTGTCGTTAAATTTTACAGAAAAGACCTCTCTGGAGAGTATAAATTTGAGGGATACTACGATCAAGTTGTTACACTACATGTATGTTATATCGTATTCCTTTTTTATAGCTTTGGATGTTTCTGAAAATCATATAAACTAGAAGAAAATAGAACAATTTTTAATTGGTGGTCTTAGGAATCAGCAAAGAATTTGTATTCAGATTGTACGTCGAAAATGAAGAAGCCCAGTCTGGTAAGAGTTGTTATCTCGCTAATTTTTCTAGTATTTAAAACGTAATTTATCGATGAGCATTTTCTAATGGAAGTGACTATTCGCAGTGCTTCTACCCACAGTTTTCCATGCCATATGTCAAAACGCAGATTTTTATATTACACACTACATATGATACGTTCCAGGTTAGATTTGAAACGATATTTCATGAATCTTTATGTTTTTCTAATTCTATGATTACAAATCCACTTGACTGGATTATATCCACCGTATGCTTGTTCTCTGCCTCGATTTTGTGATATTAAGGTGCAGAACATCTTCGCGACGCCACAAGCCGATCCTAAAGGACTCTTTACCAAATGCAAACAAGATATAAACACATGTTCAGCTGATCAAATCCAAAGGCTGCAAGGTCAATGTCATTGATCTTTCGATTTGAATATTACTCGATCTTTGGTTATAGGAAACAGAAGACACTTGTAACATTCTCTTTGTTTTTTGGTTTAGATTTTAGGTCGGAGTTTTTAGATGCTTTAATTTTTTGGTCGTTGGAAATGGATCGTCGACAGGATGGTTTGTTAACAACTGTTTTACTCACGGCCAAAGCGAATACCAAACAAAATGGTTAGGAAATTCTTCTTCGAAATTGAACCATGAGGTAAAGATCTCTCAAGCTCTTGCTCTCTCTTGGTATCTTAACTCCATTGTCCTGAATCAAATTATGCACAGGCTATTGCAGAGGCAGTTGGTGATTGGTTTTATGACAGAAACATAGTTCGACTGATCGATAACCAAAATGTGTTACCACACTATTGCATCAACTAAACGATATTATTATGCATAGTTTTATACTTTTATTGGCTTGTGCCGAGTAATGCAACAACAATAAATAAATTTATAGTAAAATATTTGTTAGAAAATCCGGATTTGTGATGAATAAATAGACTTGATAATATTTGGATCATTGTAATTTGACTCACAATTTATAGCGAGAGCTACTTGAAATCTGTTTTGGATCCTCCATTTATGCACTCACGTTCATGACACAAACGAGTTGTTTGTTACAATGGAACTCAAAAAATAAAATCGTTTAGATTTTTAAGTTTTGTTTGATATTTGATAGTGACACGTAAATAGCTTTGACATAGAAAAATGAAGGAAGATAAAAAAATATGAAGGAAGAAAAAAAAACTCTATTTTTATTCCATGTTATTTTATTCTTCACAATTTGATAAGGAAATGAGACAAATAAAATTGATATTAAAATCAGTTCTTCATTAATTTTTGTTGTAAACTAAAACTGTATTAACATGATAATTTTTTTTTATAAAATTGATATTATATTAAATACCATCATCTTTAATATATGTGATATTAACACCCCTTGTCTTGAAATGAAGAGGTAGGTGACACAGGATTCACACAATTTCCCTTTCTCATATCACAGTCACATGTGCACATAACAAGTAAAAACACATAGAATAAGTTTGTGCATCTCAAAAATACACATGTACTCACCTGGATGGTAGCAAACCAACTCTGACACGTCCCAATGACTATCTCTCGGCCCGAGTCAATGTTTACACATCCCTGAACACATAACGGGTCAGAACTCGTCAAACCACTATACAATAGATACATACTAAATACTCAGATCCTGATAACATAACTAATATAACTCCAAAACACAGCCTAAACAAAGCGTAAAAGCCAAACTAGATTTCTGCCCAAAAACAAGGGATCGCGACCGATGTTAAATCATCGCGATCGCGCTGCCGTTATCGCGGGGGCGTTCCCATTTGGGCTGTACTCAAGATTGTTGCTCATGCTCAAACCCTAACCATCTCAAACTTATGGCGGCCGCACTCTGGGGATCGCAACGTGCAGTTTTTCTGTTTCGACGCTAGCATGAGGGTATCAACCCCCAATATCGATTCCAGACAACAATTCGGTAGAAACAATTTGTAAATACTACAAACACATTTATAATCTAATTCCCAACATTTCCTAACACAACTAAAACTCATCAAATCAAGCTTTCTTACCTTGTTATAATGAAGAACACAAGATGATGGTGAAAGAGATGAAGTAAGGTGAAACCATAACAACTCGAATTGGGTTTTCTCCCTTGCTTCTATAATTCCATTCCGTTCCAGCGACTTAAAACGCACGCGCACACACACACTTTCACTAGGTTTCATTGATGTAAGGGAAATGAAAGCAATGTTCGAAAGGCGTGGTATGAAAAAGAAAAATAGTAAGAGAGAGAACGATAAAAAAACAGATTTTTTTTTCTTCCAAAAATACAATTTGCGTATCTTTTCAAGATTCCTAACTATCAAAGTTATAAATAATTACAAAAATTTCATTTGACAATTTTCAGTCATAGATCCTCTTGATTTAATGGCCACAAATGGTTATTAGGTTCTTACAAATATTTAGATTCTTAGAAGAACCATTTCCTATATATATATATATATATATATATATATATATATATATATATATATATATATATATATATATGTGTGTGTGTGTGTGTGTGTGTATATATATATATATATGTGTGTGTGTGTGTGTGTGTGTGTGTGTGTGTATGCTATATATATATATGTGTGTGTGTGTGTATATATATATATATATATATATATATATATATATATATATATATATATATATATATATATATATATACTAGTTTATTACCCGCGTATTACGCGGATATTTTTAATATATATAAAATATAATAAAATAAAAAGATAAAGATATAAATATTATTTTTAAACAAAAGTATATAATGTGATATTATTATTAATTATGACCTATTAATTTTGTATATTTCTAAATATATATGAAGAGTAATTATTTTCTTATATATTTTCTTAAACTTTTATTATATTATCTTATAATAATTAATAAGTTAGTAGATTATTAGATTTTATTGATTTGATTTGATTTGAATTTAAAAGTGAATTATATTAGATTTGGATAGATTTAATTATTAAGTTAGTAGAGTATTAGATTTTGTTTGATTTGATTTGATTTGAATTTAAAAGTGGATTATATTAGATTTGGATAGATTTGATTTAAATTTATTTATTCTTTTTAAAATCTATAACTGCCACGTGTCGATTTATGGTGACGACACGTGGCTTCACCAGAAATGAGTATAGTTACTCTTTTAATAGTATAGATAGAGATAGATGTGTGTGTGTGAAGAGCCTCATTATAAATATTATATATATAATGTTTCACTTCATATATTAATTAAATATCAAGATTTATTATTTACATAGTTAGATACTTATGTATTGCATGGGTTGATTTATAAAAATAAATTAGGAAGAATTTCATATATATACCCCTTCAAAACTTCATAATATCATATATACCCAACTTAAAATTTTAATATCATATATGTCCCTCGTAAACATCTTAATATCATATATACTCAATTTTATCTAATTAATATCACATATATATCTCTTAAACATCATTAATATCATATATATACACCCAAATTTATTAATTTTAATTATTTTTAGAACATTTAAAACTCATATTTAATATTGATTATTAATTAATGACCATTATCCCATTACTTATTTTTTCTTTCAACTAAACCTTCAAATTATCATATTTATCAACTTAAATTAAAATATCATACTTATCCAACTTCAAAATATCATATTTATCCAATTTAAGTAAATGTATAATGATCATTAATTAATAATCAATACTAAACATGAGTTTAAAATGTTTTAAAAATAATTAATTAATGATGTTTAAGAGGGATATATGTGATATTAATTATTAAATTTGGGTATATATATATATATATATATATATATATATATATATATATATATATATATATGATATTATGATGTTTAGGAGTGATATATATGATATTAAAATTTTAAGTTGTATATACATGCTATTATGAAGTTGTGGAAGGTATATATGAAATTTTCTTAAAAAATTAAATACTAATATTTATTAAGATATATAAATAATTATAAAAGGTTAGAGTTTATTAAATTTTAGTTAAATATATTTGGATTCATGATATATTATATTCATTAAAATACTTAAATAGTAAATTTACTATCAACTAAAATTGGAAAAAATATACCAACTATACTAAATTAAAATTTACATATCATTTAAAAAGACAATTATATGTTCATTTTAACGATACTTTACATATCATTTAAAAAGACAATTATTTAGCAATACCTATTTATAAATAAATAATAAATATGTGAATTTGAAGATTTATATAAATTATAATAAAATATGAAAGAATGTGTAAATTTCTTATAAGAAAGTAAGAAACATGGGTGTGTTTAGTTTATAAAAATTTCCAAAATTTTCATCTTATTTTTCAATGAAAATGAAAACTTATTTACTTAACAACAATTTCATAAATTTTCATTTCACTTTTTTTAAAAACTACGTTTCATATCCACTCTCTTACTATTCTAATATCTACCTTATATTTTTTATAATACTTTATTTCTCTATTTTACTTTTCTATCACATATATTATTTTTCTTATTTTATAATCACTCATCTTATTTTTCTTAAAACTAAAACTTAATCATATAAATAAGTTTTCACTTTTTATAGAAACTCTTATTTTTTTTTTTTCTAAAACTATAACTTGAGAACTTAAATTAAAAAATAACTAGTTTTCGTTAACTAAACGCAACCACAGTAATTCATTTCAAATTTGTTTTTTAATTGATGTAAATATACAAGGGTAATTGGCAATTTTGCCATTTTGGATTCGGTCAAGGGGTAAAGTGTTGGTTGCTGCAGCGTCTCATGTCCTCTCGCAACTGCTCAGAGGAGGCCACCTGGTTCTTAACGTGTCACTACCTCTAGCCCCTCCACCCCCAACCGCCTCCCACCACCGCCTCTCCACCCTCGCGGCAACTCTTTCGCTCATATTATTACCCCTCTGCACTCTTCTACTCACCCGATCTATATCCACCGTCAATCCTTTCTATCCAAATCCTCGTCTACCAATGAGGGATAATGCGGTTGCATGTTTCAACCCTAAAATTTTCGCAGTAATTACAAGAAGAGGTAGGCCTAGGTTTCTTTTCCCATTGAATTTCATCAATGCTTCATTCGCTACTGCTTTTCACGATGAATTTAACGAAGCTTTTCGAGTAGGCGAATAAGATCAGTGCATAGGTCTAATTCAATTCGTTATTCACATTTCTACGATGCTTTTTGTGAGCATTCGTTGTTATGTTTGTTGAATTTGTCTTGCATCGTATGAATTGCATTTTATCTACCTTTTTTTGTTTGGTTTTAGGTTACTAATTTTGACATTGTTACTGACTTACTGTAAAGAAGTCCATGCTTGAGGCCCAATATAGTTTTTTTGTATGATTATAGGATATAATGAAGTACGGTTTATCATATTTGGGTTCTGTTTTTTTTTTTTTTTTAATTGTAAATTGCTATTACTGTTTTCCTCCCTGATACTCACAAAACAATCATTAGAATCATATTTTCATTGATCAGAGAAACCCCATATTTATAGTTGACACTCGGACGCATGGGCCATGATTACAATAACCATTATAAGACTGTTAACATAATTTAACTATAATCTCACGTTCTCACACTCGCAAGAGATGTTTGTATATCATGCCTTCAGCCTTCTAATGTTAAGATTGATAGATAGTCTTGATTTCAGCAAAAAATGAGGACTATATCAAACTGTTGAAAATTGTTTTGTTTAGGGAAGTTTGGATTGGGTAAGTGATTACTTTGAACTTTCAATAAATATAGATATTTAGGAGTAATTTGGACCGATGGAATGCAATGGGTTGTTTCGTTTTCATGGGAAGGTATTTGTTTCATACTTCCTAGTTGAAGTATGTGTTCAAATTTATATCACTTATGACTAAATTTTGTCATCCTTTGATCTACATGTACATATATTTTGTCAATCTCGTTCTCGTTGGCTACTATATTTTCTGATACGAAAAAATTGATTCTGTTCTCCAGCCTTTGCAGCTTTCCACAATGGATGTTCGTTTGGGACTGTTCCATGCAGAAGGCAAGCTTTCTTGTTGTTGTTTATATGTGTGTGGTCTTGTTTAGTGGTAGGTTGTTTGTGTTTTTGGGAATTAATAAAGCATAGGACTTTATTAAATTCATTCTTGCATTTTCCTTGATGTGTGTTCACTGTTCATTTACAATAAACTTTTATGCAGTTTTTCTACAAGATTCTCTAGTGTCCATGGAGAGAAGCCATCAGCAGAGTATGCCAAGTTGCGAAAGGAATCACTTGAAAGTGAATTTGGAAATGCACTTACCTCTAGGTCCAAACGTCTCTCCATGTACTACAGTTTTGGTCCATTCTTGGCATTGTACAGAGCAGCATATATTTCATACGAGGTGTTCAAGCTTACTTTGGGGCATTTTTTTATTCACGACATTAAAAAGCGTTCGGTAAAGGTAGACCAGGACTTGCCTTTTTATTTCCTCGTTGTACCTAGTATCCTGACATGTACTATTGCCTATGAACATGATTAGTGAAATAATTGAGGGGACTAATATTTTAACTCTGAGGCATGATAAAATAGATCGATTTTATACGTACCAACCCCCTCCCAAAAAAAGAAGAAACATAAATATTCCCCTTGTAAGTGATAAAAATCAAGTATTATATGCACCCATTTACGAGCATGGATTCTGTGTTTGTTAGTGACTAGGTCTTTGGTTTAGTGGTAAAAGAGATATTATCTGAAATGCATTTTCCATATGAGTTGAGTCTATTATTCCAGTGTCTTGTTGTCAGTGGCATAAATAGGTATAGTGCATAACCGTCTTGGTTGACCGTGTAATACCATGTTACATCTGTTTATAACTAGAGGAGTTGAAATGCAGAACTATCTCTTCTGTTCTGATGGGTCTTTAAGGTTACTTCAACGTGAACCCACTGCTGTGCATATTAGTAAATATTTTTTTAACCTTCTCTTATTTTGGAGACATGTTTCTCATATGGTTAATTAAATCAATTGGCATTTAGATGTGTTTTTACTTATCTTACAATAAATTAAATTTGTGCTTATGCGCCCGGGGATTTTATTGTGGGGGAGGAGGGGGGTCTTTATAGCTATGATTCCTAGTATTTCAGTATACTTGTTTCATTTGTAATGGTATTTTATTTCTTTATGTTTTTCTGATTGTTATAAAGAACCCAGCATAGTACCGACTTCAAACAACAATAACTCTATGCTAATTGATGCAGTTTTGTGATACCCTCATCCGCTTGGGTCCATTTTATATCAAGGCAAGTCCTGTTTTGTTTCTCTCTCTCTCTCTCTCTCACACACACACATCCTGTTTTGTTTCTCTCTCTCTCTCTCACACACACACACAAAATCCCCTTTCATCACGTTGAATTGTGTGTGTGTCGCATTTTCTTACACTGGAAGTTGTTGGATGGTGTATGTGGAGTGGTTTCATGAATACTTGAGATAATAGCTTGCATGTACACCCAGATTTTTATGTGAAAAATTTCATATATGAGTTCTACTGGGATGTAGGCAATGAATGTTACAGTTCTGGCAATTTAATGGAGTAAAACAAAAAATATTTAAAAGAGCAAGTGGAAGTGGTTACTGATTAAAAATGGGGAAAATTTCATATATACATCCCTTAAACTTTGAAATATCATATATACGCGAAACACAATCGAACAATGCATAATGCACAATGCACTTAAAGCATGTGTTGGGACTTGGGGTATATATGGTATTTCCTAGTTTAAGAGGGGTATATATGAAATTCACCTAGTCCTAATAACCTTGTTTCATTTTGACTGGCAGCTTGGACAGGCTCTCAGCACAAGAGCAGATATTCTACCTTCTGTATATTGTAACGAACTTGCTAAACTACAGGTACCCATTTTACATATAGCACCTGCAAGAGCTGAAAATTTAGTTCTTTACAATATATCACTCTCCCGGCTGCTAATATTTAGTATCAATCAGGATCAAATACCCCCGTTTTCAACTAAGGTAGCTGTTCGTTCTATTGAATCTCAGTTGGGTGTTCCTATTTCACAAATTTTTTCAGACATCAGTCCAGAACCTATTGCTGCTGCATCTTTAGGACAAGTGTATAAAGGTTAGATGATTTGAGATTGTGAAGAGAGTAGCTTGTTCATTGTGCTGGAATTGTATGGAGTTTCGTATATGTTGCATGCATCTTGTGGGTGTTTCTTTTTGCTCTTATCTACTATATGCTTTAGCATATTCTGCGCTTGGTTTACCTGTTAAATTTTAAATGACTTCCCCCTTTTTGTACTCAGGAGGAATTGATAGAGAAATAACAGGGCATTTGCATTCCCTATGTTAATCTAATAGGTTTTCCTCGTTACTTCAAGTTTTGCAGCTCATTTGCATACAGGGGAGCTAGTAGCTGTAAAAGTCCAAAGGCCTGGTATGTCACTGTCTTTGACCCTTGATGCCTTGTTATTTAACATGATTGGGGGTCAATTAAAGCGATTTGCCAAAGCAAGGAAGGATATAATAGTAGCAGTTAATGAGACGGTGAGTCTTCTGGCAAATGCAACAAGTTCAGTTGATAGTCAGTTGGAAATTTACTTCTTTCAAGGATCATAGATTTTATTAATACGTCTTTGGTATGCTTGGAATATGTCGCATGTTGCTTTCTGATGAATACATTATCAACACCTCACAAGTGATACAGATGGATTTTATTCTTGGTAAATGTCAACAATTATTGATTAAAGATATGTGGAACTATAACATTCAAAAACGAAACTAGATGTTTAGAAGAATGTTGTGGAAAAACAATTAGAGAATTACGGAAGAAAGTTAAAAAGTAAGACATGGGGGCAGGTTTGTTGAGAACTGCTTAATGTAGGGAGCTACCAAATTAAAAAGACGTATGAACTCATGTAAATATGTAAAGATTGTGAAAAGCAGAGCTGTATTATGATGTGGTGTGAATCTAAGAAAATTAAAGACAGACTTGTTAAACACAAAAGATAGACGTTGTTGCTAATATTTTTAAAAAGGACACATGCCACTTTAGTAAGTAAAAAAACAGAAACAATTATATATTTATATGAAATTGATAGGTAATACATGTACAAGGGTGTCTATTGCGCTCTCTGGCCTCAAGTCTTGAACCTAGGTCTACCCCTGCCTATGATAGGGTGCATAAGTAGATGGATTAGATTAATATATGATTTCAATATGAAGAGAAGTATTTGTACTTTTATCATTGTTTTGTTCCCCAAGTAGTATACACCAAGTTATAATTATTTAGAAACTCTTGATTGTTCAGCAGTTGGGAGTTATTTTTCAAAACGGGGTACAAACACACACACACACACAAATAAGCAACAACAAAGTAATTGCAGAAAAATAAAGAAAACACAAGATTTAAGTGGCGGCCACTTGATCATTGTGATTAAGCTACGTCCAGTCGTCCACGATCGCACTAGTAAGGTATATTACTGATCACTCGGTTGGTGCAGTCAAGCTACTTTCACTTGAGCATGGTCCTGCTGAGGTGTTGGGCCTTTGGATTCCTGCTTTCTAGGAGTGGTCCCTCAACTGTCGATCAAACTCTACATGTTAATAATGATCCTCAAGATTCTAAGCTTACATGGTCATGATATGAATTGTTGTTTTGGTAAGGTGTATTAGCACTGATTGAAATTAGGCAAGGAGATCTGAGATTGTTTGCAATTAACAAGTGAAATAATTAATTGTTTACTATTTTAGTAATTTAGTTTCCTTCCATCATACAATTTTTTCTTATTGCATTTCCTGGGTTGCCATAGATAGAAAATAGGTTATCAGGTTTTGGGTATTGATATTCCGAGTCTTTTGAGAGCAGTACTCAAAGTGTAGGAACTATCATTTTTTGTTTTCTCTTTATTATTAATAAGAATTTTGCCTGGATTGGTATCAAATTGGTATTACAGCCACAATCAATCGACTGACTTACTGTTCATGCCACATTCGCCATTCACTTCAGTAGGAAAAATATCTGATCTTCTTTCCCTCTCTACGTGATCGGTTCTGATCTGATGGTCAACACAAAATTTTGAAAATCTTTGTGTGGAGGTTAACAAGTTAAAGCAGGAATACATTAAGCGGTTCAAGCCATCGAGGGAGCATCAGAGGCAATAAACGAACTGAACTATGTCATCATGCCTATATGAGTAAATTAAATGAGTATTTTATATACTTTCACTATCCAGATTGCATCTGATGTTTTGTTGAAGATTTCGATGGTGAATCCATAGTTTTTGATTATTGGGTTTTCTATACATATACTATTGTCAAACCTTTTGCTGACAGCTTTATTTGTGTGGGTAGTTATAATGGCCTTTTCTCACCATACTGTATCTATCACACATGCCAAATCATCAATTTCCCAGACGAATACATTTTGTGTATCATGTTCTCATGAGAGGAGCTTCACTGGGAGTATGTACACTATTTGGCTATTCTTTAGGATGCTCAGGCTTGATCCCGATTGTTGAGAAAAATGGTGCACAGAAAGCAATACACAGAAAATGAAAACGAGAAGATAGCACATATTTATGTGGTTCTGTAAAAAAAAGCCCATCTCACGGTGTGACTGTTATATTGATTTCTGATCAGGGTTTACAATTAAATAGGATATATTTATAAGGAGAACATTAGGTTCAGAAGAGTTGGAGGAGTTGAAAGATCTGCCGAATAGACATTCTCCCTCTTCTTAATTAAATTCCATTGGCAACCATGACCTTTCTATTTATTTTGTTTATGACCTCAATGCATTCATCCGGTGCTTTTTCATGACCCAAGATTCTCATTGAATAGGTCAGGCACATGTTTGAAGAAATTGATTACATCCTTGAGGGACAAAACGCTGAGCGATTCGCTTCTCTCTATGGTTTCCGTTCCTGTAAGTGATCTCCAATTATTATGATGCAGCATCTTATGTATCATTGTTGACTTTTATAGTTGAATTTGTAAAGCACTAAAGAAGAGTTTTTTCATGATTCTTGCAACAGTAATTGCATGTAGTTCTATCTGTTTCCAGGTCATTTATTATTCCAGTTTGGACTGTGATTTTTTTTTTCCTTCTTTTTTTGCATTCTCTTCAGCAAGTATGGTGGTTTTTTTTGGAGGACCTGGAATACTATTCTATGCCACGTTCTATATTGATATGCTTATGTTTTTGTCATTGGTTGCTACAGCTGGGTCCATGGACCAGGACTCCTGTGCATCCTGTCTGGACAAACAACTGCAAAGCTGTTCACATGGTCAAACACGAAACACTTACCCTAGTGTGAAGGGACAAATTTCCCTGGCAGTTCTTTTCCAAAATTAGGTCTGTGAACATTTACGAGCCAGTTTAATAAAATATATCTAAAGTTATCACAATCAAACATTAGAAAAAAATTTCCAAAATAGGCCCAATCAAACTGGCTACATCTCCAGAGAAAAGAGTCGCTTCTGCTAGAAAAGCATATGAAAAGGTGAAGGTGGAGAGTATAAATCTCTAAATCCTATGCCAAACCACAACGAAATGGAACTTATTTTTATACTAAATTCAACACAAAAGCTGTGAGTCACTACTGGTTTAATTATTTTGCTAGTGAGTCAAAAGAATTGAATATTTGGTCGATTGATATTTGTTGTATCTGCTGGTAAGAAAGCAGATCTGGTCTTTGCTTGTAACTTTGACTGGGCTTTAAAAAGGGCACATCAAAGCAGGTTTCTATGGCGGTAAATTGACACCAACTCAGCTTGCTTGAATTCTCCTTTCTTTCCCAATCCATCCGTCTATGGATGTACATTGAACATGAGATAGGACCATTTTTGGATGCTCTATTGTTGATGAAGTTAGGATAGTGGTCAATAACTAAATATATTAGATGATCGCAATAGACATGTTCGTATCTAACTGATGGCTAATTGGTAGCCAGTTGCAATAGCTTAGAACATTTGCCTTTCACTTAGGTCTCTGTGTCTAGAAGTTGATGCATTTTTTCATGGGCTTGCATAGCATCATTATCGTAACTAAATTTTCTCGCTGAACTCTGCATTGCTCATATAGTTCATTGCTAATTTCTTGTGGTGATGAATTGTATGGCAATGATAAGGATGCTGATAATTATTGCAGCTCAACAGGTAAAAACCTATCCGAAGGAAAGGTGGGTTAAAGTTCCAAAGATATACTGGAAGTTTACCAGAAAATCTGTGCTTACAATGGAATGGATTGATGGTATCAAGCTTAATGATGAAGCTGCCTTGAAGAAGGCTGCCTTGAACAGAAAAGAATTAATAGATAAGGTATATGAGGACGTTAGGAGATTAATTGTTCTTGGATGATTTTCTGTTCCATTGCGAAATGAAAATCGTCACTATTGTAATATGTCCTGAATAAAGTTCTTTATATGGTTAGTTCCTATTTGGCTTGAAAATTAAATCACGCCCTCCATTGTTTCATTGAAATGTTTATCTCGACATGCATATTAGAGGTTTATTGACAACTTCCCTGATCCTAAATATGCTTCTATGCTAAATTAGTTTATTGAGGGAGGCATGTCACATCACATCAGATATTTAAAATATATGACTTGAAAGTATCTGCATTAATGATTGGTATGGGTGATCCCAGTAAGTGAAGCATTCGACTAAATATAGGACATAATGTTAAATGCCGGCCTTTATGGTATGAAGTGAGTCATAATCATTACTCACAGTCCTATTCCACGTTATTCCTCTTACACATTAGTGAATAAAGGAGATGCACTTTTGACTTCTGAGTCGAAAGCTGCTTTCAACTGATTTATATTGATGAGCATTTTTGGGTAAGTATTTGTTCCCTTGGTCAACATATGTGAAGTAGCTGAATCTTTAATTAATGTACGGTCAATGGTGTGTTTGATAATTGTACTTCATGAAGTCTTGAGATACTGGTTTAGCATTATTTTATGAAGGTGCTGTTTGTAGTTGGAAGGACCAATGGAAAGGTTTATGATTATACTTGGCCTGAACGTATATATTCTGTACTGAATCTGTTTCTTAGGGATTGTACTGCTCTCTAATGCAATTACTTGAGGTGGGATTTTTTCATGCTGATCCTCATCCGGGGAACCTTGTTGCTACTAAGGATGGGGCTCTTGCTTACTTTGACTTTGGGATGATGGGGGATATACCACGGCACTACCGTGTTGGACTTATCCAAGTGGTAAGAACTGTTTTTTCTGTATTTCTCAAGCAAGTATGGTTAATAAATATAGAGTATAGAATTTATTAAGTTTAGATAATTTTGAATTTTGCTTTCTTGTTCCGATGCTGCATTGCGAATGACCAAATGTCAAACCATGTCAATTGATTTTTTCCCGACTAGAAAAAACTAGCTTCAAACATTTGAAGAGGTCCACATATTCGCCAACTATCATGATCTGAAATTCTTGCTATTTATGCAGTATTCAAGTTATTTTTTGGTACTGCTGAAATTTCTATATTTCCACACACCATGTGGCTCTCTACCAAATGAACTGAATGAATATTATACAAATATCATTATGTTTATCATTTGTATTTATTTCCATCATGATACTATGATAGAACTCTCATGTCCTTGATCAGTATGTGTGTTTATTGAGTTGCAATAAACATTAAATAGTCATCTATGATTTTATGGCATCTGCATTGTGTTTGATCTGTTTTGGACCTTTTGGTTCTGTTTATTCTGTTCAGCTTGTACACTTTGTCAACCGTGACTCTCTGGGTTTGGCCAATGATTTTCTCTCGCTGGGATTTATTCCTGAAGGGACTGATATGCAGTCAGTTTCGGATGCACTTAAAGCATCCTTTGGCGATGGCACCAGACAATCCCAAGATTTTCAGGTTCCGTGTTTGGTGATATTCTTTTTTTTTTTTCAAGGCTTGGCATGCTCTCCATCCTCAAACACCAGTGCCATTAACATTTATTATCATAATGAATTTCTTCATTCTACCCTGTGAACTACTTGTGGGAATACATATGTGTGTGTGAGTGTGCTTGCTTGCTTGTAAATTTAATTCCAGAATGAGAAGTCTCTTTGACTTTTGTCATGCCATGTTCAAGTGAGACTATGGAAATCTTGATGCATTTTTGTTCTATAACTCCTTCATCTACCTATCTCGAGATTTGACCTTCCAATTTAAATCAAATGGCAGTCAATAATGAATCAACTTTATGATGTCATGTATGAGTTCAACTTCTCTCTTCCTCCGGATTATGCCTTGGTGATAAGAGCACTGGGATCGCTTGAAGGGACAGCAAAAACATTGGACCCTGAATTTAAAGTTGTTGAAAGTGCATACCCTTTTGTCATTGGAAGACTTCTGGCAGAGCCCAGTCCTGACATGAGGAAAATATTGAGAGAACTCCTTATCCGTAACGATGGATCCATAAGATGGAATCGGCTAGAACGGCTGGTAGGCTATTATTTCTATATAAATTATGATTTTGCTAATACTTCAGTTCACATATGCAGAGCTGGTGGGCTAGGAAAGATTGATGTCACTTAGAATTCTTATGCTAATAATTCTGATCCTTTCTTATCATTCCCTCGATATGAAATCGTGTTTAAATTCCGATCGATGTGTGGACATCCCTTTGTCCTGTTTACAGGTAGCAGCAATATCTGAACAGGCGGCATCTGAGACAGATGGGGAGGATAACAATGCAAATAAATCGTCTGCAAGTCCAATGGAGTGGAAGTTGTTTGACATGCATGCTGTTGTTTCTGCTACGGAAGATCTTTTCAAGTTTATTTTATCTGAGAAGGGTTTCAGGGTGCGTCTTTTTATTGTTCGTGATATAATCAAAGTGGCAGATATTTTTCTTCAGGGCGAAGTTACTTATTGCATGTTCGATGAGAATCTTCAATCCAGACAGACAACCGAATCCGAGGTTGGTTTGATTTACTTCTACATTTTTTACATCCACCATTCTGTAGCTTATTCTATACAAATAATGTAAGCAGTTTTTCATTGATTCCAAGGTAAACATTGGGAACGGCTTCCACTCTCCTAGCACAACCATTGCAAAGGGGCCTTTGTGCGTTGGGGTCACCTGTAGTTAGAGAGCAATTTTTGTTATTCTTATGTATTTGCATTTTGCTTCCAGGGTCATGCTACGCTCACAAGGGTGGTTAGCGGATTTCGGTACTTCTGGCAAGCTATGAAATTGGCACCAGACATATGGATGGCTATGCTAATCCGCATGGCATTGAACCCGGAGGTTCACAGATTTTCTTTCGACATCATTTCAGCCTTGTTCTTGCATTCTAACCGTAGAATTCCTGACACATTGTGGATCTGTGTATCCCGGTTTCTCCACAAATTGGTGAACCTTAGAAATTCGAGTAATTTATGATGAGCTTTTTACATGAAAGCAGCTTCAAAATCAGAAATCAGAAGGGAAAATCACTTCTTAAGGGTACTTTGGTGATATGCCCCCTTCAACACCATGCTTTTAGAGGTTGTACATTTTGATAAATTTATGGTACATCCTATAGGAACCAACCACCTGACCATTGTGACCCTTGAAATGAGTTGTGAAGGGTCTGAATGAGAAGCCAGTGGTAGCATCTTTATAGAGATTGATGGTGATTTAGTTACAGTGATAGATGGTAAAAGAAAAGGAGAATCTTGTTTTTTTTAGGTTTGAATTTGGACCTTAGATTCAGTAGTTCAACGTTCATTGTTATTCGTCGTTCGATTTCATAAATTGTCAAAGCTTCAGAATCATGTTCATTACTTTTAACTAGCATCCTCAGACCTTGAAACGGTTGCTACAGAAATCGACTTGCAGACTGGTGCTTACGACCTGATGAGTGGTTTGATGAATTAGGAGTCATGGAATCTGAGGTGAATGTTGAGGTAATTATAATTCTGACTTTGGGATGAAGAGAATTTGTACTGGGGCATCAGGTTCTATGCAGACCTTTGTGTGAAGAATGAAGCAAATTTAACGAAAGTGATTTGTATACAACAAAAGTTTATCATACATAAAAGTTTCATATAGAAAAGACTATTTTTAGGGGGCAAAGTGTAACGATGATAAAAGTGTTGGTAAGGGTGAACTTATATAAAATTGTTGTGTATGTTAAAATGTGTTATGTATCATTTCTCTCATTTAAGGAGAAGGGATGCAAGAACTTACAAGGATAGCTAGAGATAATAGAAAGAAAGCATAATGATTATTAGTCCAGAGCCATGAGAGTTATTGATGGCTGACTTTCTAAAGTTTAATATGTTCATATACATACCATCATTGATTATTAGCTTAAAGTCGATGATAGGTTGTTGGGTGGTGAAATACTCCTTTTTCTTTTCTTTTCTGGATATTAGTTTGTGAAAATATTAAAAATTTTGAAATTAAGCAAGTAGTATATATATTAATTAGTGTATAGTATAGTAGACATGTGGAAGGTGGTTTAGTTAAAAGGGATGTAAAAATGTGGAAAATTCAAATGAGAAGAATGATGGGGTCCAAGTGTCATTTCCACGTATCTTCCTTTGCTTTTGCTTGGAAGAAACGCGAAAGAGAACAAACGACAGATCAACAGAATCTGAAAGGTGAAGAAAATAAATATCATAATATTTATAAAATTAAGTTTAAGAGGAGATGGTAAGTATACAGAAAGAAAACAAGGAATTTTATGTAAAAATATCATCACTTCATAAAAAACTTGATGTTAGATTGATCATTGACCATATAACTGAAAATAACTGTATTTTAATCTTTTGAAAGTCTAATATCTTTACCATAAGAAATGTGTTATGATTCGATCCCACAACAACTAATTCATTCTTCAGCAGGTGAGGTGCTTTTAATGCCATCACCATCAAATGAAACTCAATAGTTAGTTTTAGCCTATTCTCTCACCAAAATCTCCAAGTCTTCGTGGTCGTCTTCTTTCTTTCTCTCTCTTTTTTTTTTAAAAAAAAATAATAATAATAATAAATAAATAAATAAATTTTGGATGCATCTATAAGTATTATTTGTATTTTAATAAACTACTTTAATGCTTTAATTTGGTTTCAAACAATGTGAAAATTAGCATCAAGGAAATTCGTCTATCCGAATGTACATTTATTTGTATATAAGTAATAATCATGAAACCCATATGATTGTGTTTCATAGAGTTTCTTCATTCAAAATATGTTCTTTATCGAAAAAATAGATCAGATAAAATATTCATTTGTTTAAGAATTTCAATTAATTTTTTCAAGATTAATTACGTTCTTACACGATAACCATATAGTTTTTTTAACAAGTTATGGAATTTGGTCGTCTTTGCCACTGTTTGTACAATTACATCTTAATTATTGGAAATTTTGTGTAAGAAATTCTTGAGTTAAACCATTTTTACGATTAAAATTTCCAATCAATTTTCCTTGTACAAAAAATATTCAACTGGTAAAATCTTGTGATTCATTGTACTGCGTGTTATAATAGGTTATTATGGCACATATGTGGTTTCCACATGGCAAACCGGACTAAGGTGGCACTTATGGTACACGGGTAGATTTGGCAATCATCAAAACTAAAGAAATAAAGAAAGACTAAGTTATACCAAATTCCCCTGACAGTTTAGCAGTCGTAGATGTTATAGCTTGAAGCTGACCTAAGATTTATCGAACACAGAAAACGAATGAAAATGAGATATTGATACTACACATAAAAGAGATGAGGTTAAATCTAATCCTAAATATTATAATTCACTAGCAAGACTAACTAATAGACATAAAAAGTAGAAAGTAAATCTATACTATGCAACATATCAAAATGAAAAGTAACTAAATATCAAAGACGTGAAGATATCAAACTAAAACTAAAATAAATAGCTGATATAATAAAAGCAACATTAATCTGGATACATCTTTTATGATTAATAAGAGTAAAAAGATGAATAAACACTTAGAATGTTTTTAGTCAAATAAAAGTAAGTTAAAATTTAATACAACTGCTTTAATTTTTTAATCCAGGTTTGCAAACTTTGATGTAAATGGATTCATGAAAATGTATATTAATTTCAGAAAATCAAGTATGAAGTTCTCAATATTTCATAATCTCTAAAAATAAACAAAAAGTGTTTTTTTACGATTTAAGTCAACTAAATTTAGCTTTTAGAAATTAAAATTGCCTACACGTCAAATGTTCAGAATTAACTCTAAATATTCAATTTAGCCGCATAAACATAATCAATATTAAGGAAACCAAATATGAAACTAATCCTATGATCACAAAATTGCTAAAACCTAATTTCCATACAATGATTTCACAATTTATCAACAAGTCACTATCTCATAATCACAATAATGCTAGAATTAGCAACCAATTAATAAATTACATAATATTGACTAAGTTCATAAAAATCAGCATGCATAATCAATAGTCATAATCACAATAATGTCATAATATCAACTACAATACTGATTTTACCAAGATTAATCACATGAATCGAAGATACATCAATGAATCAAATAATTTTCAACCAAAACCATCTAAATACTCTACTAATTCATATAAAAACGTAATCCAACCAAGTTTTTAATTAAACTACCCACTAATCATGATATTAACAATAATACAAACGAAATCTAAGCAAAACAAAACCATTACAAAAAGTTTAAAGGAAAGATTGTATCAAATTTATAGCTAAAAATGACGAAATGAATGAAGAAATCACAACCAAATGCTTAAATCAACACCAATAAATGAATAAGTAATAAATGTACCAATAAGTGATAAAATTTATCTTTAACTTTATAAACATAAATCTGCAAAATTTATAGTAAAGTTTTATAAATAAATAATTAAAAAGGTATTAAATTATAAAATAGATTAATCCGAAACTTTAATTATTAATCGCTAGTTTTAGAATTTTTAATTAGTATAATTAATTAACTATTTTTTAAAACATTTTAAGTGTTATTAGCTATTTACATTATGACAAACGCAATGATCAAAATAATTTTCAAAACGTTTAATTATTAAATTTGATTTAATTAATAAATTAAAAAAGTAACTATCTATTGTTTTTATCAAAGAGAAAATGTGATTAATTTCCAACTCCATCAAATTTTTTAAACCAAAGACTTCGGTCATCGAAATGTCTGTTTTTCCTAGTATACATTCATGATTATTGATTATCGTACTATATATTCATGAAATGAAAATTATAAAAAAAATTAAAATTTAGATTTTGAAGTTCGAAGAGGGATTTCTCAAAATTGGGTCTAATAATCGGAGTGGTGGAGCAATAATAAAAGAAATCTTCGATGCAAACATCCAACGAAATTAGCGATGTTGCTGACAGGAATGCTTCAGAGGTTCTTCTTCTTGTTGTTTTCATCTGTTTTTGTGATAAATTAGTAAATTTTTGCCTTGGGTTTTGTGTTTTTGGATCATTCTTGAACTTTATTCGTATACCCATTATTATAAAGTGTTCTCGAGTTTCATGGCAACTGAGATTTAGCTACAATATGGGGTTTCTTGATGCGCCACCACTTTTGGTTCTTGAAATCCTTAGTCATTAACCGACAGAAACACCTCAAAATCTCTAAGATCTTTTCTTGATTTTGTGGGGTTTGAAATTTCATTGACTGGCGTTGAAAAGGATGGGATACTAGGATCGATCTTTTAGGGCTAAGAAGAAAGATTGGCAGGAACTAGTGCAATGAGTTTGGTTAATTGACTCTTGTGCTTGCTCCAGTTTATTGTTACTGTGACTGAAATGAAGTGATATAACTTGATTTTGGTTGTTGGATGATGTTACATCTGATCTTAATAATTTTTTATATAGATTTATAGTTGTTTGAAGTAAATTGCTAATTACATAAAAAATTGTTGAATAAATGCTGCAAATATAGTAATGTAGGTGTAAAGTATTTGAATGCTATTAGGTTCTCCATTAAAAGTCAAATGTTGTATTTTTTTTATGTTATTGTCGTTGTGCCCATTCCTCTAGTCCCCGGTATGAATGATTCACTTAATAATAAGTGAAATATGTTGAATTTTGTGAAAGTTTCAATACAAGATTTACCTCTTTCGTCATTTGAAATCAATCAGTGCAAAATATTGATGGAGTTTACTTTTGTCAATCGGTACAAAATGTTGGTATTTGCAGGTTGATAGCAGTGTCAAGGAATCCACAAATGAAGCTAGGAATTCTGGAAAGAGCACGCGTCGTTCAGATTTATCCCTCAATATACCCCCCAGACATGCACATTTTGACAGTACTCGAAGCGGAAAGGCTTCACTGCAGTCTCCTGGTATCTCATCCAATGGTGGTTCCTCGTCTAGGAGCATTTTTCGAGGCTTAAGCTTTAAAAAGAAAGATCCTCCTGATGGTGAAAGTAGCTTGCTTCTTCGTTCCGACACAAACACAGCACCACCTGAAGGCCCTGTTGTAGCCAACTTCATGTCCAGTTTATATGGTAAACGGTGCACGTCTCTTCCAGTGAAGCATGCATCAAATTCGAATGCATCCCCGTCAGTTTTGACGCCTGTCTCTGCTAGGACATATAGTGAACAACAAAGATCACAGGTAAGACGTTCCTGACAATTGCAATACATCGAAAAGCTTTTATAAAACTCAAAATATAACATGCTAATGTATCTATCTATATATTTGTCATTTTTGCATCTCTTACAGATAGGGGCGGTTCAAGCTTCTGTTTCAAGGTCCCTCTCTGTTCCTGGGCGAAACATTGTTATCGTAAGATCAGTATCTTTTGCAGCTCGTAAGGATAACGATCAAATCGATAGTGCTGATGGTACATTCAAAGAATACGTACTTTGCCTTTATTCTCTCATATAGGAAATTGCAGCATGCTGTGTAGTTTGTATTTTAACATATATGCAATCTTTTTGTGTAAATAAAAGATCAAATCAGCACTGTTCAAGTGGAGAATGATGAAGAGATTGATGAGGAAGAAGCTGTTTGCAGGATCTGTTTTGATACATGTGATGAAGGGAATCAACTTAAAATGGAATGCAGCTGCAAAGGTGCACTCAGACTTGTACATGAAGAATGCGCTGTTAAGTGGTTTAGCGTGAAAGGGAACAAGAACTGTGACGTTTGCGGTCGAGAAGTCTCGAATTTGCCGGTAACTTTGCTTCGTATACCTAGTTATGTCCAACGACAAAACATTGCTGTACAAAATCATCAGGGTCTGAATTCAGGAACAATAAGGTGCGCCATTTCTAAACTTTGAACATCTTCCAGAGTTCAATAGCACATTATTTCTCAATCTTTCTAAATGTTAATACGAAGAGTAAACAGAAAGACTTTTGATGTTCCTTTTTTATAAAAATATCATAATTGTGAGTTGGTTTTTTGATACATGCTTATGCAGTGCCTGGCAGGACTTTGTGGTACTGGTTTTGATAAGTACAATATGCTACTTCTTTTTCCTCGAGCAGCTTCTGGTGAGCCTTAGTCTTATATCAAGGTTAATTGTTATATCTGTGTTCAACTCTAACTCAGTGGCTGCTACCGTAAACCAGAGTGAGTAGTAAATGTGCCTATGCTTTTGCAGTTTTGCTTGATTAGTTTCTGTAAATTAGACCATTGTATTCGTCAAGTTATAAATCAACGCACTGGAGGAGCGTTACATATAGATATGGGTATTACATATTTTAAGGGGTTGTTCAGATTTTCAAAGTGATTATTATGACATTCAAGAATCAGAATCTGATAATATGCTGTTTGGTAATTTTATATTTATCCTAGTAGTTTTGTTGTATCGCTCCTGCTTCTCAAAATTTCAAAACTAGAATCAAATTAGGCAGAAACTGAATCTGATTACCACTAAGAACCATATGAATATACATATCATACACAGAAGGACTATATTAGAAATTAATATCTTCACTGCAGACTGTACATGCGTTTTTTAACGGAACAGAAGAGCTAATAATATGGATTGGAAGGGTCGTGGGATAGTTCTGATCTTTCAAAATTTGTGTTGATATTTCTGTGTTTTATTTGGGCTTCTCGTGTTAGCATATTACAATTCATTTGCAGATCCATGACTTGAAAACTCAAGCTGTTGTGATTGCTGCACCATTCTCTTTTACATTCGGGCTCTTATCATCTACATTTGCGATTATGTTAGGTATCATTTGACTTCAGAGTTTTCTGTTCCGTACATATATAATTCAGGGTGGCAATTTGAGCCCATTCAAGCAAATGGGTCAAACGGGTTGACGACCAAAAGTCATAAATTTTACATAGTTTTGAAATTTTTTTTCAAAGAATAATTTTTTTAATACATCGTTTTATAAATTTTCACTTTTAAAAAAAAGTTATGTTCTATCTTAGTCTTTTACAATGGGTCTATTTTACTCTTTGGCCCGTTGGGTCAAGATTGCCACCCCTGTATATAATGTTGCGAGAATTTTCTGTAACATTGTTCAATTTACAGCGATCAAGGAGTATATTTGGACGTATGCCGCTCTTGAATTTGCACTTGTAGCTATGATTCTGCACTTGTTCTATTCTTGGGTGAGTGATATGTTATCTCGAACCACCATTGTTAGTACTTACTACTTAGTACTAAAGGGTGCAATGTTTATATACAGTTTGTACTAATGAGATCATTAACAGATTCATATTGTTTTTTGCAGCTTCAGTTGAAGGCGATTTACGCATTAATGCTATCGTCAGTTTTGGGGTTTGGAACCGCGATGACTCTCAACGCTTTGTATATCCGCTATGCTGTTTGGCGAGTTCAAATTCCTCGAGAATCTAACACCGTTTGATGAGAGAAGTATCTTAGATTTTATATATCGTTGTAAATATCAATCTCCCTCGAAGTTGGTGCAATCGGGAGGTTAGTTTCCAGTGACCGGAAACATTGAGAGGGAGAAATATATCTGTATCGTTATCATCGTGTTAACCTTGTCTTTCATGAAAACCTGTTTCCATTTCCTGATATCAAATGCTTTTATCTTTTGAAGGAAATTTTGTTAGTAGCTCAAAGGTTACTTGTACCAGTCTTTGAGCTTTTGTTTACAATAAGCTCTACTAAAAAATAAAAGCTTTGTTCGGAAGAAAACATAAAGCTTTTATTTCCTAAAAAATAAGCTCTTTTATAAAATGCTAATAGAATTAGCGTTTGAAAAGCTCTGGAGCTTTTAGTCAATCATATTTACTTTTTTACCCTTTTATTAATCATGAACTACCACATTTAATTAATATTAATGTCCTTTTACGTAATTTAATACTAAAAGCTAAAGCTACAACTACTTTTACCAAACACATTTATACAACTAAAAACTCTAGCTCTTTTAAAAAGCTTTAGCTATTAAAAGTTCTACCTCTTTTAAAAACACAAAGCTACAGCTAGTTTTGACAAACATACCCATTGGGTGGGTTTGACAAAAAGCTTTTAGGAGCTTCAAATTTAATTTTTGGGAGCTCAAGTTTTGTTGGGTTGATACTTTTTATTCGGATTTGAAAGCTTTCTTAAAATTTTTTTTATGAAAAGCTACTTGAAATAGCTTTTAAACGAACTTGAGCTTTTAGTCAAACAAAATTAATTTTTTACTATTTAAATAAGGGAAAATGACATTAAATAGCTCTGAGCTTTCGACTTTGTACACATTTATGTAGTGAACTTTTTTTTGTGCACATTGGTAGTCAAAGTTTCAAAATTGTTCCAATTTGATAGTTGGCGTACCTGTTAACCGGTTGCTTCCGGTTTCGATGTCTACGTGGACAATTTTTTAATGGCGTGGCTACCCGTTTTTATATTATACCCGGTTTAATCTATGTGGCAATCCGTTCTTTTTAAGTCACCCGGTTTTATTACCCGGTTCATTTTTCATACGATCGATCCAACTAACGTTCTTAGGCTCGTTCGTACGTACAGGGTTTAGGGCGATCGATTAGGCTCTAATACACTCATAATCGAAGAACGAGCCCTAAGACGTAAGTTGGATTGATCGTATGAAAAATGAACCGGTTAATAAACTTGGTGATTTTAAAAAACGGGTTGCCACGTAGATAAAACCGCATATAATATAAAAACGGTCAGCCACGTCATTAAAAAATTGTCCACGTAGGCATCGAAACAGGTACGCCGACTACCAAATTGAAACAATTTTGAAACTTTGACTACCAAATGTGAAAAAAAAAGTTCACTGCATAAATGTGTACAAAGTCGAAAGTTCAGAGTTATTTGATGTCATTTTCCCTTTAAATAATTCTAAACTACAACTTTTAATCTATATCAATGTCTTTATGTATTATTTAATTATAAAAGCTACAACTACAACTATTTTTACCATGTATAAAACCAATAGATAATTATGAAAAAAAAACCCCTCAAAGTTGAACTATTTTTGTGATTAAAACTCTCAACCATTTTTCATTGCACAAAGTACCCCCAACCGACAAAATCTCACGGAATTGGGATATTACCGGTTGTAACCCGTTAAAAGTCGTAGGTCACCGTCAACAAGTCATCAGTGACCATCAGAATTTTGCCGAAAAAGTAAATTCCAATAAAAAAACAGATTTAAACAAAGAAATCAACAAGAAATGTGAATTTGAATCATAAATATAGACAAATGAGTTCGCTAGAAAGAAGGTTCTTCAGAGACCAAGGGTTTGTCAACAGATTGCAATAGGTTCATCAGGTTGAAAGTCTTCTTCTTTTTTTTTTTTGAAAAAAACTTCTTTTGAAAAGTTTTAGTGAGTTGGGGGTTTTTTGTGCAATGAAAAATGATTGAGGGTTTTAGTCACAAAAATGGTCCAACGTGAGGGTTTTTTTTTGCACAAATATCCTTAAAAACAAAAAACTACAGCTCTTTTAAAAAACTACAGCTTCCAAAAATTCAGGTATTAAAAGCTTTAACTCAAAGCTACAGATTGTCGTGTCAAACATACCCTGAAGAGTGGAAGCTCAAGAATGATAAAACGACTTAAAAAATAGTAACACAATGAAATGAGTTTCCAACCCCAAGTCTAACAATCTAATTTAATCATGGATAAAGTACTTAAAACCACCAAGATTGATCAAATTGTCGAAATTTGATGTTATTAGTAATAAAGCTGCAACCGCATTATCATAAATTGACTCTATAAAACACTCAACTAAGATTTACAAGCTCTTGTATTTTCAATATCTAAAACTGGTTAGGATGGAGACTCTTCATCTTGGTCTTTAAATGCAGTTTGACTAGGATTCATTTGTGCTGGTAGAAAATTATGTTCTTTCCAGATTAGACTCAAGGTGAGTTGGACTGATAAAAGGGTCTGGTCTTAATTAGTTAAAAGTGACATGGATGCCCCTGCATCATACGAATGTTTCGGATTACGTTTGCCTAATGATTATCTGATTATCTTAATCTCAAAACATATATAATCGTTTAAGTGTATTTGACAAATCAAAAAGTAAAAGTGATTAGTTAGAAATTGATGCATAACTTTTATATTTCTTCAGGTTACTCTTATAGATAATTTAATCTTGGAAACACAATTAATCGTTTAAGTGTACTTAACAAATCAAAAAGTAAAAGTTATTAGTTAGAAATTGATGCTGAACTTTCATATTTCTTGAGGTCACTTTCTAAAATTTAACCCTGGAAACATAAATAATCGTTTAAGTGTATTTGACAAATCAAAAAGTAAAAGTGATTAGTTAGAACTTAGAAATTGATGCTTAACTTTTATATTTCTTCATGTCAATTTTTAAATAATTTAATCCCAAGGGCGTCATGGTCTGTACAAAACAAGAATAAATAGTAATATGCTAGTCTATTTACCTATATGCATTACATGAGTTAAGTCAAAAGCGTACTTTTAAAGTTAAGATTATATTAAAATAATAAAGAATATTAACTTATCAAGTGTATTAAACTAATAATAATAATAATAATAATAATAATAATAATAATAATAATAATAATAATAATAATAATAATAATAATAATAATAATACAACACATTTATAAATATAAGTTTAATTTTGAAATTTGCATACATTTTATTCAAATTGAAATATTGTTTTAAAATTTAATAGTATTTTTATATTATAGATATAAAATGTATATATGTCCATATAAATGTTGAATGTGTGGGCCGAGTGTTGATTTTTTTTATAGCAATTTCCAGATCTCTGGATCGTCGTGTTGAGTGTTGACTTACTGAATATGTGTCAAATTGATTTTAAGTCAACTGTTTCTTGCTTGTTGAAGTAGATATATCATATATGTGCTGGATTTCATGTTCATTAAATTATCCTCTCAATACTTTATATTTAATTGTAGCCCACTTGAATCAAATATGCAACCTTTTCTGCTCTTAAAAGGGTATGCAAGATTTAGATTTTTAACAATGCCCATAATGGTGACCATCTCAAGACTATGCCAATGGCTGTGCTTGATACTACTGATGTTATCGAAAACCAAGTGCTCAGACGACGTTGAAATGACTTTCATCCAAAGCGCCGTTGCCAAAGGAGCTGGTACGTTTGTTTCCTCAAACTCTACGTGTGTGTGTGTATGTTTTTAGTGGTAACAATGGTGTCATGCAGTTTGTCTAGATGGAAGCCCGCCTGCATACCAGTTAGACAAAGGATTCGGAGAAGGCGTCGATAAGTGGTTAGTTCACATACAGGTTAGTCGTTATGTGTTCATGTATCCATCTTAGCTTTCAGCCTTTCAGTGTTACGAGGTCTCTTTCATGATGAATAGTATAGAAAGGAAAATGTAGACGGATAAGTGACCATTTGCATATATGGCTTCTTGTGGTTAGGGAGGAGGATGGTGTGAATCGACAAAAAGTTGTCTTTTACGCGTGAACATGAGCAACGGAGTGGGTTCATCGACACGTATGCAGAAGTTCAATTTCACAGGAGTTTTTAGCAGTAAGCAAGAGTTCAATCCAGGTATGTACAACTGTACAAGTACGATATCTACATGAAACAGAAACTGTATCTTTGGTGCAATTGAAGATGGTTCTTTTTTCTTTTCCAGGCTTCTACAACTGGAATAGAGTCATCATGAGGTACTGTGATGGAGCATCGTTTACTGGGGACGTTGAAAAAGTTGACCCCGTAAGTCGATGCTTTTCAGAGGTCCTCACAACTACAGCAATTCAATGCATCTCATTTATTATGCAAATCTACAGGTTACTAATCTTCATTATAGAGGTGCAAGGATCTTCAATGTCATTCTGGAAGAACTGCTATCAAAAGGACTGAACAGAGCATCAAGTGTAATATGCTTCTTTCTCCCTGTGTGTGTGTGTGTGTGTGTGTGTGTGTTGATAGGATACCGTTGTGTGATGGTGGCAGGCTCTTCTAACTGGCTGTTCATCTGGTGGATTAGCATCGATACTATACTGTGACAAGTTTCGAGCCAGGTTGCCAGCAACTAGTCAAGTAAAATGTGCTCCAGATGCCGGTTACTTTGTTCATGTGTAATCTCACTTTTTCTGTAACTTCCTTCGATCATTTGATTAACAATGTGAAGAAAAACAATGTTCCTCCTAATACTTAGTGTCTGATAAACCATGCTTTCTTACAGGAAAGACATTTCTGGAAAATATCACTTTGAGAAGTTCTTCACCAAGATTGTTAAGCTACATGTGCTCTCTCTTCTGTCTCTCCACACACACAAATATCTATTATCATATGTGTGTGTATACAATTACAAGCTATAAACATCATATTTGAATATTTGATAGTTCTAAACGGTACCTGGATTTTGGATGTAGAAATCAGAGATAAATTTGCCTTCCTCGTGTACTTCAAAGATGAAACCTGGCTTGGTAAGATTCATCGTCTTTACTACTATTCTCTCCTCCCAGAAGAGTACATTAAACAGTTGTGCTTTCGAGGTCAAACAAAATATTTTTCAGCCTCGAAGTTGATCATAATACATTCAAAATTCAGGGAAAATGTTCACAACCACATTAAATGTCATAAAAAGTACATCACAGAATTATAGTACATTCGGGTTGGGAAAAAGAAAAACAAAGTTGACCTCAGAAGTCAAACTATATGTGTATGTCAATGTGTCTCCTTTTCAGTTCATTGTCTGAGATATAACAATTTTATTACTGCCTCAGTGCTTCTACCCCCAATATATTTTGCCAGAAGTCAAAACACCGGTGTTTGTGATCAACTCAGCTTACGATTCGTACCAGGTTCATCATCTTTGTGTGTGTGTTTATGGTGTTTCTGTGTGATTCCATGTGCAAGTGTAGTTTTTTTACTGGATACTGCATTCAAATCTCAAGGTGCAAAACATCTTAGCACCGAAGAAGGCTGATCGCCATGGTTCATGGTCTGCATGCAAGTCGAACATATCAAACTGCTCCCCTACCCAGCTTAAAAGATTGCAAGGTCATTATTCTTATAAAAGAACCCCAGATGTATTAACGAGTTGTACAATACTGCTTAACATAGATTGTGCTTCCAAAAACTTGTGTGTTCTTTAATTGCAGATTTTAGGTCAGATTTTATACAGACATTGATGTCAGGAATGGGTAAATCCAGATTTAACTCCACATCAAGAGGAATGTTCATCAATTCTTGTTATTCCCACTGCCAATCAGGGAATCAAATTAATTGGCTAGGAGAACCTGCTTCAAAGTTGGATAACAAGGTAAACATTGTTTCATCTCAACAGTTAATATTGCTCGGCCCGAAACTGTGTTTACTTTTAAACGATAAATAATTACCAAAAAAAATTGAAAGAAAGAAAAGATTTGAGGGTATGCCCCTGCAAGTAAGATATATACTTTGACAATAAAGGTCAAACATGGTACCCTCCAACACAAAAAGTTAGTGCATTTGGTAACAAAAATGAATTCTGGCATTATCCCCCAAGTCCCTACGTAGTTTGGCTTATAGTTTAGTGTAGTTATCAGATAACGTGTATATAGAATTTCAGAAATCGCACCAAAATTGAAGTTGAGATGCAACTTATTTGAGTTTGGAAGTCAAAGTATGTTTATTTTGGAGTGAAGGTTTGTTTTTAATCTTTCATGTTGATATAATTTTGATGTGACATGCAGGCTATTGCTGAAGTGGTTAGTGACTGGTTTTACGAAAGAAACACCACTCAATTGATCAATCGCCAGCATAAATTGCCTCAACAGTGTTGATTTCTTCCATGCTTTAGTTTTAACAAATGGCTCGTCGATGGAAAATAAAGGTCAATAGTTACCTAAAACTCTGTCATTCATTAGATAATATCGTTACAAAGCCATGTAATTGCTCCTGCTATCAATTATTAGTCAAATGTGATGAGATATGGAGCATGGTTTTAGGATGCAGTGTCTAAAACTTACAAAAGTACATGCAACATTAGTAGCAACAAGTACATACCAAATAAAGTTTGTAGCACTATGGAATCCGCCTAACTTCGTAGTTGTGAGAAACACGAAGAGGGAACTGCTTTGAAACAGGCCGGTCTTCTGACCAAAGCTCTAAATTCACAGTCCCAAAATCCCAATGTATGAGGCATTTGTAAACCTGGTCAACATTGAATCTGTTGACTAAACCCAGGCCAAGGCACTTGTCAACAAGCATCCATTCACCTGTACAGGTAAAATGAAAGACAATTTTAATTGTTAATTGAGCTTATAGCAAATAAACTGAATGGCTAATTAATGAAACTTTACCATCAGGACGAAGATCCCCTTCATAGAGCTGCTCGCCAGATTCTGGCCATACATCATGCTTTGATCCGTCGATGGAGATAAATGAGACGTATGACTCAGTTGGGTGGAATAGACTAAATGTTGGGTGAATTCTTAAACAAACAAGCCTGTGAAATGAAAATAATAGCCATCACAATTGATGGATAGCCCAAAAATCAGCATAAATGAACTATATGAATTAATAAAAATTTGACATGGTAAAATCCAACCTTGAATACCCTCCAGAACCAGCACCCACATTGCGTGCTACAAGGCTCGAGTCGATCTTCAAAACTTTCGGGTTATCTTCTGAGATTAATATATTTCTTTCAATAGCTAATCCACCTCCAACATCACCCTCCATTTTCAGAGATTCTATCTCTCCGGCTTGCTCAAGATCCCGACTGTGCCAAGGTGGGATCAGAAATATGGATTATTATTTTTACAATTTAGGGAAGGTAACATTTCAAGGTACAAAAGTATCAACGATTAACTCACTCAAGGACAGTATACTCCTCGGTACAACCAGCAGAACGGTACTCAGTACCACTATATTCTTCATAACCATTAATTTCGACCCGACTATGAAGCCACTGAATTCCTGTCACAAAACCAAACAGGCGAAGCGGATCTAGCAATTGTAACAACACATATTTCTCTGGATTGTTCTTTATTTGGAGATCTTTGGCATCAAAGATCAACTATGTTTTCTTTTCATCTTATCATCATAGTTCCTCCACTCCCATGAAAAATTGCAACACTTGACCAAACACATAGTTCAAAATAAATGTTCGACTGTCATTAGACAAAATGAACCTAGCGCACCCAAAGTCAATCCCGTCTGTTTTTTATAATGACTGACAGTGGGCACGTAAGTAATTATAAGATCTGTCGGAGAGGAATTTTCATGGAATGTCCTAAAAGGAGAAGTATTATTGTCCTATTTATAGTGCCAAAAGAAGCATATATTTGAGCAAATAATATAATTTTGAGTTATGACCAACTTTGTTGACCTGATAGGCAAACCCGAGGCTCCACAAATACCCCACAATTATGGATATCAAGGTCATGAGAAGTGGCCCCAAGGAGTTGAAATTGGCAATACTCAAAGCTAGGATCTACTTTGGAAAATCCACGTGTTCACTGCTCAACCACCCCTATGGGGTTCGCCATGTAATGTTATATGTGTAGGCCTCCATTATACACATATACCAGAGAGGGGGCAACCTCATTGACATAGAAAAAAATGCTGAGTAGATTAGATTACCTGTAGGAAGGTGTTGCATAGAAATAATTCGACCCCCAATCCAAGGGACCACTTTGAGAGCCCATTCACCAGATTTAACTTCCACAGGGGTTCTTGAAAGCCCAATCCCTTTATGTGCAGATGCCTTCTCCACATCAGGAATACGCTTTGCAGTTTCTGCAGTTCAAATTAGTAAACGAATAGAAATTATAAGATTGTCATTACATGTAATGGTTAAAGAACACAAGAGCAAAGTCAGTTAATACCACTAAAACATAGGTTACTGTCATATAGTATATAAAAGAAGCATACTTACCCATACGCATCTTGTAAGTGTTCTGGCTAACAGATATTAGTTTTGCAACTTCATTTTCCAACGGCATAATGATCTGCAGAGCTTCTCCATCAGTGCCCCACACATCAACCTGATAATAGGAAGTAAATGAAATGAAACCAAAATTGGGAGAGATCAGAGATAGAGGAATAGGCAGCATAGGTTACAAATAGAACACAATCACACATACCATAGCTCCTTCACCAAGTAACAGGTGTACATGTAACCGGCGATTTGGTCTTGCCCACAATCCTTCTGTCTTAGAAACACTCACTGTGACAACTGAAGAATTGAGTTCAGCAACGTATGTTGTCAGGAGATAACTTCCATTAGTATATCCATAGCCATCACCATCATCTTCGAAAAGAACACCTTTAGCTTTACCTGCAGTTAAGAGGTGAATGATATAAAGGTCCATGATGGAATAAAGTGGCGAACATTAACTTCTGTTCAGAAAAACAGACTAATGATGCATGGGCACATGTCGCACATATCATTAGTTCATTACCATTTTCATCTAAAGCAACAAGCAACGAAAGATCATCATTTGCATTAGCTTCACCAACATGTTGATGATCTGGACCAAATGGGATAATTGATCCACCTTGTAGATAAAGTGCTGGTAAATCCTGAGAAATTTAAAAAGTAAAGAACTGTCACAAAGACATTGAAATATGACTTTGATTTTTCTTTTTCGAGAATCCATACTGGATGTGAATCTTCAAAATCAAAACTCATCCAAGTGCCAATAGGCAATGTATGCTGCAGTTGATGCACCCCAAGATCATTCATGGTGCTGTGAAATAGAACATCGTATTAGTACAGATTACATATAAGCAATGTATAAATCAGAAAGTCCATGCATCACATAAAAATTTTTAGCTTCAGCTACAAGGAAATTATAATCCTAGGAGAAAAACGTTCTCACCTTGCATATACAAGAAGGGGCCCCAACAGGAAGGAATTCTCATTTCTTCTAAATTGACAATCCTTTGAATCTGCATAATAAATTATGAAGTTGAAGCAACCCAAACTCCAACTTAAAACAAAAATATGGATACAAAAAATATTTAGCATCAAGGCATACCGGCAAAAAAAGTAGGTGCTGCCACCGGAGAACCTTTTGTATGTGCCAAGTAGAAAAGTGTATATATGTGTGGTATAAGGCGGTATCGCCTCTTTAGTGCCAAACGACAAACTTCTTCACACTGAAAATATTAATCAGTGCAAATTTCTTGAGCCAAATACTTAAAGCAGTACGATATTGCTACAGAGTACAGCCTTCAACACTAACAAATCATAAGTTTATAAGGTCTACCTCCTCCCCAAAGGACCAAGGCTCATGATTGATGGTTCCCTTTTCTGAATGCCCACGGCAAAATGGAAACATGGCCCCAACACCAAGCCATCTTCCAAATAACTTTGGTGTTGCATTGCCAGCAAACCCACCAATGTCAGGCCCTGAAAATGGCTGACCACTAAGCCCCTACATGGCATGGGAATCATTGAGCGAAATGTGAATCGAAAGAAATCTATTTCAAACCAAGCATAAATAATATTAATATATTTACAAATAAATGGTAGTAAATAATACATAACATAACCTATCCCTATGTATGATATTTCCATGTAACATATCCTAACAGCTTACCAGTTGGAGCACCATAGAGATGCTCATATGTAGGTGTTCCCAAGTAGAAAGATTATCCCCTGTCCATGTAGCAGCGTACCTCTGACTACCTATAAACCCAGCTCGAGTAAGAACAAATGGACGTTTATTTGGGTTGGCTAATTTCATGCCTTCGTATGTTGACCTTGCCATCAGCATGCCATAAACCTATATTAGGAACTACGTGAGTAAAGTCCAGACACCCTTGTGAATAATGTAGACTAATTTAAAGCAAGAACTGATTTTTTTTTTTGACAAAACATGCATAATAGAAAACCGAACTTGCATACATTGTGATAGTGCAAGTGATTCTGATGACCGCCAAGTTCGGCATCTCCCCTATGAATGTTACTCTCAGGCATCGTCTTTGTTATGGACTGGCAGAAGGAAAATAAATCCAGTGAGATTATAACCTGAAAGATTACACATTTACACTTGAGGGAAAAGGTGTTAAATGTCACCTTGAAAACGGCTGGTTCATTCATATCATTCCATATGCCATCCACTCCATTAGATATAAAATCTCTGACTAGGTTAGCCCACCATGAACGGGCTTTCTCTTGAGTAAAGTCAGGGAAAACACAAGGTCCTGGCCATACATCTCCTATAAAATTGGAGATGAAACATATGAGAATCAATTTGAAAGCCGTTGAATATTAAAAGCAATAGACGCACCAACAAAGGGCTTCCCCTCGGCTGTTTGAACCCATATGTCTTTTTTCGATCCACTTTCATAAACAAAGTAACCTTTCTCATGTTTGATCCCTGGGTCAAGCATCCAGATAGCTTTGAAACCAGTATGATGAAGATCATCTGCTAGAGATTTTGGATTATGATAATTCTCCTAAGAGCAATAGAAAGGATTAGTTTGAACATGTGAACGGGATATTATCGGCATTATTAACATCAATTCGTAACATGAAAAAATTGATGCATTATGTTTCTTGAACATTTAGTCATGGTTGAATGACAAGTAGATTAATAGATATTTTGGCTTAGAATGCTGATGAGTCTCATGTTATCTAGGGATGCAGTCATTACTGCAGAGAGCACACCTGGTCAAACGTGAAACATCGAAAGCCGTCCATGTAGTCGATATCCATCCATATGACATCGCAAGGTATACTTTTATCTCGGAATGTCTTGGCAATCTACATAGTAAAAAGAGATATGACGATGCATTCTGAGTTAACATTTTTTGAAGCACCAAGTAGAGGGATTTGTATACAAATAGAGTTGTGATAAAGCAGAAGACCAGACTGAACAAGGTGATGTACAGTACTATCATGATATGAGGACAAACGAACAGTTAATAAATAAGTTGTTTATGTTTATGTGAGTGTGGGTGCGGGTGTGTGTCTGTGTGTGTGAGATCACATGGTGAACGAACTTACACAGAAACGTTTAACATACCTCACGTACTCTCGAATCAGAGTCATAGCTCCAACGGCACTGTTGATATCCCAGTGACCACTTTGGTGGCATGAAAACAGTTCCTATCAATAAAAAATACCAGCATTATTACCTGAGTCATTCCAGATACAGGGCACATACCAAGTATTAGAAAAACAAGAAAAATATAATAACTTATTATTTAAACATGCAAACCAGTTTAATATTTTTATCACATAACATATCCCAAATTTAAGCGGTTTCCACTACAAATTGAAACAGATGACTAGACTGAACAAGGTCACAATGATCAATTGAGACAAGTATATTATCACACAACATATCCCAAGGTTCAAGCTCACATATAAGGGATCATCCTCAAAGATTCAAAGTGTAGCACAATTGATTCTACAGAAGCTACCGTGTGATCATTAAGTTAGTCTTAGTGAGTGATACACTTTGGTGATTTTACAGAAGCGTTGTTTTCGCCAATCAAGATTTATTGTAATTCATTTCAATAAGAATATACCAAACATTGAGAAAAATCTATATGATTTCATCAAAAAGTTGTATTCACCCCCCCCCCCTTCCAGCCATATTGTTGTTAGTTGTTAGACTTACAGGAGCAACATATAAAAATGTTTGTGGTCATTAATTATGTTCACAAGAGAAGCAAAACTACAACAAGAATGGCTAGAACAGATATCGCAGTGTAGTTTTTTACTTTACTTCAAGCAGGACATGAAATCCTATAGGAGTTAGTACTTAATTAAATATGCTTGACGTTCTCTTTTCTCTTTATGTTGGTTATGACTTCTTCAATCCTTTCTTTCTTGAAAGCGAGTTATAATTACGTAAAACTCAAAGGTAAACATTTAATTACTATTACGAGAGTAGTTTTAATATGCAAAACTTAATAATTCATAGGAATCTTTACAAAGTTGATAATATTCCATATCTAAAGTATCAAAAGCAATTAAGCAAATCTATTTCTATAAAATGAGAAACGCTGACATATCAATAAGTTTGCATAATCTTTATAAAGATGTTCACATTACATTACATTGTTCAGGAATTTACCAACTGCATGCGACAATGATGTCAAGACATCAGTTGCTGAAGCAAATGGACCGAATGTAATCACAGGAAAGGAAGACGGAGCAATTAGCTTTGCTGTTGATTCTTTACGCAGATCAATCTGTTGAATACATCTCAAAAGGAAAATAGGTGTATAATGAATACAATAGCAAGTCATTCAGAAAATGAAACTATGACATAAGCGAGGAGTCTAAAGCACCTCACAGCGTTTTGTTGTATCAGCAAGAATCCCCAATGCCTCTCCGTTAGGAAGAATGGCCAGAACCCAAGGATGTGACTGGTACAAGGAGGTAGTTCCAGTCCCATACCCCCATGCATCGGTATTCCAAGTAAAAACCTGTGTATATTGAATTCATCAATACCCGGACAATTTAAATAACAATATGATTATGACATTTCAAAATTTAATTAATGAAGAAAAAATAAAGGATAATAAAACCCACCCTCTTCCCTGTTCTTTCGAGCTGTCCGCTAACTTCACCAGTTCCATAAAACGAGGTTCCTGCTGGAAGCTATTGAACATATTCACTAGCTTCAGTAAGATGGATAAATAGTATATGAACATGCATGGAATAATCCCATATCATGATATAAAACATAATTTTAAAAACATGATGGTGCTCGAAATTTTTTGCCAGAATGTTTACCAGGGTAAAGCATTGACTGGTCGTACAACATGATAATTCATTAATAAGACGTGGAGTACAAACTACCACGCCTCCTAGCAAATCATAGGCAAAAGTATTTCTAGCACCATGGCACAATCTTACAAAAATATATGTATATTAAGAAGATACATCTGACCTCAAAATAGACAATTTGTTGTCCGGCAACATATTCAGAAGTTGGGATGAATAATGGAACTTTGTGATTATTCATAATCGGTGTGTCCCTTACTTTGGGATTAACAAACGAAAGACTGGGAAATGCTGCATTTCTACAATCAGCAGAACAATCAAACCTGAACACACCTTCTTCTAGAATCGGTACAAAAACCATTTTACTAAACTTAATATCGTCAGTCACAGATGTCCCTGCACTCTCTCCCATCTTAGACGCCGCTAAGATTCTATGTATCAAACTCTTATTGTTGTTTCTGCATAAACAATATCATTTTCAGTTGATGCTATACCATGATTAAGTAAGTAATTAGTCATTAATTCGTTATTATACTTCACAAAATGTGTCAAAAATGTGTCTTTTTTAGTGGTACGGTAAAACTGTCACTTGTAACAAATATGTCATTTAAGAGACTACGTTTGAAAGTACAATGACTTAGGATGTAGTATGGAAAAAAAAATAATAATAATAATAAGTGACCCGTTGCTATTTCTGACATAATCCCATTTCAAATCCAAAACTTCCTTAACTTCAAAAATCTTTTGCCTCATAAAGTCATAAAACTGAATATTTCAAGCCTAAGTTAAAGCTTACAGAAAAGTTTATTGGACCCCAAAATTGTAGCTTACTTGCAACAGAATAGAGCAGTGTTTATTATGAATTTGATTGTAAATATCACTCCTAACTTTGTGCTCATCAAGAGTATATGATTCAAACTCTACAGCAACACAAACAAGCTCAAATACATCATCTCTACTGATTTCAGTAACCAAAAGCTTGCAGTTTTTATATTCTGAAGACAACCAATTATTAACATCCACCATCTTCACTTCAGAATTCAGGTCAACCAGAAACCATACATACATCAAGATATTCATATTTCATCAAAAGAAGTAAACTTTACACACAAATCGACCGAAAACCCTAGTATGTTGGATTGAAAAGATACTCTCGACAAGGAAATGGATCAAAGAAACAAAATTCATTGAGATATCAAGTAAGGTAAATGACAACATAAATCAATACCTGATGAAATTACGGAAATAGAGAGAAACTGAGTGGGGATTCTTCACACCTTTCGAAAATTCATTTGGAATCAGACGAGTGTGAGTGGAAATTGAAGTTGCAAAGCTATAAATATAGAGTTTGCTGTTTGTTGATCTTGGCATTTCCATTTGGGTGTTATTTATACAAGGACCAATGTGAGCCCAACAAAACGACATGGGGAATAGGAAATCATCCAACAAATGTACCACCCATTACTCCAAATTTCATAACATACACGTGTCCTCCTTTATATAATAATGTTTGTAAACCAGAAATAAAGGATGTTCACACGTGACAGTAGAATTAATAACAAAATTTTAAAAGAATACCAATAACAAAATAACACATTAACAGTTTAACACTACAGGCACAATCAAAATAACATTACAGTTATAGTTTATTGACTATAAATGTATTATATGAGCCAGTTTGTAATCTAGATTAAACCAATAACCAAATTCTATTAGTTAATTGAAATGATTTATCTTTGAAAGCTTTCAAATCAGAATCAAAAGCTTAAGGTTGCGTTTAGTTAACGAAAACTAAGCATTTTTCGATTTCAGTTTTGAAATTATAGTCTTTAGAAAAAAACAATGGTTTATATGAAAACTGAAAACTGAAAACTTTTTTAGATGATAAAGTTTTACTTAAAAAAAATAAGATGAGTGATTATAAAATAAAAAAATAGGATTGATGATAGAAAAGTAAAAAGTGAAATTGAGTATTATAAAGAAATATAGGATAGTTAATAGAAAAGTAACAAAGAGAATATGCAAACTGGTATTTTAAAAAGTGAAGTGAAAATTTATGATGAATAAATGTAAAAAAGTTTTTAATGAATAAATGTCATTGTGAAGAAAAAAAAAAACCATAAATTAACCAATGTAAATCAACACAACAAGTTTCACTAACTTTATAATGAATAAATGTAAAAAAGTTAACACTCTTGAACAATAAAGGCACACCAAGAGAAACATTTGAAGAGATTTTTTTAATCAACCTGGAGATTTATTTACATTTTGTTTGCTTATAAATTTTGATCTGTTAACCAGAATATGAAAACGTCAAATGGGTTTTTTAACGAAACCACTTAAATGGGCCACCTAAACTTGGGCTTCACTTGCTTTTTTAGAACCTTGTAGAGTTGTAGATAGATGACCCATACGATCAAAATTCAGTAACCATTGTTTAATTGTTTCATTATATATTTATCTATTCATTTAAAAAAAAACAAATAAATTATCACTTCATAATTAACTAGAGACATGTAATTTATATCTTTTATTTTAAATAATTGAATTCAATTAATTTATAATTCTGTAACAAACATTGGGTTAATAGAATCTATTCAATGGTTATAAGCGACACTTGTAAAACCAAAATTTTGATTTCTAAAGATTGATATTAATCATTAATAAAGATAAATTATATCTCAATTATTTATTGTTATTAATTATAAATAAAGTTAAAGATTTTCTTATGTTTTCTTCATTCATCCTATGAAGGTTTCTTAGTTATTTTAATAGTTTCTTTTTCATTCTATCATCTATAATGATTAAAATAAATATTGAGTTTTTTTCATAATATTCACGGTTTGTGTTATTTACTATCGAATTTTAGAATTATTTTAGAATTTGAAATTTATTAAAAAATATTATTTAAACAAATCCCGTATATTACAACGTAATAAACTAGTTTTTATAATTGACGATTAATTTCATAAGTTCTTAAAAAAAAAGTGTTCAGTTGTTTTATCATGGAGGTAGTGATGGATATGGAAATGATTTTCCATTATTGAATCCGTAAATGACGAAGAATCCCATAAATCATGATGTAATTTTTAATTTTATGAATTAATTATTAATTATCTTGACTGCTTTTTTATGAGACGATCCGTAAATGGTACGCTTGGTATGTTGCTTTGGGAGTGGTACTCTCCTATATCCTCCATCTATATATATGTATATCTCTCTCTCTCTCTCAATATATATATATATATATATATATATATATATATATATATAAATTATGGTTCGAGAGAGTATCACCCATTATACAGCGCACCAGAAGGTACCACAAATAAACAAACTTTTTTAAAAAAAAAAATTTTCCATAAACATGTTTTAATTAACATTATGAAGATCTCATATATATATATGTGTGTGTGTGTGTAGGGGTGGGTTCAATGGAGAACCTTATGTATCAAAGAACCTTGGAGAACCACAATGCATCGCTAGAAAAACTGAAATGCATCAAGTAGAAATCGATGCATCACGCGAGATTTTGATACATCAAGTTGAAATAATGTAAAAATCGATCCATCACGTGGAAATAATGATGCATTACGGGGGAATTGTGATGCATTTGTGATGGTGCATAGAGGTTCTTCAAGGTTCTTCGATGCATGGAGGTTCTCCATTGAACCCACCTCTATATATGTATGTATGTATATATATAGTTACAAAATAATAAATTTATATAATAAACAAGCCGAACTCAAGCCTGTAAAACGAGTCATGAGCCAAGCTCTGCATTTCGAGCTCGAGCCTTCAAATGAATCAAATCTTAAACAGGTCAAGCATGAATCTAAATGGGTTCAGCATCGACACCACTCTTTTACATTCCTAGGTACTCATTTTAACTAAAGATCTCACTACTAGGTTATTTCAATTTATAACACATCTTTCATTTATGACTTATCATAAATTTGTAGTTTCAAATGAGTTTGCACGTAACAAATTCTAGTATATATTGGCATAACAACATAAAATTTAAAGAACATGCATTAATATTTTTTGGAAGAATTATATAAAAGATCAACATATGGAAATGATATTGGTGTAGAGATTTAATCGAAAAATACCAAAACTTAATATGATGTTTTACATAATTCTTTAGTATTTTTTACTCGTGGTACTGTTGGTTTGCTCATGTTAATTAAGTTTTAACATACACATATTTTTACGATTCCTAAAATTATTAAACATTGTTATATCATTTTTCAAGTTTTGTTTCAACTTTCAAAAGAAAAAAAATATATTTATATAATCTAATACAAAAAAAATGTCTTATTGAAATGGAAGTAGGAGTTTTAGTGAAGTCATCCATGCACAATTATGTTTAAATCACCCATTGTGTTGGGAAAAAAATTACATTTTCATATCCATATACTATTAAACTTTAAAATATTGTTGTATTAATTTATGATAATATGTTAACTAGATGGTTACATTTTATATATTTTCTATAGTTTAAATCAGTGGATTTTTCATTTGTAATATATTTTATCTTAGTCTAGATCATTAATTATTGAATACGGAGTTATAATATTCACGTATGTAAGATAACATATTTATAAAATAAAATTATTAATCACACTATTAAAATGGAGGAAATAAAATCACATGAAATTGATTAATCTTTGTGTCAAAACAAATAAAATTTGTGCAAATTGATCGATAGATATATATAGATTAAACATTGTATGAAATTTTATAATCACAAGAAAGTGATATTCTAAAAGTAATAAGGGAACAATTTATAAGTGTTTGTTATCATTTTGATACTTATATATTTTTATTTTGATTTATCTCAAAATATATGTCAAGTTAATAAAAATATATTTATAACCCTAGTTACGATACCACTTTTTTACAAGATAATTTTTTAATTAAGTATGACGTGTCATTATAAAGAGCAGTGTTTGTTACATATTACTACAACTAATGAGATGTTGGTACCACATAATGAAATTGAATGAAATTTACAAGGTATTGTACCTTATGATATTACACATGACATTGAAAATGAAAAAAATACTATAAAATTTCTTTTCCAATCCATTTTTTTATTCTCTTCGTGTTGGCAAGGAAATAAAAGAAATAAAATTTACACTAAACTCTATTCTTTACTCTTTCTTATTGTCATATAACAAAAAAGTTTGGAAACCTAATGTGATTCCATTCCATCATACTAAACAACCCCTAAGAATGTATTTCGTAAAATGCAACCGAGATAATGGAACCAGGTGAGATTTACAGGTTTTTTTTACCATCTGACAAAAACTTTGATTATTAATGTATATAAGTAAAGAAATGAGTTTGTTATAAATTTCATCTTATATCGGATCCTTATTAATATGGAAATCAAAACAATGAAAAAAAGTAATTAATAGTTTTCATTTATTTTGAATGTCTTTTTTTATTTATGTGTAACTAATTGAATAAAAATGGTTAATATTGGAAAAACATTATCACCTTTTCTTATTTTACGATTAATAAGTCCCTAAACATTTTTTGAATTGTTTAATTCCTTAAACTATTTTTGTTTTTTTCAAAAATATATATTAACCTGTTTGAACGGTTACCAAACAAGTAACATTATTTTTCATCCGATTATATTGAAAAGAAAATCAACTATCTTTTCTCATTTAGTGATTAAGTTCTAAATTGTAACAATAAAAAAATAGTTTAAGAACTTAAACAATATAAAAATAGCTTAAAAACTTAATGGGGTTATTATGGAAAAACCAACATGTTTTCACGGTTTTTTGCGTTTCTTCCCTTCATGCTATTTTCCCCCCAGAAAGTTCATCAAGTTTGAATTATTTTGGGTTTTGTGAATTTGACTATTAAAGTCCGGTTATAATTGGTAAACCGGGTTTTTAAAAACTGAAAAATGGGGTTATAATAGTTAAATTTCACTAATTAAAAAAATTAACTTAAAGACTTTTCTGGAAAAAAAATAATATGAAGGGACGAAAACACAAAAAACGTAAAAACAAATTTTTTTGTATAATAAATCCAAACCTAACTTAAAGTTGAGAAAATTAAATTGATAAAGTTTTTTTATCCCTATAAGAGTGTGGGGAGTACCCACCTCTCCCAAACCCATCTTTCTGTACACGTCAGCGCCACATTAGCTTTTCTCTCTCCACCTTTCCCCACCTTTCTAACTAGGAAATACCCATCTTTCTTAACCTTTCCATCTTTCTTAATTTTTTTAACATTTTAATTAATTTTAACTAACAAAACAAATACTAGAATTAAAATAATTAATTTCATAAAATATTTAAAAACTATTACATAAACTAAAAATTAAAAATTACCGAATTAAAATAAAAAAAATACATAACAATAAATAAAAACTAAAATTACGATTGAACATTAAAAAAAATACAAACTAGCCGTCTAAATTTGGTATTTGGGCAAGTGCAATATGTTCCACAAGATCTGAGCGAAGGTTATTGTGTGTTTCCCGATTACGAATTTCCAGTAACGTATTTTGATATACTTCATTGGAAGCGGAATGTTGATTGGATGGAAGCTCGGTTTCTTGAAATGAACATATCGCGAACCCTTCGTCTTCTAAGATCATATTGTGTAATATGACACAAGCATACATGATTTGTCTAATTTTATTTTGGTGCCATGGTCGTGCGGGGTTGTTTAGTATAGCAAAACGAGATTTGAGTACACCAAAAGCTCGTTCGATGTCTTTTCTTGCCGACTCTTGTGCTGCCTTGAATCTTTTTCGTTTGTCATCGGTTGGACACGAAAAAGCTTTCACAAAAGTCGCCCACTCGGGATATATCCCGTCGGTTAGATAGTATCCATGTTTGTATTCTGTTCCGTTAATAACAAAAGGAACAACCGGTGCGATCCCGTTTAAAACGTCATTGAATACTGATGATTGATTAATCACATTGATGTCGTTGTTGGAACCCGCGACGCCAAAAAATGCATGCCAAATCCATAAATCTTGTGACGCAACGGCTTCCAACATAATTTTCGAATATTGGTGATCGCCTCGCATATATTGTCCTCGCCATTCTGTAGGACAATTTCTCCATGCCCAATGTGTACAGTCAATACTGCCAAGCATTCCACGAAATCCATGTTTTGCTTCATGGAACGCGTACAACTGATGAACATCAGATTCAGTCGGTCTACGCAAATATTTGCGTTTGTATAGCTGAATAATTCCCTTACAGAATTCTTGCAAGGTTTCACGCGATGTTCTTTCAGACATAAAAAGACAGTCGTCAATCGAATCAGCCACCATGCCATATGCGAGTTGCCGAATAGAAGATGTGCACTTTTGTAACGCCGTAAATCCCCTTCTACCTCGAGCATCCCATCGCAAGGTAAAATATTCAAAGTGTTGCTCCATATCGTAAACTATTCGTAGGAATAGTTCTTTGCGCATCCGGAACCTCCTTCTGAACATATCATCTCCATAGACAGGATTTTGAGTAAAATAATTGCGCATCAGACGTTCATTTGCAGCTGCTCGGTCTCTATGAATTGGAATTCTTCGTCTAGGTTGCGGAGAGCTGGCATTTATAAAAGCTTCAAAAAGTTCTTGATAACACTCTGTAGATTCGTCTTGAGTTTCGTCTTCGCTTGATGAGTTTGACGACGAAGACGTAGTATACGGTTCCATCACAATAAAAATAAAATTGTGATTGATTGGAAATAATTTTAGGTTAAATGAAAGAGAGAATTTTGAATGTGTATAGATTGAGAGAAATGGGAAAGATGTATGTTAAATGTGTTGTGAAGATATATTTATAGGGAAAAATATTTAATAAAATTTTTTTTTTATTTTAAACGGTCAAAAGACCGTTGGAGGTAAAAGACAAGAAATGGGAGCGGGGTGCAGCGGGGACCTGGAGCCGGGCCGGGGTTCGAATTGCGCGGGGCCGAGGGGGAGGGGTGGTGTTCCCGGCGGCTCTTTCCTACGTGGCCGAAGCCGCTCGCTTGCGGGGTGACCACTCCCTTCACTCTAAAAACTATTAAACTTAGACAATTCCACGGTACCAAAAAATATCCCTTAGGAAAAGGATATATTTATCAACCATACCCATTACATGAAAATTTCTAATAAATAATTAGTTTGATAAAATGTATGTAAACTTAAATTAAATTATATAAATGTTAAATCTTTTAAAACAATACAACAAAAATACAATTATTTGTCATAAATGCTATTAATCTATCTTTTTCTATATTCATGAACAGTAGTTACATTTTTTAACATTATTTTAAAAAAGTTATATTTCCAAATTTATATATATTTAATAAATATCATTTGAAATGTTAATTTTACGTAATTTACATAATGTTTATGTGTGTGTGTATTGAACGATAAATTATCCTACAACTCCTAAACTACTCCTTTGCCTCAAGTGGGGACTTTAGAACTTATTTTCTCTAACTAAATTTCAACTTACATTTGACGGAAGTCGAACCCGTGACATCTCACTTACATATCACACTCATACCAAATGAGCTAAACCTCATTTGGGTATGTTTGGCAAAACTAGTTGTAGCTTTGTGTTTTTAAAAGAAGTAAACATTTTAGTAGCTGAAGCTTTTTAAAAGAGCTGGAGCTTTTAGTTTTATAAATCTGTTTGGTAAAAGTAGCTGTAGCTGTAGTTTTTAGTATTAAATTACGTAAAAGAGCACTAATATTAATTAAAGTTGGTAGTTTATGATTAATAGAAAGATAAAAAAAGTAAATATGTTTGACTAAAAGCTCCAGAGCTTTTCAAAAGCTACTTCTATTAGCTTTTTATAAAAGAACTTATTTTTTAGAAAATAAAAGCTTTATGTATCCTTCCAAACGAAACTTTTATTTTTTAATAGAGCTTATTCAAAATAAAAGCTTCTAAAACCTCTTAAAAGCTCTTAGAATATCTCTACCAAACATAAAGATCCCAACCAATAAAATCACATGCATGATCATTAATTTGTTTAATCATTTAAGGTCACATACTCACATGTATTGGTTTTGTTGGGAACGTACGTGGTGGGTTTCCAAAAGACAGATCCATATATATACAATTTGTGATTTCCAAGGTTTTTAATTTGTCCTACGATCCAAATCGGTGTTGATTGTGCACATGGGTTTTGTGTTTTGACACATTAACCTTGTACATTGTCTGTACGGGTGTTGGGCCAATCAATGGACTTAACTGGATGGATCCAATTAATTGATATTCTAATTTTATAATTATACACATGCAATCTCTTACATCTAATCTAATCTAATATATAGATTATCATTTTTTAAGTTTATAAATTCTTATTTTTTTTTTTATGCTATATCTTAAGATGAACCAACTTTGAACTTTAAAATGTTTAACGTCTTCCTTAATTAACCTTTTTTTTTTTCTCACCAAGATCGTGATATTATCTTTATCAATTAATTGTAATTCTATAACTATAAACAATGTGTTAGATCTAATATAAAGATTTTCATTATTTAACTTATAAATTCTTTTTTATACTATAGCTTCTAATGAATTAAGTTTGAAGTTTAAGGATGTAAAATTGATAAATGTATCTGAAATTTACAAATCTAAAACACACACATATATATTCTTTTATGGGAAAATTACCAAGAAAGGTAATATAAAATACAAAATTTGACAATAAAGGTATTGTAAAAAAAATTTTTGCCAAGAAAGGTAATATAAAATTCTATTTTGGCCGAGAAAGAACATCAAATTCAAATTTTAGGCCAAGAAAAATAATCAAATATTATTCACTTACCAAAAAAGGGAGCATAAAATTAAAAATTTACGTTCTTAATTTGTCATCAATACATTTTTTTGTCAAATTTGAATTTTATGTTATCTTTATTGACATAAAAAATTTTACATTACCTTTATTCGCAATTTTTGAATTTTATATTACATTTCTTGGTAATTTGCCCTTTATTTATTTATAGATTTACACCAAATATCTAAATATATTACAAATCCCAAACCCTCAAATAATTAAATACCCAAGACCCTTATTTTTTTGCAATCGGTTAAACAACATTTAAGGGTGGAACAAGATTATAAGAGAAGACAGAGAAAGTAGATAAAGACTACACAATTACACATCTACTCCATAATTTTTATACTTTTAGGTGGCGTTTGGTTTACGTGATTTCAGAAAAACTGGTGAGATTTTAATTTGAAAATCCTTTCCTTATCATGTTTGGCAAAAAAAAGGATTTCATTATCCTTTATCATTTCACGATCTCTTTTTTTTTTTTTAAGTTTTAGAATTCATTTCATTATCCTTTATGATTTCACAATCTCATTTTTTTAAAGTTTTAGAATTCTTCTCTACCCCCTATTATTTCAAAATCTCATATCTTTACATATCAAATTCCTAACCAAATGACAATACTACCTTTATCCTCAACTTAACCACCTCATACCTATACCTATTGACCCTACCCTACCCTAACTAGATACACCCAATAATGATAACTATCTAAGACTACCAATCTACACCAATCCGTTGTATCATACTCACCGTACCCTACTCTACCAACATTTACCCCATCTCATCCCACCCCACCCCACCCCACCCGACACCACACCATCACATCACATCACCTCCCACCCCTACCCTACCCTAACTAGATACACCCAATAATGATAACTATCAAACACTACCTACCTACACTAATCCATTGTACCATGGTACCATACCCTACCGTACCCACCCCATCCCTACCTACCATACCTACCTAGCCTACCCATCCCCACCCCCAACCAAACTAGACATCGTATCTTACTCTCACTCATCCTACCTCATCTATATCTAAATATACATACCCATCCCATACTACCCCTTCTCACCCAACCATACTCACCCTACCCTTACCTACCTTACCCCCACCCATCCCACACCAAATACACTTCGTATTCTACCCTCACCCATCCTACCTTACCCACATCTAACTATACACACTAATCCCATTCCAGCACACCCCTAACCACGCCACCCACCCCTACCTACCATAGTTACCCTACCTACCTACTACACATTGCCCACATTTTAACATACCCTACCTTACTTCTTGTACACATACCTGTTTTACCAATATCATTTTGCAAATAAACAAGATTTTGCAAATAATCAAATTTGAAATGCAAACCAAACACTTGACATGACTCAAATTCTCTGACATTTGAATCATGTAATCCAAACGTTACCTTAGGTTTATAATAATAAACGACTAAAAGATAATAAGATAAGCTTATTAGAGTTGCTGGGTAGTAATGCATAATGATGAACAATCTTCAAGGGTAATGTGTTAGTTTATTTAACTTTATTAGTAGGATTATTTGTGTTGTTTTAAATTAATTACTAACGTTTCTTGGTCAATAATCAATAGAATTAACGAACGTAGGGCCAAAGCCATTTCATGGATTTCGGAGGCTCTGTGCTTGTAATTACAACAGTCTCTTAAATATTTAAATAGTAATTGGTCATTTTGAGACGCAATTTTAATAGGTAAAGTGGAGGTTGTGAATAACAAAAATAATGATTGATGAGAAATTAAAATAAATAATAAGAATCAAAATAAATTTGACATGAATTCCATTTTAAAGCACCCACTGCAAGAAAATACACCTTTTGCGACGACAAAAGTCGTCGCGAAAGACTCTTTGCGACGACAGTCGTCGCGAAAGACTTTCCTCACATAAAGGTTGTCTCAAAAGACTCTTTTGCGACGACATTTTAGGCTTTTGCGACGACTTCTAACTGATTTTTTAATTAATTTAATATTACTTTTTGCGACGACAGTGGTCGCAAAAGGGGTTTTATTTAATTTATTATTTTTTTTGGAAAATACTTTTGGCGACAACAATCGTCGCAAATGCTATTTTTTTATTTTTTATTTTTTTAAAAAATGTTTTGGCGACGACTGTTGTCGCAAAAACTTAAATATTAATTTTTTAGAAACCACTTTTGGCGACGACTGTCGTCGCAAAATGGTATTTTTTTTTAAATATTTTTTTTTGTTTTTTTGACATTTCCAGGATTTACAATCTGTAAATCCCAAAACCAGCTATATATAAAAAACTTAACAATAAAAGTGCATCCCATACAAATTCCTGCTATATTTAAAAAACTTAACAATAAAAATGCATCCAAATTCAATAACACTATAACATAACAAATTGTAACACTTAACATAACAATTTTAATTGTTTCAAGCACAAAAAATAACACTTAGCAACTGAATCCAACAAATGACAAACCAACCGAATCCTACTCCTCATCGTCGTCATCGTCGTCCTCATTCTCATCCTCATCCTCGTCAAATATTGGACCTAATTTTAAAGTCGGATTATCCTTACCAATCATAGCAATCCACTTTGTAAAACGGTTTTTCCATTTTCTGTTATTTTTGCGCAATGATTCTTGAATTTTCTCATCTGTTGATGGTTGCGATGATGATGTTGTTGATGATGAAGACATCATTGAACGACCTTTTTTCAGCTTTTGGCCACGTCCGATGTTATGGCCACGTCATTCCCCAAACACCTAATGACAAAAACAATATGTTAATAAATTTTCAATATATGTGTGTTTGTGTTGGTGTAAATAATAGATAGATATTTTACCTTCGAAGCGATTTCTTGCTCATTAATAGAAGGAGAAGACGAAGATTGACTAACCCTTTCGGCATTCAATCTCTCCTGTACCAAGTCATAATGACTATGTTTATTTCAATCGATTCATATTAACACATTTATACTTGTATTTGCCGATTTGTGGGTTCATACGTGTCATAATAGGTCAAAATCTAGCATTCACACTTATAATTCATGATAATAGGTTTGTATGAGACATAATTACTTCAATTAAATCATAATAGGTCAAAATCTAGCATTCACACTTATAATTCATGATAATAGGCGTGTATGAGACATAATTACTTCATATAAATCATAATAGGCTCCTATAACACATTTATACTTGTATTTACCGATTTGTGGTTCATACGTGTCATAATTGGTCAAAATCTAGCATTCATACTTATATTTCATGATAATAGGCTTGTATGAGACATAATTACTTCAATTAAATCATAATAGGTCAAAATCTAGCATTCACACTTATAATTCATGATAATAGGTTTATATGAGACATAACTACTTCAATTAAATCATAATAGGTCAAAATCTAGCATTCACACTTATAATTCATAATAATAGGCGTGTATGAGACATAATTACTTCATATAAATCATAATAGGCTCCTATAACACATTTATACTTGTATTTACCGATTTGTGGTTCATACGTGTTATAATTGGTCAAAATCTAACATTCATACTTATATTTCATGATAATAGGCTTGTATGAGACATAATTACTTCAATTAAATCATAATAGGTCAAAATCTAGCATTCACACTTATAATTCATGATAATAGGTTTGTATGAGACATAATTACTTCAATTAAATCATAATTGGTCAAAATCTAGCATTCACACTTATAATTCATGATAATAGGCGTGTATGAGACATAATTACTTCAATTAAATCATAATAGGTCAAAATCTAGCATTCACACTTATAATTCATGATAATAGGTTTGTATGAGACATAATTACTTCAATTAAATCATAATTGGTCAAAATCTAGCATTCACACTTATAATTCATGATAATAGGCGTGTATGAGACATAATTACTTCAATTAAATCATAATAGGTTAAAATCTAGCATTCACACTTATAATTCATGATAATAGGCGTGTATGAGACATAATTACTTCATATAAATCATAATAGGCTCCTATAACACATTTATACTTGTATTTACCGATTTGTGGTTCATACGTGTCATAATTGGTCAAAATCTAGCATTCATACTTATATTTCATGATAATAGGCTTGTATGAGACATAATTACTTCAATTAAATCATAATAGGTCAAAATCTAGCATTCATACTTATATTTCATGATAATAGGCTTGTATGAGACTTAATTACTTCAATTAAATCATAATAGGTCAACCGGATGACGCATTTTGCCATCTTGCGATCGTCCAGTATAATGCCAAATCATCTCTTTTGCAGTGTGTCTGGAACTATACATACGTTTAAGCCTGGAGGTCAACGGGAAGTAACGTAACACCTTCTGAGGAACTTTCTTCGCGGTTGTCTTATCGTCATACCATCTACTATCACCACAAATCGGACATGTTTGTTTTAATTCGTTCTCTTTCCATAAAAAACAACAATCATTTTTGCAAACATGGATCGTTTGGTACCCTAACCCTATCTTTCTCATCTTCTTCTTAGCTTCGTAGTATGAAGCTGGAATCCTATTATCTTTTGGAAGTGCAAACTTCAAAAACTCTAAAAGCTGATCAAATGAACTATCAGTCCATTTGTTCATGGCCTTCATGTGTAAGAGTTTTGCTAAGCAATTTAAAGAAGATAACCACGTGCAACTAGGGTACAACTCTGTTTCGATCTCCTCAAACAATTCAGCAAATTACTGGTCAACCCCACTACCTCCTGCATCTGATGTTCCATCATCTTCGACTGCCGGTTCACTAGTGTTTTGCTCCCCAATAAGGTCGTTCATGACATCAATCATCTCATCTGTTGCTGGAGCTATCTGATTCACAACTCGAGGAGCAGCCGGTTCACCATGAAAAAACCATTGAGTGTATGATCGTTGAAACCCTCTCACATGTATGTGACCCTCTACAATAACTGGGGGGTGAAAATACATGTTCAAACACTTTCTACACGGACATCTCACTTTCCCTTCTTCGTTGACGTAATTCTTAGCAATATCCATAAAACTTGCTAAACCATCCAAAAACTCTTTAGAGTTACGTCTATTCGATGCACACCAACTCTTATCAATCGTCATAACAGCTTTATTAGAAAAGTTAAACCTAAGTATATTGTGTTCGATATGTCTAAGGGTAGGCTTCTAAACCACTTTTTGAATATTTTACCTCATATGTGAATGCATATTACATGAATGGTCGTTTAAGAAAAATTCGGCAGCATTTCCCCTTAGCTCCCAAGTATATATATATATACAAATATATACCCGAGAAGCAAAGAGAAAATGACAACCGAATCTTTCTTAAACAACCAATCAATGTAATACACATTCACATCCTAAATGAAGTAAAGTATTCAAAAAGCAGTCCCAAATTGGGGACAATCCGAAATTAATTTCTAAATCAACTTCGGACGGGCATATATATTCTAAGCTTATGATGATTATTGTAAATTGATTTAAAGAAAAACAAGTAAATTTATAAACAAAACACGTAAATATGAGTTATATGATAAATAAAGTCAATTGCAAATATAAAAAAAACTAACGTTATAAAACCAATCATACATCTTTCATACAAATATATATACACTATCATACTTCTTTCGTGTGTGTGTGTGTAGACACACACACAATTAAAACCAATCATACATCTTACAACCAATTACAACCAACATAACAATTAATAAATAAAATATTACAAAACATACACTTTAATATATAACTAATTACCAACTTACAACCAACATAACAATTGATACATCTAAAATCACTATATGATTCTCACACGCATAAAATCACTATATTATTTAAACTCAATTGTATTAATAAACTATATTTTTAAACTCAACATAAAATTACATAATTTTACCTAAAAACAATAGTATAAACAAATCCTAATTTCTTGTAGTGATTATAAAAAACACATTTAATTAACTATACAATTTATAAATAAATAATTACAAAACATACATTTTAATAAATAAATAATTATCAACTTACAATAAATTAAACAATTAGTGTGTGTGTGTATGTATATATATATATATATATATATATATATATATATATATATATATATATATATATATATATATATATATATATATATATATATATATATATACACACACACATACATACAATCATATATCTTTCAACTTACAATAAATTAAACAATTAATTTATATACAAATTTATAAATTTATAAATTTTATTCTCATACATTCTAATTAAAAAAAAACAAAAAATTTTACATATAAACAAATGTATTAATAAACTAAAAAAATTTAAACTCAAATAAAACACATAATAAGACATATAAACAACAATACAACAAATCTTAATTTATAATCAATATTATCAACTAAAGATCCAACAAATATATATACACTTAACATATATCAACTAAATATCACTCAAAAAAGAAAAAGAAAGAAATTTACCTGTATAAAGCCGGAGAAATCGTCGGAGGATATTGACCAGTGGCCGGAGAACTGAGCTGGTGGCCGGATTCTGTCAAGAAATAGACAGATCGAGAGATCAGAGAGTCGAGGGAGCTTGAAAAACAAGAGAAACGGACAGATCGAGAGCCGAGAAAGAGATATAGAACACGTACCTTGTGCTGGCCGCCGGAGTAAGAGAAATAGAGCCAAGTGCGCCGGAGAAGAAGGGGAAGGGAGGCAAGAACGGTCAGCGGCGACAAAGGGGGAAGGGAGGCAAGAACGGTGAGCGGCCGGAGAAGAGGAGATCGAAACGGAGACAAGTGCGCCGGAGGAGGGCGGATTCGAGCCGGAGACGGTCTGCAGTGGGGGAGGCGGCCGGTTTGGGGGGTTTGGGTTTTAATGCGACGAATGGTAGGTTAGAAAATAGAAGGGAATGTATTTTGGTGGGGATAAAAGTAATTTAGTCTGAGAGGGAAAAAGCCGCGGGTTTTTTTTTCGCACCCTTCGCGATGACATGTCGTCGCAGAAACATAGAGTCGTCGCAAAAAATCATGTGTCGTCGCAAAAGGTTGATGTCGTCGCAAAAAAGCCAATTTCTTGTAGTGACCGAGGAACAACGTATACATGTCTTATACAGAAAAATTTTATTGGTCTCAATTTAGTTGTTTATTATTTTTGTGAGGCCCTACAAAATTGAGGGGCTCTGTGCGGTTGAGCTTCTCGCACACCCTAAAAGACGCCCCTGCACAGGGCAACAAAACATGTGCAACTAGCGACTCGAGAATTGTTTGACTTACTTCTATATATGAAGGAGTGATCTTTACTATTAAGTTTGATCGGTGCAAGAGATAAGTGTGTCTATTCCTTACAACAATTCAAGTCATCTTATGACTTAAATAACATTTTTTTTTTCATATATATATACACGTTTATAATTCATTATCTATCAAAATAATGACACATAAACTACGTAAAAATCATGTGAAGACATAAAAATAATATAAAATTGGAAGCATTAAATGAGTAGAAAAGTTAAAGAAGCCCTTACGTAATAAAAGCATATATAAGATGTAGATGTTTTTTACTTAAATGTTGCGTTATATATATGTAACTGAATTGCAATAAATATATATAATGGGACCAAACGCTGCAATCATTTTAGAATAATAATTACATTCGTCTAGTCATCATCCAATCATCCCGGCCATCCCTATGCATTTGGATAATAAGAACAATATTCTATTTAAAAAGGATTTGATTTGCTCTTTGTTATTACTATATACATAATGATGCTGTTAGAAAACTGATGGTATATGATAAAAACGAACTTGAGAATCGCTTGGATGTTCTCGTGATCGTGCTTCTTCACTTTCTCATAACAATTATTTGTCCTAATCAAGTAACCAAATCTTGTTATGTGATGATCACAATAAAATACGTTACTTATGGCTAATGAATTTGTTTATACACACACTGCTTTTTCCAACGAAATCAAGTTGGATAAGATGTGTTAAAATATCATTCAACAAATTAAAACGGTTGAAACCGCCACCATCGTAACAGTGACATCATCTTATAAACATTAAAGATTTAAAGCTATTAAGATAGCAATCTTTAATTACAAGACAAAAGTTTTACCTTAACAACACCAAGGTTGTTAAGATAATAGTTTTTCAAAAGCCACGAGTTGTTAAGGTAAGTCTGCCTTATCATAACAGCCTTATATTAATATTAAAGAAAATACAAATGATATCTATCCAAATATATTATTATCTACTTTTAAATTCAATTCAAATCAAATCCAACAAAATCCAATACTTTACTAACTTACTATGTTAATACTAATGTATTACATGGGTTAAATTTAAAAATAGATATTTATAAATATGCATAATATAATAATTATAAGAATAATAAAGTTTGCTTAAATTTAGTTAATGTGTTATTAAATTAATCATATTCGATTTGGATAGATTTGATTTGATTTAAAATTTTAAGGAAAACTTAGTAAATGAAGTGGCAAAAGTAGAGAGCGACATGTTGCATATTTGTAACCCCCCGACCCCCGAGCAGGTACGTGTAATTATCCTATTGACCAATTATTTTATTGAGTATTGCGTTGGTCCAATTGCGTCCCGTATAGTGGATTATACGTGTCGGGACGGGGAATTACGTGGATTCGGGATATAATTTTAGTGGATAAATTATAAATATGGATTCACGGGATTAAATGAGATTTATTGATATAAATAGTGAATTTTTGATATTGGGGTCGGGTATCGGTGTCGAACCCGCGATATAACGGGATCCGTTTATGTGATATATGTGTGTGTGACGTGCGCCCTTATCCTTCTTTTGTGCAATTTCAAGGGAAAAGTGTGTGTGTGTGTGTGTGAACTTATTCTGCTGTAGCTTCAAATTGGATCCAAATCAAGTGATTGAAGTTACAAGTTAGATTGGAAGTCTCCCTTTTGTGTTCTTGAAGTTGTAAGGTAAGAACCCTTTGATTTGGGCTTGGTTTTGTGTGTTAATTGTGGTGAATTGGTGGGAATTGATTTGGATATGTCATAGTAGTGTTTTGCTGTCAATATTGTGAATTATGATTGCTGAAATCGAGTTGGAGGAGGTTTACACCTCCTGGACAGAGCAGAAAAACGAACAGGGGAACTGTTCTGTTTCGTGAGCGCGGCCGCGATGTTCATCGTGAGCGCGGGCCGCGATCCGGCTCCAGTGGGCTTGGGTCGGTTTGGGCTTTGGGGGTCCGTTGGGCTGTTTTGTGGGGTTCATTTGGGTATATTAACAGCTATGGGATAATTGAGATTAATCTGGGAGAATTAATTTGTGTACAAGGACTGTCAGAGATTGTCACGGGCCGAGTCCGGATCAGACAGTTAGGGAAATTGTACGGGGTGATCCAGGTGAGTACGCGAGACATTTTCCAAAGACTAGTCGTTGTCTTTCGAGTCTTTTGTGTTAGTATTTCATGTGTGATTATATGAATTGTTTGGGCACTGCGAGTTGCCCCTCAGGTATGATCTTTCCTTCTTTATATGTGTTATATGCTTGAGATCCATTACTATATATTGCGATGAGTATCGTGGGAGCTGTGCAGCTCTGTTTGACCCTGTGTAGGGTTCCCATATATATATATATATATATATATATATATATATATATATATATATATATATATATATATATGCGGCCGTTACTCCTGTTAGCCTGCACGGGCGTGGCTTGGCTCCAGGGGGGAGGGATTCCCCAATTGAGATGATTATCTCTTTCTGTAATTGGATCTCTAGGGTCTCTGATTAGAGGCCGGTTGGCATGTATTATGCCACGTAGTGTAGGGCTGCCATGTGACATGCGATATGTGATTATGTGAACTGTGCAGTGTCTAACCCTTGTGTACTCACGAGCTGCGAAGCTTACGTATTCGAGTCTGATGTGTGTATCAGGGGAACCGAAGATAGGACCGCCAGCTCCTGAGCGAAGATAGGTGGTTGACTTGCTGCGATCGAGGGATTCTACTTTTGTTATCAGCATGTGACTACTCTGTCGGAAACCTTGGGATAAATGATATTGGGTTGTATGTGAATGTTTGGGTCCGGGTCAGGTTTTGTATGTCGGGTTGACTTCTGGATATAATGACTATGCTTGTGAAATGTTTTAATTAATCAGTGTTTGTGTAAGCCCTTGACATGCGTGATGGATTTTATATGCGTTTATGTCACCTGTGTATTGTAAATGACGTGGCTCTTAGCTGGGTTTTGAGGGTGTTACAATATTAAACGAGAGCATGACACGTGGCATGCTAGTTATTCATTTAATAGTATAGATAGATTGCTTATAATATAATATAATAAAAGTTTAAAAATATACAAGAAAATAATTACTATTCATATATATTTAGATATATATAAAATTAATAGGTCTTAATAAATAATAATATCATTTTATATACCTTTCTTTAAAAAAATAATATTTATATCTTGACCTTTTAATTTATTATATATTATATTTATATATATATATATATTAAAAATATATACGTAATACGCAGATAATAAACTAGTTTAAACACTAAAGATGTTAAACTTTCTCAATGAAGTTAACACACCGCCAGGGATTCGCCCCAGCCCCTTGACCCTTGCTTTAACGTCTGAGTCTGACCAAACTTATACGAGTGTGAATTATGCACCTCTCAAAGTCGTTCTAGTTTCAATCAAAACCAATAAACTTGGTTAAGAAATTTCACTAAAATAACATCATTCTTAATTTTTATAATGCTCGTAATTTTTAATTAGTCATTACTTATGTATAAATTTGGGGTGTAATTAAATATCATTGCATTGTATTCATATTTCCTTCGTCATACATTAATCATTATTAATTATTTCTTTAAAAAAATCAAACGGTACCCAATATTAACTCTTTTTTAACAAAAAAATGATGAACTAGAAACATGTGTCTAAAATAAGGTATAAGAGAAATAAAATGTTGATATTTACCTGTTGTCTTGTTAATTAAAAAAATTAAACCTTTTCGTTTTAAGTTTTTTCTATAAATGTTTGTCACAAAGGATTGATATTTTTATTTAATAACATCTTTTATTTGTCTCTCCGTTTAATTGTATGTTTAAAATTTTGATCATTATCATCGATCTCATTATCTTGTTATTACAAAAATTAAAGAACTGATAAATAAAAAAAAATAAAAGTTTTTGCATTAATTTATCCTAAATAATTTATATTATAAAGGGTTCATATTATTATTTAGTAACATATTTCTTATGTGTCTGGCTTAACTTATCGTTTAATCGCATATTTTAAAACTTTGGTTCAATTTGGTCATTATCATTTATCAAATAAGCAAAAATATAAATGTATTGACTGATTGATAACATATGATTAAAAGTCTAAAATATCATTAAAGATCGATGATGATAGTTGATTATACAATAAAAATTTAAAAATATAATAATTTAAATGGTAAGATAATTTAATTAAAATAAAAAAATAAAACATAAATGAGGAATTATGATGACATCCAGCTGCATGCTTTCAGCTTTCAATATATAAAATTCGTCTCTCAACTATTATATTAGAAATTCAAATTAAAACTAACAACCTTATCTGCTTAAAATAGCAACCAACAAACAACAAATACTTTATTAAAGCAATGAACTCAATTTTTTTTTCTAAAATGACATTTTACTACCAACTTTTTTCTTAAATAAACATTCAACTCAAATTAATTGATCCATAATAGCATCATGAGGTGATTGGACGCTGAGTTAAGTTCCACGTAGACTGCCACATCAGCACCATATGCTGACTGGGTCTTTGTAAAACAGCAATATAGTCATAACAGCAATGTACGTCATTTTTGTTTTAAATATAATGTATTATTATTGAGAAAAAATAAATATGTTTTTAGCTTAATTTAATTGAATGTTCTTGAGAGTTCTTTGAATGTTCTTCATAACCACCACCTGGATCCACCATCCACCATCAAGAAGCACGAATCCTCACCCTCACGGCCTCACCCAACCCTCACCCATATCCACCACCCACCATCCATGCCAAGAGCCACCAATTAACACCCAGATCCATCATCTACTGCTCAAATCCACCATAAAAAATATAACCTGGATCCAAAACAAAGATCTGGAAATCTGGAAGAAACCTAAGGGGTGTTTAGTGGCGGTGATGGAAGAAACCTAAGGATCTGGAAATCTGGAAGAAACCTAGATCCACCATAAAAACCCTAAAGTTAACAAGCAATGTTCAGAGAGGAAAATGGAGGAAGAGATGACAGTGGCGGTGATGGCGATAACATCGAAGTGACGACGTGATGGCGTTGGCGATGGAGACGGTGGTAGTGGCGATGGGTCTGCGACGCATGAAAAAGGAGCAGAGACGGCGGTGGGTTTGTGACGCATGTGGTGGTGCGGTGGTGGTTGTGTTAGGGGAGAGGGAGGGTTAGAGAGAATCTGAGAGATGAAGGTGGTTGGTGTTGTTCAAAGAAGATGTTGTGCTGCTTGTGCATTGTATTTTGACCGGGTAATGAATGGATAGAGGATCCATATTCCACAAGGTTTAAATTTGTTTTAATATTTATTATTATTATTATTATTAATGTATTAAATTTAATCTTCAAATAAAAAATACATTATGTGAAGTACTGCTTTTAAAGTACGTTGTTATTTGATGGAGATCTAGTCATCATTTGATGTGACGTGGCAGTCTATGTGGATGCAGAGTCAGCGTCCGATCATCAGGTAATGCTATTTTGGATCAATTCTGTTGAGTTTGATGTTTATTTAAGGAAAGACTTTGTAGTGTGTTGTCATTTCACGAAAAAAATTGAGTTCAATGTTGTAATAAAACAATTATTGTTGGTTGATTGCTATTTTAAGCAGTTATCCCCAACCTTATCCATGTCACTTTCATCCATCCGTTTGTATATTTATTTCCTATTATCGTTTCTCAATTTAATTTGGGTCAAAAAATATTATGCACCGACAACCTCAACCGACCATGCTAGACCGTCTGATGAGGTTCATGTAATCTATCTCTATCTATACTAATAAAGGAGTAAATATACTCAATTCTCATGAAGTCACGTGTCCTCACCATCAATCGACACGTGACATTTATAGTTTTAAAAAATAATAAATAAATTTAAACTATATCTATCCATATCGATCTAATATAATCTACTTTTAAATTCAAATCAAATCAAATCCAACAACATCTAATACTCTAATAACTTATTAATTATAATATAATATAATAAAAGTTTAAAATATTTAAAAAATAATTACTATTCATGTGTGTGTAGAATTATACAAAATTAATAGGTCATAATAAATAATTATATCATTATTATATATAATTTTTTAAAAATAATATTTATATATTTACCTTTTAGATTATTATATTTTATATATATTAAAAATATCCGCGTAATACGTGGATAATAAATAGTTTAACATCAAGTGAGGACGGGAGTGATCACCCCGATGAAAAACGGGGTTGCCACATGTGTTCCGCTCCATAACGACGAGAACACCGCCCCATACATCACGGCCTTGACTAAACTCCCCCCTCCCCATCGGCCTTCCCAATTCCCATACACACCTATGTATATATGTATGTATGTATGTATTTATTTCCTATCATATCGTTCCTCAATTTAACTTATATATTAGAGTGATTTTCACGTTCTCACAGAATTAAATAATTCTTTCCTATTAACCCTATAAACTAGTTTAACATCAAGTGAGGACGGGAGTGATCACCCCGATGAAAAACGGGGTTGACACGTGTGTTCCGCTCCATAACGACGAGAACACCGCCCCATACATCCCGGCCTCGACTAAACTCCCCCCTCCCCATCGGCCTTCCCATACACACACATATGTATATATTGATGTACTAGTTTATTACCCGCGTATTACGCGGATATTTTTAATATATATAAAATATAATAAAGGGTAAATTACAAATTTTGTCCCTGTGGTTTATTAGAAATTATGAATCGAATCCTTTGACTTTAATAATTATACTGACAGTCCTTGTGGTTGAAGTTTTGTTACGGATATGGTCTTTTGGCCATTTAAAATGACCATTTTACCCTTACTTGTTTAATAATTATTATTAATGTTGTTTTTATTGATATTTCTATTATTATTAAATAACAAACTAATCTAAAAAATTTAAAATACCAGCAAAATTAATTTAATATAAAAGACATAAATTTGAATAATAAAATATTAATAAAGACAAATGCATAATAATTATTATTAATTAAAAACTAAAAAATAAAGTTTTGAGTTTATATTTTTACTTTAAAGAAAAGTAAACCTTTTATAAATCAAAAAAAATAAATGTATACATTGTCAAAAAGTAGTAAATTTTTTTTTTGATGTTTTTAAAATTTTTACATAAACAAATTCTTAACACTTTCAATAAACATTTAAAAACATTTTTATATAGTTTAAACATTTTTGAAAAAAAGTTGTTCAAAAACTTAAAATAGTTTGAAAAACTTTAATTGTTTTGAAAAGTTTAAAAGTTTTAAACATTTTTTAAAAAAAAGTTATTTTTTTGAATGTTTTTAATAAAGTTATACAAAACTATCAAAAACTTAACATTTTTAATTGTTCATCAAAATGTTTAATTTTTTTTGTTTTATTATTCATGAAAACGCTTAATTTTTCAACCAAAAAAATAAAAAATAAAAAAAGGAAACCTAAAGTTAAAATACTATTTTGTTTTGAGTTTTTAATTATCAAAAAGATGAAATAACAATTTACATATTTTCATAGATGTTTTAACCTTTATTAAAAATCATATAATGTAAAATGGATAAAAATGAATACTTAATAATAATAATTCCATTTTATGATTTACAAAAGGTTTACATTTTATTTTAAAAATTGTAAACTCAAAACGTTATTTTTTAGTTTTTAAATGATAATAATAATTATTCGTATGTCTTTAAAAATATCTTATTATTTATTTTCATGTGTTCTACAATAAATTAATTTTTATGTTTTTTAAAATTATTTTGAATTATTATATACTAATAGAAATAATAATAAAAACAACATTAATAATAATTATTAAAATAGTAAGGGTAAAATGGTCATTTTAAATGGTCAAAAGACCATATCCATAACAAAACATCAACCACAATGACTGTCAATGTAATTTTTAAAGTTAAAGGACACAATCCATAATTTCTAATAAACCACAGGGACGAATTTTGTAATTTACCCTATAATAAATAAAAAGACAAATATAAATATTATTTTTTAAACAAAAGTATATAAAATAATATTATTATTTATTATGACCTGTTAGTTTTGTATATTTCTAAATATATACGAAGAGTAATTATTTTCTTATATATTTTTTAAACTTTTATTATATTATCTTATCATTAGTTAGTTAGTAGATTATTAGATTTTGTTTGATTTGATTTGAATTGAATTTAAAAGTGGATTATATTAGATTTGGATAGATTTGATTTAAATTTCTTTATTATTTTTAAAATCTATAAATGTCACGTGTCGATTAATGGTGACGACACGTGGCTTCACCGGAATGAGTATAGTTACCCTTTTAATTAATAGTATAGATAGATGTATGTATTTATTTTCTATCATCGTTCCTCAATTTAACTTATATATTAGAGTGGTTTTCATGTTCTCACAAAATTGAAGAATTCTTTCCTATTAACCCTATATATGTGTGTGCGCACGTGTATGTATTTGTGTTGTAATAATTTATTAAATTTTTATCATTATATATCTTTAATTTGTTTTGCATAATTTATTACTTTTTTATTTTTTCAATGTCATCTATAGTTTTAATAAGTTTTCAATTTCTGCTCAGTTATGTGTCTTTTAATAATCTTATGAAATTTATATATATTTTTTTTGTTTAATCCATTAAAAAAATAAGTTCATAATCGGCTTGCGTAATTTTGTATTTTTTCGATTTAAGTTGAAAATCTAAATAGTTCGTCGTTTTATCAATTAAAAAAAGTAAAAATTGAAATTCTTTATCGTTTTCTCGTTCAAAATAATTTAAAATTATATTGATTGATCGTTTTTTTTTCAGTCTGGTTAAATTGAATTTCGAAATGAATCATCATTTTTCCTAAAGAAAAATTTTAAAATTATATCGGTTAGTCGTTATTTCCAATTGGTTAAATTTAAAACTGAAATGGTTCGTCAATTTTTCCTAGTAAAAACGTCGAAATGGATCGTCGTTTTTCACTTGGTTAAATTGAAACTTGGAATGGTTAATTTTTTCCAATCAAAGACATAAAATATTATATCGATTGGTTGTTTATTTTGTCTAGTTAAATTAGTAATCGAAATGGTTAATCGTTTGTTTCTAATTGATTATTCTATTAATAATTTTATAATTGTTTTTTGTTTCTAACCGGTAAATAATATTTTTTGTTGTATTTATTTTTTTTTTTAAATGATTAATAATATTAATAATTTTATGTCAATTGTTTTATTAAATAAAAAGTTGTTAATGATTCTAATTAAAAAGATTAAAAGTGGAAATATAAACAAGGGGCAAAATGAACATTTTAATTAAAGTTAATGGATAATGGACTAATTTTTAAAGTAAACATTGAAAATAATAACTGATTTTATTAAATTAAAAGTTTAGGAACTAAATATAAAATTTGATACAAACCACAGAGACCATTTCTTTAATTAAATTTTAGTTAAATATATTAAGTGTGTAAATAAACCAATTTGGAAGATTTTAAAATATATTGTATAGCTTTGGTTTACTTTATCATAAATAATTTATCTTGTGATTTGATTCGCTTAAAGTTAAACAATATAAATTCTAGTTATTCATTTCATAATTAATTAATCATCAATTTTAGTCATCCACCATTATTAGTTATTAATAATTAAGTTACATTAATTATCTATTCAATTATCAAAATGAATAAATGTCAAAGATATCAATTCTCATCATTTATTTAATATATAACATAAAAATTGTTTTTACACAAAATGTATTGTCACATTAATCTCATTAAGAATTATGTATATACATACAATTACCAACATGTGGCCATTAAGGCGTTGTCATGGGTCATTAGTTTTGTTTTTATTATACTACACACAATTTACAACTAAGTGTAATTACTATTTTGTCCTTTTGTGTTTTTATTTTTCTTTTTGTTTACTATTTAGTGTTTTATTTTCTTCTATTTATATTTTTTAACGTGTAATTACTAATTTATCATATTTTGGCTTTGTTTTTTTTTTTTTAAATAAAATGTTAGATGTATAGTTATTATTTTACCTTTTTTGTTTTTTGTTTCCTATAAAATTAACTTCCTTTTACTTTTTACCTTTTTTTGTAATTTAATAAAAAAATTATTCCAATAATAATTTATACTTACGTGCTATGTTATATAATAATATCTTCAAATTATATTACAGGATCAATTACTAAAAGAAATAACCGTTTTATTTTCTTATCGTTTATAAAACATTATTTATTTTTTATAAAAGTAGATTATAACAACCTTTTTCTTTACTGTTATTGGCTCAAAATATCAAGGTTGATACCGTTAATTACAAGAAATACAGACATTGATGCTACTAATGATATAAAAAAAAATTGCTACAAATAATAGAAAACAAAAAGTTGTTATTTTTAACAATTAACTCTATATTGTTTTGTGTTGTTAAATATGATATCTGATTTTTTTTGTTTTTATTGATTAGAAATGATTTTATTGAATACTATCTATATTAATATATTTCTAATGTTCTAATTAGTAATGTTATTTTTTTTAAACTTTATATTAATAATGTTTAGCTTATTGTATCTTTACGATTTCTTTAAAACCGCTGCAATGCGCAGCATTAAAAAACCTTGTTTAGTATGAAGTATGAACCTAATATTTATATAATTATCATTATATTTTGGTCATATGTGGTTACGCTTGTAGTTTATATAAATAACCTTATAATTTATAAACATAGTTTCATTAGTTTATGATGGCATTGGCTGCTTGCTGCTAGATTTAAAACTGGAGCAGACTAAATCAAAACAAAAACACTAGATTTTTTTTGAACAACAAAAAGTAGAACTAACCGGGAGCTTCGGCAATGCCATCACTAAAACAAAAACACTAGATGATTACTAGTTTAATACAATGATATCCTCCCGGGGGGGGGTTAAATAAAAACGAAATAATGGAGTGTGCATTGCGCATCCCTAAACCTGGCATTCGAGGAGTGGAAGCATGCGTACATCCCCAATTCCTACTCCCCCTTATCCTGGACACCATTTTTGGCATGGCGGATGGCCCTGGACATGGCCCCCTTTCACTCAAAACACCAGTCCCACACCCAATCAATTTTCAATTAATTGCCACCAATGATATCCAAAGATAGTGACACCTGTTCATCCTCATCTCCCTCATCAGCAAGAGCAAGTAAACAACACAACACTACACAACAATATTATATATCTGTGTATGTATGTATACAGTGAAAAAGGAAGAAAGAAATGGCAAGAAAAGAGCAGTAAAAAAAAACCCTTGTAAAGTCAGAATAAAGAAACCCAAAATACCCAAATGGATCTTGCTGATTCTTCTAATACTACAAGAACCAGTGTCATCTTCCACTATAAATTCTGTCATCACTCTTCTTCCTTTTCGTCAGCAACTTCCTTGTCATTCGGAACTTTGTTTTGTAATTTCATGGCCTCATCATCACCAAACAACCCTTTATCTTTCAGCTTCATTCATCCCCATTTTTCTTCCCATTTGAAATCATAAATTTCTCATCTTTTTTTTTTTTCTCACTTGATTGTTGTAAAGGTTCAGACTTTTTCAACTTTTCTTGAAGAAGAGAGAATGTTGCTTGTATCACACTCTGGGTTCTGTCATCAACAAGTGTGTGGGCCTACCCTCAGGTATACCGATGATTTTATCATTGTCTTTTTTTGTTTATTCAAGATTTTTAGCAAATGGGGTTTGTTGATCAACTTTGATTACTTTTGCAATTTATTGTTGTTTAGATGAGAGTTTTTGATACAGTTTAGTTCTATTTGTTATTTGTATGCATATATAAGTGAATTGGAGAAGAAATTGTGCATATGGCAATATGGGTTTATTCTGAATTACCATATTCAGGTATGGTGATCACATACCCAATAAGATGACCAATTTCGCAGCCTCGCTGGTGCAAAACAAGAGGAAATCAAGGTTTTCGCCTTCCACAACCATTGCCAATGTGAAAACCCATGATTGTTCTTCTACCAAATTCTACCAGGAGGTCTGGATTCATGTTACCTTTACCATTTTATGTAAATTGCACTTGTTTGGACTTGTTTATAAAGACTTTTGCGTTTGGATGCTCAGATCATGCTTATTTCCTTTTATTTAGCCATATTCAATCTTTTATGTATTTGGATTATGAAAAAACTTTCAGGTACTTGTTGCTGCAAGGGGAAAATTTTCACAAGAAATATCTTTCGGGTCTAAAGACAAAGATATATCCCTTGCTAAGGTGATCTTGTTTTTTCTTTGTCCTGTTTTTAAACCAATAAAGACTTGACAAAGAAACATGGGGTGGGATCGAGCTGCTTTGGGTTGGGTTCTCAATTATTTTTATTGTTTGCACAATGTGTAGATATGGGGTCTTTATTTGAGAATTGTATGTTAAAGTCAGAATATTTTCTGGAAATTATCTATCTGCCTAAAATCGAAATTTATGTTTTTGAAATTTGAGGGAGTGTTTGGATGTGCGTCCTGATCAGTTCTGTGTTTTTGTAAAATATTTTTATTATTTTGGATCAATTTAATCAAAGTTGGAGAACTAGTAAGAAGTTCCTGCCTGTTAGAAATTTGCTTATTGGGATAAATTTGAAATTATCTTTTTATGCATGATTTTAATCAGCTAAATTATTCAACTCTAAATTCTTATAATTCATATTGAAATGGATCGATTTAAAAACGCACATTCAAACACTCCCCGCATGAAAATTCTAGCAGGATTACATCAAATGTAATGAAAAGAGAGTTTGTGTGTGTGTGTATCAACTAGCTTTAGGTTTACACTTTACATACACAAGTTTTTCAGTGTTTCCTATATATCGTTGTTAGCGAATACTCATATGCAGCTTCACGTAGATCTTTGTGTTCTCTTTCTGTATGTTTGACTGTTGGTTTTCTTCTTGGACTTAGTTATACAAAAAAATTCCAAAGCAAAGATGCATTTCTTGTTTGCTTATTAAGAAAATAGCATATGTATTTATGATTCACATTTTTCTCTTTGCAATATGCAGACTTTGCTCTACATTTCTGCCGAAGACGAGGCGTTTATGGCTTTTAACCGTGAGATGGATGCCCGTTCGCTCCAAAATGAGAGGGAAGACACCAATAAGTCATCTGATGCCCCAGATTGGAACTGCATTGAAGCAATGCCTATGGCAGGAAAGAAAATCGACGAGTGGCTATTGGAATTGGATGGCATAGCAAAAGAAGTTGAGGTCGAACTAATTTCAAGAGACATAGGGTGCCATTTGGTCGAAGTTTTGGAGGCTGTGAACAAAGTTCTCTTTGAATCTATAGGATTCAGAAGATCACCCGTCGTTGATTCAAAATGTTCATACTTGCATACCGTTTTAAGCTCAAAATGTGGCAGTGGTAAGTCTTTGTTCTCTTTGTTTTATAACTTGTTTCAATCTGAATTATTTACCTGATTTTACGACTGCCATTTTGTCAGCAATTTTGCTTAGCATAATATACATAGAGATTTGTCGAAGACTTAATCTGACTATCGTCGGATCCCGAGTCGGCGAAGACTTTTTAATTTGGCCCAAAACAGGGAACCCGGAGGTATCTTTGATTCTAGAGACCTTGTACACATTCTAAGATGACAGAACAAATAGTAAAACTTGGTAAAATCATTCTCAGGAGCTTTTTAAGGTCAGTTCGGGACACAGCTTATTTGGGATTGTTAACGGACGGTGTGTCGAGGATCCAAGATCAATGGCATCCGACTTAACTTGCAATTCACTTGTCAGTCTCGACATTGCTACAAACCGAGACATTATTGAGATTTATCTTGCTAACTTGATTGTAAGCAGCTCTTTTGTTAGTTATTTTATTTGACTTTTGTTTGATTTCGTAGAGGCTGTTTTATTATCTTTTATAAACGGTATTGAGTACTATATTCCTACAGAGGCTTCACTGGAAACGTGCATCGAGATCAAACCATGGATTAATGTTGACATCTCCGCTTAGACCTGTTCACGATGATAATGAGAAATGGAGCAACACTGATGGTTCACACACGCCATTGTTGCGCCCTCAAGATCTTAGGTAAAAACCAAAAAAGCCCTCACTTTCCGTTATAGCCATTAGCCGATAGTCTGAAACTTATGGTCTAAATGAGCCGAGTTGAGTACGTGTTTGGTGGGTGCATTGCAGGCTGGCTATCATGGCATCAGAGAAGCTGCTGATACTGCAGCCACATAACTGGTCCTTGAGGAGGGACCATGGCATGATGTTGTACTATAGTAGGTATGAGATCTGAAAACCCGTAAAAACCAGGAAAGTAAAAAATCACCCAAGTTGGTTTGGTCGGGTATGCGATTCGGTTTAATAAAGTTGGTTATGTGAATTGTAGGGATTACGGGAAGGCAGTTCAGGAGCTAAGCATTTGCATGGCATTTGCACCCGAAGAAGAGGCCCAAGTACTAGAACCGTTCTTGGAAAAGTTGCATTTGTTGCAACTCGAGTCCTCGTGGAAATCTCGGGGACATAAAGGACCTTTAACGGTCTCTTAAAATGGTGTCTTTTTTTGCTTGTACAAATTTCCTGATCTAATTTTATTAATGTTTAGTTTGAATGGTATTTGTCGTTCGTCATGTTTAACGTTGTAAATTACTAAATTATAATTATATATACATATATAATCCAAATACAAGTTTCAGTATGACATTTATTTTACAAGTTTTAAAAAATTGATATAAAATGATGCTGGATTAAATTTAAGATAGGATAATTAATTTTTCAAATTGTTTATACAATAAAAAGGTCCTATAGCATTAGTCTGTTCAAATGGGCTTAAAAGTAGGGAATGGATATTCTTCATTCATTCCTAAGTCCTAACAGGCTAATTTAATAGGGCTTCCACTTGCATTTCTCAAATATTTGTCCCTCTCCATTGAAAGTGGGATCACAGTCACAATATCATGTCTTTTATGTCTTGTAAAAGCATCAAACATCCGCAAAATTCCAATAATAAGGTTTTGAAAGATTCCAATAAGTAATATAATATAATATATTGTATGCCTAAAATCAAAATAAACCCTCCTAAATCATCATCAGGTGATTTATTTTATATTAAAAATTATGAGTGATTATCGCTTTAATTTATCATATAAAATTTTGCTTTCTCAACATGTTATGAAATTACAGACCAAAAAATTTGATACATTATAATTGAAAAAATCATAAATTTTTGACAAGTTGTTTTCAATTATTTTTTTGATCTATTGATGCAACTAGATAAATCATGTTAAATCATATCATTATCCGTCCTATGATAGACAAGTCCATAGCCTCATGCCCAACACAAAATCATTCAACTGGGTTAGAAGAACTAAAGAACCCTTCTAGTGCGCGCGCACACACACAGATACATATAAAGGTTCAACGGAACGGAGAACTTTTATGCATCGGAGAACCATGATGAACTTTTATGCATCAAATAATTCATCAAGGGTACACTACAAGTATTTCTGGAATAATAAGGGGGCGTTTGGTTCACGGATTTTTTTTTCCCCTGAGATTTACATTTTATCAAAGGATTATGCAGCATTTTCATTTACTAGGATTTTGTCAAAGTATTTTTAGGAAAATTTGCTAATCTGAAACATGCAAGGTAACTGAGATTTTAAATTCTAGAGGGAAGACTAAATTTTTAAATAACAAAGAAAGAAGCGATCTAAGAAACTCTGAAATTTTAAATCCTTACTGAAATCTGCAAACTAAACACAAGATTTTAAATGTAAATCCCAATGAATCTCAGGAATCACAAACCAAACACCCATTATGTACTTGGAAATTATAAGAGGTAAATTAGGAGTAAATTAGAAATTCAAATTCAAAAGATTAATTATCTTCTCTCTCCCCCCCTCTCTCTCTATGTGTGTGTGTGCGCGCGCATGCGCGCCCGCCTGTAACCACTAGACCACCGCCACCACCAGACAAACAACGAAGATGAACCGGTAATGATGCACGAAGATGATGATGATGAACCAACAATAAACACGGACCAGCAATGAAGATGAACTAGCAATGATGATGATGAACCAACAACGATGCACAAAGATGATGATGATGATGAGCCAACAATGAACATGAAGATGGTGAAGAAAAAAATGATAATGAATACGGAGATGAACATAAAGATGAACTAGCAGCGATGCACGACGATAAAGATGCAGCCATGCACCGACAGTTTGAAGATGAATAAAATATATTCATCGATGGTTAGATACTTAGATGATGGACAACAACAACAGCAGTGGCAATGGTGGTGGATAAACATCTTCATCATCTTTTCTGAATTTGTATAAACTTTGTTAAATTTGGAATTGTATATATTAAATTTATTTAACATTCATTATTTAATTATTTGATGAAATATTCAATTAATATAAAGTTGAAAATGATTTCACCGCTAGATGCATCGCATACGTTGTATCACGAGATGCATCAGATATGTTGCATCACGATATGGACTTAATCTAATTGCTATAAGGTGGTTTTTGATGCATAAAAATTCTTCATTGAACCTAACCATATATACTCGGGTTCAAGTGAATACTATTAGTTATGCGAAGTACCAGAGGTACCTCGCTTAAAACTATTTTACATGCATCCAATTATAGGATGACAGGTATATAAATGTTTACATGTCGGTATTATAACCCTGAATGATAGAAGATTAAAATAGTAAGAAATATTTCATTAATTTTTTAAAGCATTAGAAGGTATTAGGGGGTTCCACCTCATGTTATTATAACAATAGAGCATGACCTCATTGTATGTTGACATAATTGATAGGTGACTAAACTAATCACGTTATGTGGTTTGTGGACAATTGGTACCAAAACAATGCCCAATCATGAAAATTCGAAGATATCATTCATATATTCTAAACAAAATCTAAAAGAAAAAGGTGAACAAGCTTGATTCGTATTCCGCTTGAGGAATATGGAGTCCATTCACAGTTACATCGAGACAAGAATACTTACATATGTGATATGACTCGTAATAATCCGATATGTACAAAGTTAATTGTAGATCCATAAGCTTGGAGAAGCAAAGCATAAGGATATCAATATAACACACTTAATTTCGATTAGGCAAAAAAAACTTGTCCACTTCTTTTCTTCTTTTTTTTACTAGTAGCTAGAATTACAAATTTACATGAGTTATGTTTTACCAGCAGAAGTAATGTTATTAAAGGTGTGCACCTCCATGACTAAGTCCCAGCCAATTTCAGGCTAGGCGACTTGAAGGAGTTCAGGTGCAACTAGTCCTGGGCAAGGTATGCGAGAGTCAAGGGTCTTGTCTCATAAATGTCTAACAGGTTTTTTAGACTTTAAAAAACAGTTTGTATGGTTAATTATACACTTAGGAAGTTACAAAGTCATATTCCCTCTTCCCGTGACTTTCTTTTCATGATCGTACGTATTCCTCTAGCCTCCCTTCGCACTTAGGCAAGTAACACAATCAACATCAAATATCGACTATTAGAGGGCCGACTTCGGCCTTGCCTCTGCTGTCTTTAAAATATTTTACTTCGTTTACTACCACTAATGGTTACGGTTTAAAGTAGCATGTTATGTATTATATCAATAATTCTATATAATATGCTTTTATATTATGTTTTTCTACTGATAACATCATGTAAAGTATTTTCTATTTTTTTGTTGATTCACTACACTCGGGCTCTCGCCTTTTTGTGCCTCTCGACTTAGTTCTTAATCAATGCATGTCGCCTCGAGTGCAACTTCGCTTTTAGTAACATTGAGTAGTAGAACAAGATACTATAAAGTGGTTCAGTTATATACAATACAACTAGGACAGAAGTCTTGACTTGTTCTAGTGTCCAAAATATGAACCTAGTAAATCCATGTCCTTTTTGGGCCGGTCCAAGTAAACTTCTATTTAACTTATAAATAACTCATAATATAGTTTATTTAATTTGCAATAGATTGTTTGATAACTTATATATTGCCATAGAAAAAAATTTCTTACAAAAGCTTCAGAAACTACTAAAATTGAATAAATATCCATGCAACGAATGACGTGATGACATCGTTCATCTCAGCACCGCTCCATGTCTTATGTCTATCGGTGACGTAAGATTTACCTAAACTATTACAATTCAACATGAAATGACTCAATAAGTCCACTCAACTTGATTATTCATACATATACAATGGTAAAATTTTAAGAGAAATAGAAGCTCAATAAGGTTCACAAGCCTTACGAGTCAGGTAGTTTAAAACTTGGGCTCAACTCGACAAACTACTCAAGTAGCTCAACTTGAGTAGTCTTGCATCGAGTAGATTTCGAATATTTCCCGAGCCGATCTCGAGTTACCGAATCGGCTAGACTCAATTACACACCTAGAAGTGCTACATCACACATAATTTATGCATCTGAAATAGAGATGCACATGAAGAACGATGAATAATATAAAGTTTTGACTGCATTAGAAGTTTGGTGTAAAATTTAACGTAAAGAGGACCTCCACTTTTCAGTTCAAAGGAATAATGTATGATTATCGTTGGTGCAATGGATATATGTATCACACCCCATCAATTTGTATGACCCTAAGATGAAATTTCCTACTCCAGTATACTTCCTACTAGTCCTAGAAGTGAGAACTTCAGGAAAACAAAACCATGATTTTTCACCTGAGCTGATGTAAAATTTAATCCACGATCTTTGGTGGAGGCCCTGCAAAGATGTCAATCAATGGTGATTCAGATGTCCGAGAATGGCGACCTCCCAAAGCTGCCTGTTGTTTTTCACGGTATGAAGCCCAAGTGACCAAATAAAGTCCCGATATGATCAAGAATCCTCCTACAATGCTGTTTACAGAATGAAGAGTCAGAAATACAGATGTGAGGAATAACTAAGGATATGTTTCGCTGTCCTTTTACATAATATATATGTATGACATAGGAGCGTTCAATGTTTGACTACTACTACTAGTCTACTACCCTTCAAATTCTTCGCTAACAATGTCTAACATTATCAGTTTTTTCATAAAATGTTGTTTAAGCTTGCCAAACAACGATGCTCTCACCATCCAGTTACAAACTGTGTCATGTTTGAATATACGTCAAAATTTTAAAGTACCCTTCAAAACAGATTAAGCAGTGGATCAAAATCAAGACCAACCTATATGTGATCATGATAACTGATTTGTAACTTTAAACAGTAACTTTTTAAAATAAAGGAAACGTTGAAAACTTGCGATTCCCTTTGAATGTAAGAAAATGAGAATTGTTGCAGTTTTCATTGGATGGAGGTAGTTTTTTTTAATTCACTGTAGAAGAACAGCTAAGATGTGACAAAAGGCGGAACATGATTCAGTTCATAGAATTCAATGGAAGGGCAATGGACAGACCTTCCCATATATATCGGGCTTCCAAGGAAAATTCTTGACAAAAAAGCAGATGCAGCAGGTTGAAGTGGATTATAAAGAGCAACCAAAGCAGGCCCTAGGATCTTGTTGGACCATGTCAGAAGTCCATAATTTAATGCAGATGAAATGGTTCCCTGAAAGAAACCAAAAGCATGTTAATATAATGGCATATGTTTGGCCAATACAAAAAGAGCTTAAGGCGGTAAGGCCTCATTTTGTAACACTTACATATCTGTTCACATTTCTTTGTAATGTATTATTCCTCATTATAATGGTCAGTTGGTCACTCATCCAATTTGAACTCGACTTGTACATGTATGACATACGCATGTTATATTGTTGTCTTTTCATATGCAATATTGTTGGTAATTTCTTCTGGGCAGCACAGTGAACATCCATACGGCATAACCCACTAAATTCTTCATACGTTCTTTCCAAGTGCTTCTTAGAGGGTGTATGGATGTACATTTAAACTGATTCTTGCAACTTAAAATGACAATAATTAGGGGGTGTTTGTTTTTGCTTATTTATCCTAGCTTATCTGCTTGTTGAGTTTTCAAAACGTAAAGTAATTTACGTTTTTGGCAGACTATAACTGATAAGTGCTTATTTACGTTTTAAAGGATTTGAAAACTCAATTTAAATAACCATTCCCCTGGACCCCTACATGGTTATCTGATTTAACTTATGAGTGTATAATTAACAAATAATTAGTTTGTCATCATCAAATAAATATATAAGAATGTCCTTTTTGGTCATTTTATCTATGCTAAATAATCAAATCCAAACACTCAAAAAATTATTTATTTGCTTATTGAGTTTGCAAACAACACAAGCAAATCCAAACACTATTTTTTAATAGCTAGTTTTATAAGAACTTATTCACTTAATACTTTACAAAACTCATAAGTTATTTTCCGAACTCAATCCCAAACATCCCCTTATTTCAAATGTTCAGATAACAGTTCTGATTTTGTGATTGCTTAGAATCATAATAAGGAAGCAAGTAATACGTTGGTGCAAGAAAACTTATTATTGAGAAAAGTGTAAATTACTTGCCTATCCTTGGCTTTAATCAACTAATTGTCTGATTATGATTACACATTTAACTAAATGTCTTTTCACCAATTCTGTTTTCCTATTTTAGAAACCGATGGCTTAATGCTTATTTTCAGGAACATTTTTTCTATGTTGCATGAGAAGAAGAGTAAGAAGAGTGAAAGTAAATGTCACAAGAGTAATGGGAAAAAAAAGTCGAACAAAATCACAAGTGGGCCAAGATATCATGATGTAGCAAATATCTTTCATAAGTGTAGTTCGCTCAGTAAGCCCTAGAGATATATAAGAATAATACATGTAGCAATTAAACTTCAGCATAGCATACCAAGCTGGGTCAGTTTGGTATGGGATATGGTTATTAGTTAAAACTGCAACCGTACAACTACAACAAAATGTAAATGAAAAAGAGACTTACAGCATAAAGTACTGCCCAGAACTCAGATTCTGTCAAGGTCCAGTCTGTTGACTCATTGTTCATCAAGAACGCTGTCGTTACCAAAAACATAACACCGAAAAAGTACGAATATGCTGTAACCGATAGACTTGCAGGATACCTAGCCAATACTGGAGCCTGAATTGATTAAAAGTACAAATCCAACTTCAAAAGCACTTAATGGGAAAATCAAATAAAAGAAAAAGAATACACTACGTGACTAATTACTAGAAATTCAGTACATTAGTACTAAGTACTAACTAGTAGATTGGCACACCATCTTTGATACGCATAAAAACACAATTTTAACAGGCTTGGGTGGTTGAGTTCGAGTTTGAATTTTGAAGTTGAGGCAATAATCTTATCTACCTGTAGAAGTACTTTCGAGAGTGCCTATCCAACTCACTCGTACAGTTCAGTCCACTAAATATTATACACACAATTGAACAATTGATAGAAAGCATGTAAGAATAATCCATTCACCGAAAAATGAGGTTGTCCTAGACATTCAAGTATATGATCAAATACCTGAATAGCTAGAAATGCTGCCATGCATATGCAGTTCCCTATCAAACATAGAACACCAAGGTGCCAGTTGTCAAACCCGAGACCAATAACAATAGACAATAACCAACCAGCAGGCTCTGGTTGACCCCTTGCGCTAATTTCATTGTGTGCACCAAGGTCATTTTCCGAATATCCAAAAATGACTGGTCCTCGGAACATGACCATGAAAACGGCACCACAGACGCAAACAAATGTACCTCCAACCTTCACCTGACCTTCAGTTCTGAGTAAATTCACCGTTTCTGTACTGCATGTAAAACCACTTCATATGGACTCGAAAAAATAGATAATACATAGGTTTTATGTACAATATAAAGCGTGCGTGGATTTTGTTCTGAGTTCATATCCACAAGCCATATATACAGCTGGCTTAACATTAAGGAGAAACAAAGGTGAAAGATATTAGGACTGACCCCATAATTGTAGCAAATATAAATGTAAATACAGGAATCGAAGGTTGTACAGCTGCAGCATATGTTGGAGTTGTGTAGCCAAGACCAAAAAGAAACAAAAGCTGGTTCCCAAATATCCTATTCATTGTTGAAGAAGAAACAAATTTTCATGAGAAACATAATATATATGATAATGATGGACTTTTGGACAGCTTTAAAGATGGTAAACTTACCCAGTTAACCCAAGAAAGAAGAATGACAAGAGAAAACGCTTGGTTATAGGTGGTCTGGTTTTCCTACGAAAAAATACATAAAAGCAACTTTAGTCATCATCATATTCTGTGGCTGGTGATGTTCATAAACTATCATGAAGTGAAACAGTTTCACAAGATCATCACACTTGGATGCTTGATCATCATCAATTTAAGTATGACAAAGATTAGCACAGCCCAAATTCTTTAAAATTAGCTTTATTTAGAGCCATAACCTCCTCCCTACTAGATCCCCAGGATCCTTCTCAAAGAAATTAGCATTGGGTGGATTGGCATAAATGTAGATAAATAGGCTGGTGAGTTCGTTCTTCCCACAGACTCAAACTCCCAAATCCCCAGTTTCACTTGAAAGTCTAAAGTCTAAACTATAAATTTTGTATGTGCAAGTGAAACACATAAGGGAAGTTTCAAAATTGAACAACAATTTTTATCAAAAACTACAATGCATAATCTTATTTTTCAGCTACTGAAAGATCCAAAGAAACAATGGTCAGTATTCATATTTTTTCTCAACTCTGAGATAACATATGATCGCTAGCTCAACAGAACACATTAATAACATAAATGTATACAAGAAAAACAAAGTGGCAGTTGATATGTGATCGAAAAATCAAGATCTGGGAAGCGTTGACTAACTTTTCGCGAAAGTAGGCGATGGGAGCGAGGATTAAGAGCCCAAGGACGTCACGATACACGCAGAAAACAAGCCGGCTAACTCCAAAATTTAGAGCTACTTTTGTGATCACATGGGATCCTCCGGCGAAAAGTTGCACCATTGTCATGGCTGCATGTGCCCTCCGTGTTTCTCCGCCGACGACACCGCCGCTGCCGCCTACAGCCATGACTATTGCTGCCGCTGATCCTCACAAACGCACAAATTCCAAAACTCGTTTCTATCTGTAAAAGGAAAGGACCTCTATTCGTATAATATATAAACAAACAAATTTGTATCTGTAGATTTGATTCAGGCCGATTGTTTTCCCCTCAAACTTCGTAGGTTGGGAATCGGTTTGGAGATAAATGATGATCGATCGATCTTCAATCTGAAGGGGAAAACTTGAGAAATTTTTAGAAAAAATCTACGCAATTGGAAAGGAAATGATGTGCGTTGAATTTGGGGATCTTTGGAATTTAGGGAATTAGGGCTAAAACAACATTTTGGAGTATATTCAGCTGGTGGTTAGTGAAATTTGAAAAACCCAAACCCCAAAATTAACGGCTTAACGCCATGAAAAATCAGCCAAACGAATCAACTCTCTCTTCGTTGACCCTTGCCCGTGGGGTTTGTCAAGTCATCGAAGTAGTAGGATACGGTGTGTTTGGCTTGCCTTTCTTAGTTTCTTTAACAGTTTATTATGAAAAAAACCATCATTTTTTCCAATTTTTAGCGATTTAGTCCCTCCATGTTATTTTTTACCATAAAACCCCTCATGTTACTGATTCGTTGTTAGTTTTAGGAAATATTTGACTTGTAACCGGTTATACCGGTAATAAATCCTGAGATGTAGGTCGGCGGTGGTGGTTTGGTGGCGGCGCAACACCTGAGACCGGTTATGGTCGGCGGCGACGGTAGTTGTGTGGTGATCGAGTGAGTGAGCGTAAGAGAGTGGGTGAGGCCGAGTGGTGGTGGATGTCGTGAGGGCGGTGACGGTGATGGGGTTATGGGGGCGGCAGCGGCGCTAGGGTTGAGCCGCTGTCGTCTTGACTGAGAGCGAGAGAGATGGAGAGAATGTATGGCGTCGCTAGGGTTTCCTCCTGCCGGTGCTAGGGTTCAACTAGGGTTTCCGCGGTGGCGGTGATGGGGTTATGGCGGTGGCGGTTGTGCAGAAGATGATCGTCGCGGAAGTCGCCGGCACTCCGGCAGAGGGAACCTGTTACAATAGGTAACTTTCCTAAAATCAACAACGAATCGGTAACATGAGGGGTTTTATGGTAAAAAATAACATGGAGGGACTAAATCGCTAAAAATTAGAAAACATGATGGTTTTTTTCATAATAAAAACTAGTCATTTTCGATTTTAGTTTTTAAATTATAGTTTTTGAAAAAACACATTCTATAAAATTTGAAAACTTATTCAGATGATAAAATTTTAGTTTAAAGAAAAATAAGATGTGTAATTATAAAATAAGAAAAATAGGATATGTGATAGAAAAGTAAAAAAGAGAATGAGAGTATTATAAAAAAATATAGGGTATGTAATAAAAACGTAAGAGAGGGTATAAAAAGTATTTTAAAATGTGAAATAAAAATTTATGAAATTATTGTTAAGTAAACAAGTTCATTTTTGAAAAGTTAAATGAAAATTTTAGAAATTTTCGGTAACCCAACACACCATAATTTTTGTTTCTCTTGTTAAAATAGGGTATGTATTTTATTTTTATTAAAACTAAGGGTGTGTTTGTTTGCAAGTAAGAGGATTTGAAAATAGTCTGAAGTCTGAATTTACGATCTTAACCTAATTTGTAGTATTTGTTTAAATTCAGACTTAAAAGATTTAATCCTCTGCATTTCCCTTTGAATTTTAAGAGAAAAAGAGTAGTCTGAATTAAAATTCAGAGCCTCTTGATTTCAGACGTGATTTTCAAATTTCAGACATTTAATCTCTTAAAAAACAAATAACACCTAAAACTTTATTATTTAAAAAACTTTCATAGAACTTCTTGTTTTTTTCTTGAAAACTATAAATTAAATAGTGAAATAAAAAAATGACTATTTCTTTTCGTTAACTAAACGCAATGTTCTATTTCTTTTCGACCTATAAAATACATGGATGGAATGAATGCTAGATACCCCAATAAAAACGAAAAAGTTAAAACACATTTACATTTAATGAATAAAATGTATATTTTGTTATTAGGGTAAATTACAAATTTCGTCCCTGTTGTTTATTATAAATTATGGATTGGGTCCTTTGACTTTGAAAATTAACTGACAGTCCTTGTGGTTGAAGTTTTGTTACGGATATGGTATTTTGGCCATTTAAAATGACCATTTACCCTTATTAGTTTAATAATCAACATTAATGTTGTTTTTATTATTATTTCTATTACTATAAAATAATAAAATAATTTTAAAAATCAGTATAATTAATTTAGTGTTGAACACATGATAATAAATAATAAAACATTTTAATGACATACGAATAATAATTATTATTAATTAAAAACTAAAAAATAATGTTTGATTTTAGATTCTTTAAAATAAAATGTAAACCTTTTGTAAATTATAAAATAAATTATTGTTATCAAGTATTTAAGTATTCATTTTTATCCTTTTCGCGTTAAATGACTTTTAATAAGCATTAAAACATCTATAAAACATATAAATTGTTATTTCATCATTTTGATAATTACCAACTAAAAAACAAAATAGTCTTTTAACTTTAAGTTTCCTTATTGATTTTTTGTTGAAAAAATTAAACGTCATGAATAAGAAAAAAATCAAACATTTTGACGAACAACAAATAAATTTGAAGTTTTCGAAGTTTTTTGATCGTTTTTAATAACTTTTCTAAAAACATTCAAAAAATAACTTTTTAATAGCTTTAAACTTTTCAAAATAATTAAAGTTTTTCAAAATGTTTTAAGTTTTTAAACTTTTTTTTCAAAATGTTTAAACTATAAAAATGTTTTTAAACGTTTATTGAAAGTGTTAAAAATTGTTTATGTAAAAATTTTAAAAATGTCAAAATTGTTTTTAATACTTTTTGACTATGTACACATTTATTTTTTTATTTAAAAAAGATTTATTTTTAAAGTAAAAAACTATAAACTCAGAACGTTATTTTTTAGTTTTTAATTAATAATAAAAATTTGTCTTTATTAATATTTTATTATTCAAATTTATGTATTTTATATTAGATTAACTATACTGATATTTATAATTTTTTAGATTAGTGTATTATTTAATAATAACAGAAATATCAATAAAAACAACACTAATAATAATTATTTAACAAGTAAGGGCAAATTGGTCATTTTAAATGGCCAAAAAACCAAATCTGTAACAAAACTTCAACCATAAGGACTGTCAGTGTAATTTTTAAAGTTAAAGGATTCAATCCATAATTTATAATAATCCACAGGGACGAAATTTGTAATTTACCCTTGTTATTATTATTGTATAAACTTTATATACACACACGCATTTACATTCAAGCAAGTACCACATATTATGCAGCGTACCGAAAACTACCATTTTAAAATATACAATTTTTTTAAATTTTCATAAAACTGTTTTAACCTAAACTACTAAACATGTATATTAAAATTTTATTGTTAACTAATCGTTCTACTTACTAAACATGTATATTAAAATTTTATTGTTAACTAATAATTGAAAATAACCTAAATTATTTCATAAAAAATAATATATCTTTTCAACTTGAAAAGTAAACAAGTTGAGTTAAAATGTGATAGTTGGTATAATACTTTATTTATTGATATTTATATATATACATCTATTTTTATTGTAGAATAAAATTAGAAACGGATTCATTCAAAGGATTTTAAGGCATATACTTTCAGTTTTATTTTTTCCATTTTTATATATTTTTTTCTGAACGGCAAACTATTCTAGTCCTACTCCGGAGATCGAACCTGTGACCTCCCGCTTACAACTCCAGCCTCTTACCGTCAGACCAAATACCTTGGTTTCCATTTTTATACGAGAATTGAGAAGTATAACGAATTATAAATCATAAAAACACCGGCATGGAAACGATGTGGCCCAATACATAATACATCGGCCCGTTACAAATTCAGACTGAATATGTTTTTCTTAAATCTTTAACAAGTTTTTTCTTTTTTTGATAAACCCACTATTTTTGTGACTTTGTACAACACATAATACATCACTATTTTTGTGTCTATTTATTACATACTTCATTAAACTGGGTCCGTAATCTATCTATATATACATATAATTTTAAGACGGTCACCGTTAGATGACCCAACAATTTGAGATTAAAAAAATTGAACTAATTTCACTTAAACACAAAATACGTTGCTAATAATCAGCGACATGAATAACGACTTCAGTCAAATAATAGCGACATAAATAAGTGGTGTTGCAAACAATCAACGATTTGAATAGTGACAAAATTATGGCGTCTCTAAGCGTCGTGGCAAGAATAGCAACAAAAACGACCATGTATATCTTTTGAAGTCGCAAAATCAACGACATATTATAAGTGTCGCTATATATGTCTGTTTTAGAGACATATCATAGCATGTCGCTAAATCTACATGCATATATAACGGCAAATTATTTAGTGTCGCTACAACAGTCACTGACATCAAATATGTAGTTGTATACGTCGCTAAAGGTCTACTAACTCATACATGAATTAAATCTAAACACATACATGAATTCGATATCAACCTACATTTTTAACCAAAACTAAAAACTATCCTTTATCCCTTACTAAAAAACATATTACAACAAAATTTTAAATTCCAATTACTTCGTATTCATAACATAATAATCATTGCAAATAATAGAAAGTGTGATGTGTTTTATTTGTATATTTCGTATCCACCTCGGTAAACAGTTAATAGTAGTAGAAAATACAGGTTTGAATGATTTTAAACACATTTAAAGATTTAATAGAGTTAAAAAAGAATTTTAGGACTTAAATAAGATATAATTAAAGAAATTTGTGACACAAGGTAAATTTCATTTTAATAAATATAAAAAGGGATACGAACCATTTTGTTGGGCAGACAACCAATAATAGTGAAAAAATAAACACGTTTTATTAGTTGTTGATCACTAAATTTTGGCTAATCAATTAAGCAACACTTTGTCACGTTAATCTTCTTCTCCTACTATACTGTTTTGCTTTTAGATAAGTTTTGTTAAATGGATATATATGATTATGATCGATGTATATAAAATACCTAAAAATATATGATGTAAAAATAAACGTAATTGAAAAATTGGTTGAAGGTGTGATTGTGTTTGGACTTTTGGCCAGTGCAATCATTGATTTCCTTATTTGGATCATAAATGGTGGGTGTTTGGGTGATTGATTATTACACTTTTATTTTCTCTGGTGACGAAAATATGGGAAGAACAAGGAAATAAGGTTATATTATATTATTATTCATTATAATAATATAAATAATATAAACAAAAAAAGTTGACAAAAATCATTTATGAAAATAGCCCACCCTTTGGGGAGTTTGGGAGCCTTACCAACTGGTTTCGCAATCAATATGAATTTGATAAATTGTATAATCTATAGGCATTTGGTTTATGAATATTTTAGGATTCATTAAGATTTAAACTTAGTTACATTGCGTTCTTCATATTAGCTAATTACCCCTACAATATAATGTACAATCTTTTGACAGAATGCAAATACCAGAAAAAGAAATTTGTGAATCAGATGCCCTCCCAGAGTTTGATCCTTCACTATAGGAGTATACTTGTATAGTCGTATAGGTCATGTGTTTCCAACAAATAGACTATCATCACGAGGTCAAGAAATCATATATTGAAGTATCATATCTTTTAAGGCACCACTATAAATGATAAAAGAAAATTTCATTTTATTTACATATCAATATATAAATTATTATTAGAACCCTATATGGATGACTTAATGGTAGAATCTTGAAATTGTTCAAAGTAGGTTGAAACTCATTATCCCTTGATTTAAAGTCATTATTTAGAATTACTCTAATTCAAAATTGAGAGCAACCGATCAATCAGATAGTTTTAGCAATTGATATAATCATGATTCATGACATTATTTCCACTTAGTTCCTCTTCCTCTTGCTCTAAATTTCAAATTAAGCATCCCACATTTAAGATTAACATTTTAAGGGTGTAAAAATCGACCCGAATGAGTATCCATTTTGATTACTCAGCCATATGATTTTTTAAAAACAATCAACTTCCCATTTGGACTGAATTAGTTTCATCTATATATTATAATAAAAGTGAACATTGCAACGCCACATGTCATTCTATCAATGTATTCATTTTTCATTTTCCCGCTCTTTTTCCATATATAGAACCATCCAATCTATATCTATATCTATATATTATAATAAATGAGAACATTGCAACGCCACATGTCATTCTATCAATGTATTCATTTTTCATTTTTCCGCTCTTTTTCCATATATAGAACCATTCAATAATAAATTTAATTTATTAAAAAGGATTCAAATAATCTTTTATCTTTACTTCCTAATTTATTTCCTAAAATTAATTGCTTCATTTCATTATATTAAAAACAATTAAATTAATAGGTTACTAATAATTAAAAGTCTAAAACATATATATTGTCTTTAAAATTGAAACATGCATATTATATTTATATTTATTTTGTATAATTAGTATCTGAAAACAAATATTTATTTATTAATATAACATAAATTTTTTAATTAATTATATTAAGTATAAAATGTTGACAAATTAGATATATTTTTCGTTCATATATGTCATATGTTTTCAATAATAAATATTCAGCAAAATTATTGGTTTTTAAAATAAATTAGTTTAACTAATTTTACAATATACTTTTTTTTTTTAAAAAAATTTTCTATCATTACTACTACCAAATATAACCAATTTTAAATTTATTTTTTTTATTAATTCTAAAAAAGTATGCATATAAAAAGAATTGTAAAAATATAATAATCTTCGTATAAATAATACACTTTATAATATAATATTTAAGTCAAAAAATGAAAATATTATGTTAAGTTTATCACCAAAATATTATAAATTGTTCTATTAATTTTATATGATAAAAGTTTCAAACATCTATTTTAATCTATAACCTATAAATAGTATTAAAATAGTATATATACTCAATTCTCATGGCTTCACGTGTCATCATCATGAATTGACAGATGTTATTTTTAATTTATAAAAATCACTAATGATATTTAAACTGTATCTATCAAAATCTAATATAATCTATTTTTAATTTCATATCAAATCAAATCCTATAATTTTTAAGACTCTGATAACTTTTAATTATAATATAATAAAAGTTTAAAAAAATATTGAAAAATAATTACTATCCATTATATTTAGAAATATGAAAAATAATTGGTCATGATAAATAATAATGTCATTATCATATACTCTTATTTAAAAAAATAATTATATATTTACCTTTTAGTTTATCATATTTTATATAAATAACAATATATTAGAAGTATCTGCGTAAACCGCGGGTAAATCTATCTATACTATTAAAAGAGTAATCATACTCATTTCTGGTGATGCCACGTGTCATCACCATGAATCGACACGTGGCAGTTATAGATTTTAAAAAGAATAAAGAAATTTAAATCAAATCTATCCAAATATAATATTATCCACTTTTAAATTCAAATCAAATCAAATCAAACAAAATCTAATACTCTATTAACTTATTAATTAAATCTATCCAAATCTAATATAATCCACTTTTAAATTTAAATTTAAATCAAATCAAATAAAAAATTTAATAATCTACTAACTTATTAATAATTATAAGATAATATAATAAAAGTTTAAAAATATATATATAAGAAAATAATTATTCTTCATATATATTTAGAAATATATAAAATTAATAGGTCATAATAAATAATAATATCATCTTATATACTTTTGTTTAAAAAATAAAATTTTTATCTTTATCTTTTTATTTATTATATTTTATATATATTAAAAATATCTACGTAGTACGCGGGTAATAAACTAGTTCTTGAATAAAATAAAGCAATATCATTAAAACTGCGATTAATATCATCCATGTTATAAAACTAGAACCGCATTATGATTGACCAGTCAAAACTCAATATATACTTAAAACTAAACAAACCAAGCCCAACTTCGCCTCTAGCCCAACCCATCGCATTTGATCTTTACTGCTATTTCTATCTGTACTCTACTCAATTTTTTCAATCAGAGAAAAATTTTTATTGGTCAAATAAAATAATAATAATAGTAATTATTATTATTATTATTATTATTATTATTATTATTATTATTTGACTTTCACATCAAATTATCCTCCAGCATTTTGTATCTGCCAAGGTGAATGGTTTCTTCAGATTTGTCATTGAAGATGTAAAATCATATATATATTCAGGGTTGTTTGTAAGTATAAATTACTTTTTAATGGTTCCATTAAAAGATAAACAAATAATGTCTATTTCGTTGTTAATCATAAAAGTTTGGTATATGTTTTAATTTTTTTAAATCTAGTTCAGTCAATTCATGATCCAAATTTGTAATGCCCGCTTATTCTTATTATTTCCAGGGATAAAGCTTATTTTCAATTTTAAAATCTAAATGCAGGCATGTTGTAACTTTTGAACACATTTACATTACATATTTACATGCTTAGCTTTTCAAAAACTAAAGATGTTTTCTATTATGTGTTTAATCAAAATAAATCTTATATAATGACAAATGTGGCTTATATATCACTTATTTTAATTTTTTTTATAAAAAGGATTATAATTATTATCATGCTCAATTAACAACTAAAAAATATCTTTCTTTAAAAAAATATTTTCATCCACTAAATATCTAAAATGGTATTTATACATAAATAAATATAAAATACCTTCAAATAAGTTTTTAAGTTATTCTATCTAAATCATTGTAACGTTTTATGTCCACATCTAATCACTATATTTATAAAATGTGTGATAATAAAGGGCCATAATACTCCTAAATTATTTAACGAATAAAACACCCTTATAGAATTTTTGGAGAAACGATATTAATATGAGTGTCTGCAAAAGGATGTTAGGATTCATTTAATAAAAGTTATCAAAATGAAACACATTTTATAAGTTTAATAATTAGATGGGTATGAAATAAAAATATACGGAGTAATAGCTTAATCAAATGGAAGATTTTATTTATATATATATATATTAACCATTATTTGTAATGATAAGTTAATAATTAATGGTGCGCGTGCTTTGCAAATTGCAAGCATATTTATGACAAAATTCGAGGATTTTCTTGTCACGCAATTATTCTACTAATCATATTTTCCCCACTCATGTCCCTCACCACCAACTGCATTTTCATTTTACTTGTTATTTATACTTATCATATGATAATCAATTATTATCATATTCTAATTATTATACCTTAATTGTTTTTCTATGAAGTTGTTGTGACATCATTATTTTTCGGGTGTTGTTTAGATTTTAGTAAAGGTCCTTTGAAAAACTGTCAAATAATTGAAAATGTCAATGAGACTATAAATATAAACATCAAGTTGATTAAAAATATGATCATTTTAATTGATACAATGAATACTTGTAATTTAAACGTGTTATTCCTTCAAGTAATTTTTAATACAAATTATTCAATAAAAAGATATATACAATCTTTTTCAATTGATATCGTTATCATTCAATCCCTATGATGACGACATTGTAATAGGAAAATAAGTTATTGTGTGTACAACTAAAAAAAATATATATTTAATAAAACTATTTTCTTGGATTAATCTATGAGAAAAATTATAGGAAAATAAGTTATTATTTTGAGCACGTTTATTTAATAAAATTGAAGAGAGTTGAAGTGGGAGTACAACTAAAGAAAATAATGAAGCCCCAACATACCACGCGTGATATTGTGGGTTGTATTGCCCCCAAACAAAATCTTTTAATTTATAGACTCCATTTCTTGCTTACATGTCAATCTCCTCCACGTCACCCCACTTCCCTTCCCTACCTCCATCTCCATCTCCATCTCCATCCCCAATATATATCTATACCTAATTAGTTTTAGAGTAAATTACAGAAATGGTCCCTTTGCTTTGTTCAAAATTATGAAAACGGTCCCTCAACTTCCAAATTTGCAGTGACGGTCCCTCAAACCACTTTTTACTTGCAGAATTGGTCCTCCTGTTTCTAAATTTTTTAAAAATGACGATTTTACCCTTATTTTAATTACAAGTTTGGTAATTTCAATTTTGGTCCCTTTTCTTAATTTTTCATTTTTAGTTTTAAATTTGAATTAATAATTTAGTAATATATGATTTTGATTCATTATTATTTATATTATTATTATTATTCTCATTATCATTATTATTATTATTATTATTATTATTATTATTATTATTATTATTATTATTATTATTATCATCATCATTTATATCTATTTATTTTGTAAAATAAATCTATATTTATTTAGTAAAAATTATTTTTATTTATATACTTAATTAGTGAAGTTAGGCATCTTTTTATGCATTCAATTTATTTATTAAAGTTTTATTTATTTATCTTTTATTGGTTAAACTATTTGTATAATTTTATCATTTATACTTTGCCACAAAACTATTTCATTACATTGATAAATTTTGATTTAAATTTACTAATTCATTACGTTTTGATTTAAGTTTACAAATATTTTGTTACGCTAATATGTTTTTATTTAAATTTATTATTTTATGTGTTTGGTTTTAAAAAAATGCCTTAAATTACTAATATATATTAAAAATAAATAATTTTACAAATCATTTCATAAATAAACAAATAATATTTTTTTAATTAGATTTATAGATAAAGTACATATAAGATATATTTTGAATGTAGATTTAAATCTTATCTATTTATTAATATTTAAAGATGTAAAAATAATATATTGTATTTATATTTTATATTTATTAATCTCTATATTTTAATTTTCACTTAGATTTAAATCTTATCTATTTGTTTATACGTTAATATGTTTTATTTGTTTTCACTTAAATATTTTAATTTTCACTTAAGTATTAACGTAGCAAAATTTTAAATCAAAACAAATAAAATAATAAATTGAAATTAAAACGTACTGACATAACAAAATATTTAAATCCAAACAAATAACATAATAAATTTAAACAAAAACTTATTAGCGTAACAAAATATTTAAATCAAAAATAATAATTAGCAAACTTAAATCAAAACGTAATGATGTAGTAAATTTAAATCAAAATTTACACAAATTCAAATTTATTAAAAGTAATGAAATAGTTTGATGGAAAGTATAAATAATAAAATTATACAAATAGTTTAACGAATAAAATATAAATAAATAAAATTTTAATAAATAAATTGAATACATAAAAAGATGCATAACTTAACTAATTAAGTATATAAATAAAAATTATTTTTTTAGTAAAGAAATATAGATTTATTTTATAAAATAAATAGGTACAATTAATAATAATTAATAATAATAATATAATTAATAATGAATCAAATCATAATTTATTAAATTATTATTTCAAATTTAAAACCAAAAATGAAAAATTAAGGAAGGACCAAAATTGAAATTACCAAACTTGTAATTGAAAGAAGGGCAAAATCGTCATTTGTAAAAAATTTAGAAACAGAAGGACCAATTCTGCAAGTAAAAAGTGGTTTGAGGGACCGCCACTGCAACTCTGAAAGTTGAGGGACTGTTTCCATAATTTTGAAGAAACCACAGGGACCATTTCTGTAATTTACTCTTAGTTTTATATACCTAATTAATTATATCACATATAGTTTGAAAGATAACCACTCATTATGCAGCATACCATAAGATATCATTTAAAAAAATGTTTAATATAAAAAACCAACTTTTTTTAATATTTTTTACGATTTAGTCCCTCCGTGTTATTTTTTACTAAGAAAATCCCCAAGTTATTGTTTTCAATCCGGTTTTCAGAAAAGTTTTGTTTTTTTCATAATCAACCCTGAATTTTTCCACAAAAAACCAACATGTTATCACTATTTTTCTCCAAAAAGTCCACAAACTTGAAGATTTTTTTGAAAAAATAAATAAAAATCCAAAAATCACAAGCAAATATATAACTTAACGATTTTATTGGTAAAAAATAACACAGAGGGACTAAACCGCAAAAACGTGTTGGTTTTTTATATTAAACCCTAAAAAAACTTTAAAACTTTTTTTTCATAACCATATGTTAATTAATATTATAAAAATGATATATAAATTTCACACACATTCACATTTTCTAATTCCTTAAAAAATAATGTGAACATAAACTCACATAAATTTACATGTATGTAAACGTACATTTATGTGATGCAATATATTATACACTTAGAATATATTCTATGTAGATTTAGTTGGTATTTTTATATAGAACATGTAATAATTTATATAAAACAAATAGTATTATATACATAATTGATAGTAGTTAGTTTGTATATGTATTGAATATTATTATTGTTGTACCAGTTAATTTGGTATTGTTATATTTATACAGAATACATAACATTCTATTTAGAATATTGTTATATTTGTACTAATTAATTTATTTTATATAGAATATATGAAATGCATAGGAAACATAATATTATATACAGATTATGAATGATGATGTTAACCTACATAAAAATATATATATGATGGTATAACACTCTACGTATATTACATAATATTCTATGTAAAATATGTTAAATTTTTAGCTGTAAAATAATTTTCTATACAGAAAAAATATTTTTTTAATAAAAATTGTTTTTTAATAAAAAAAACCAATTCTCATGAAAAAGAGAGAAATAGAAGAGAATGAAAAAAGGAAGTGAGAGAAAGAGATAAAAAAAACAGATTTTTTTTCTTATAACACTCTTTGCATATCTTCTCAAGGTTTCTCACTATAAAAAATCTAAATAATTATAATAATGTCATTTTGCCTATTTTGATCCATAGAACTTTTGGATCTAAGGGCTCTAATGAGTTCTTAGGTTCTTATGAGATTTAAGGTTCTTAATAGAACCCCAACCCCCCTCCCCCCCCCCCCCCCCCCCCCCCCCCCCACACACACACACACATACACACATAACGTCGGGATGGTTTTGGTACAATGTAAGTGTCACAATGGTTCTAGTCTCACGTGGGAATCCAAATCTGAAATGATTAGCAAGTACTCGCAGGTATTCGAGCCCTAGGAACTTTGGGACGAGGTCTACCTGTGATTGGCTCATATTTGTAACACCCTAGGCTTCAATGTAAACAAGGATTATTTGCTTAAAAAAGTTGTAACTTGACGTGTTTAATTCAAAATCGTTGGTTTGATTAGGTGTTTTAACTTGTCAAATGTCAAAGTTCAATGTCACATCTTGCTATTTCCGTATTTAGTGTGTGCAAGGATCAAAGTTGTCAAACCAACTTCCTTTTTAAAATAAATGCAAGGGTGTATATGGTATTATGTAAGTCAATTCTTTAAAACATATATCCAGGGGCTAGAAGTGTCAATATTCCAAACTTACATAAGACTTATGTCAAGAAAGTCAAAATTAGTTCATTCCTTATTCTTGAAAACATAGAGGAGCTTAATAAGTATCCAATATCTCCACCTAATATCATCAAATTTAAGCTTCAATATGTGGAATCAATCTTAAATCTTTATTGTTCCTAGCTTTAATTTTAGCCCTTTACAATATATCTCTTTTCAAATTTGTCAATCTTGATAAGGGTTTATGTCATTTGAATTGCCAAAAAGCTTATAAATTTCATGTGGATTATGTTGTATCATATAAGATCGCATTTAGTGTGGAAGTCATTGCTAGAATATGAGTTTAAAATAATCTTGAGCAAATGTATGTATTTGATTGAAATTTAGCACGATTGGGTGGAACTGGATGAGTTAAGTGTTGTTTCAATCCTTGATTTGGCATGAAATGTCTAGAGAAAGTGTTTGGTAATGTTTTTGAGCTATTTAGAAGTGTTTTTGTAATATTTTGATACCGCTTACTGGTTATCTTTTCATTTTGGACAATCTCGTGTGATTCTCCTTGAACTGTGACTGTCTGATGGGCATCGCGACGACGATCCTTTGATTGCGGTCCGCAATCACCTAGTGTTTGTGATCTAAGATAACCCTTTAATCAATCTACCCCCTTCAGCCATTGACATTATTTGAAGAACTCTGATGTACTGTCATCTTAAACCGTGACATCTCCATTACGACCATGATCCTTGAATTTCTCATACCGATGACCATGATGAGCGATTAGTTGGTTTCAGTTGTGTTGGGATCATGGTGATGGCGAACGTAGGTCACGATATGATATTTAACTCATGTTTTATTTTCAATTGATAATATTGATCACAAGTCTTTAAGAGCACTAATAGGCACGATGTGAGTATATATCAATGTGTTTGGCACACTGCGAGGGGCATTAAACGGAATAACATTAACGACTTAATTAGCATAATGACATAATCTAGCAGTTAACAGAAAAACTAGTAAGTGATAGAATGTCATATTACATGTATTTTATGCTAATTGAGAGCACTTGCTATGCTTTGTTTATTTGGTTATGTTTGATAATATATGATAATGATGCTTGCTTATTGACATACTTGTTGATATTATTTTTGGCATATTTGATTTGGCGTGATGGGTATGGCAGCCACTGGTATTACTCGTTAGTCACATGCAAATTATAACATAATTAAGGGAGCCCAACTGGTAGCTCCGATTATATTGACTTTTCGGTTAGTAGGATTATTCGTTAATTCTAATATGACGTCCTTGCACTATATGTGCTCACAATCTGCATTATGTTTCAACTTACTACTCTGACTTTGGCTTTTGTTTTATAAATGCATTTGCATTTTATTATATCTTGTAGAAACAATTTGTTAACTCATTAATCGTAAGCTTACCCTATTATTGTTTTAATCTTTTTTGGCAATAAGGGCGATCATCATCTCAGACTTGAGGATTATCAGCTTGTTGAATTTAGCTCAAGTCCAGAGATTTAATTACACTTTCAAACTTCGATTTTGACAGGCGAATAGAAGATATATATAAATATTAAAGAATACACGTGTGTTACGAAATTGTGTATTCGTTTGTATTAATTTGATCATATATAAATTCATAAGTTTGAAAGGAAAAAAAAATCGTAGAATGTGGACAATCATCTATCAATATATGGTTTTTGAAAAGATGTATGCACATAAACACCCACACCCACTCACGAGCTAGCTAGAGTACAAGAAAACATAACACACTCATATGTCGGTTATCAAATCCAAATAATCGATTGTCCTTTACTAACCAAATTCTATTATCACATTTTTATTTACTTTAATATTGCTAGAATAAGTCCATAAATCTAGCATATAAATTTAGGATGCTTACAAAGTGTTGTGTAATAAAAACCCCAAAAACCCTTTTTAAATTTGAATGCATGGTAACCATTTAATATATATATATATATATATATATATATATATATATATATATATATATATATATATATATATATATATATATATATATATATGGGTGGATTCAATGGAAAACCACTATGCACGTGAAAACTATGGAAACCTACGCATACCGTCCGATTTGGTGCATTTCATGAAAAAGGAGGTGACATGATCGTAAATAAGGTGATGCATCACGTGAGATTTTGATGCATCACACGAGAAATTTGATGCATCACGTGGGATTTTGATGCATCACGCGGGGAATTTGATGCATTTGTGGTGGTGCAGTGCGGTTTTCACAAGTTTTCAGGTGCATTGTGGTTTTCCATTGAACCTTCCTCTCTCTCTCTCTCTCTCTCTCTATATATATATATATATATATATATATATATATATATATA